>CM060448.1:191425771-191818357 GCA_030545235.1 Helianthus tuberosus
GTACCACTAAAGATATGCATTCCCCTAACACATCTTGTCAGTTGACAATTAACATATAACAGTTCTTTTAAAAATTGGACCGGATCTCATTGGTCTTGCTTGTTTGATTGTAAGATAATAACCCGGTATGAGGGTCGTTTCAATCTTTTTTAAGGCCTAAGACGAAATGAAATTGCTTATGAAAAAAATATGTCTAATTAACATAACCATATTTCCATAATCAAAATAACCAAACCATTTTTAACTAAAACTGTCTGATTATGAAAATCCAAAACCAGAAACCAACCCGACCAGTGATCATTTTTTTTTCTATTAAGAAAATATGGAAATTATTGATTTAAGATTAAATAAAAATAAAAATAGAGCAAAACAATTATGATGTGGGATTGGCCGTGATTACATCTAACATGTCAACCCTGGACCGGATTTTGTGGCCTATCTACCCTATTACCGGGATATATGGCTAATTTTGCAACCAACCTTTTTTAATAGACATGTAATTATCATCATGATCATCATCATCATATGTAAATCTCGTCAATGGCAAAGTAAAGGTAGGGTCTTAGGAGGATACGATGTAGACAGCCTTACATCTACCCCGTAGGAATAGAGAAACTGCTTCCAGTGAGACCCCCGGCTCGATAGTAGTTTTGCATCAAGCCTTGGACATAAGGCACATAACACTCAGCAATCGGGACAAAGACCGATTAGTGCATGTACCATTTTGTCTTTAGCTATCAACGCCACCATATGATGCATGAGTAACCGTCCTCAGCTTTAAACGTTATTTTCACGAAATTAGTAAAATAACGCTAAAATTATTGCACTTTCACTTTTGCCACCAATGACCCACACATATATACATTATATGCGCATACCGCAAGCGGGGCATTAATAGACATGTAATTAAATTTAACTTTTTTAACGGTAAATTTGTATCACTGGCGCTGAGTATTATCGTGTCACAAGCGGAACCTTTTGATCATATCTATCTCCACTAGACAATAGTGGTTATACACCAATTTAGGAGGAAACCCAATAAATCTGGAAAACCCCCTCACTTGTATTTTCTACCTATCCGCAAGTCATTGATTTAGTTAACTGCATGTCCATTATAAGTTGCTTATGGTATCGTTGCTAATGTAATTTGAGTCGGATTCAAAACCGAATTTGAAAAACCAACATTTCATCTTGGTTCTACTTTCGGTTAATTTTAGTTTGAACCAACTGAACTAGGAGAGAAGATGTATAGACTCGTAATTTCGTATCGAATTTCGATTAACTTGACCTAACTGAACTAGGTGAAAAGAAAAATAAATTCTGTCTAGTATTATATTTTACTATATTTAAACAATATATATAGTATGAATTATTGGACCTGTTCGAGTCGGATGCCACTAACGCCGGAGGGTGTGGAGGGCGTCACCTCTGCCACCTCACCAACGATAGCGCCGGTGGGGCGCCACCGTCCATACCCACCGATTTAAGAGGGGGCGCCATGGTGGTTTCGCCAACATGGTAACGAAGAAGATTTGGCAGGATCGAGGGGTGATTGGTTGCAGGTGGGGGCGCTATAGTTTGAAGGGGACTTTATCCCACACCCGGCAAGTTAACGGAAGGCGTCATAAAGCCCTCTGGCTGACGTGGTCTGACGTGACGCTGACGTGACATGATAAAGCCCCTAGGGGCTTTATCCCACACCCCATAGCCTAATTATCAACTCGGTTCAAAAAGCGAAATCCAAATTAGTCTCTATGTATATTTCTCTATGTCCTCAAAGTGACAATGTATGCTAGTATATCAACTATTTTCGTGTTATGAATGTACACCGAGATAGTTGGTAAACGGGCAACAAACTGTGCCGCTACCCATTTTTTAATAGCAAAACTAAGTCTTTTAAAAACTACGTTCATAGATCTCGCCGTCATAACATTACTATGCATGACCCTTTGAACTCGACTAAGTAGGTCCACAGCCTCTGGTGCCATAAAACCATAAGTATCAAAAGCAAATGCGATAAACACGTGTTGGTTGTCAAGGCACGCTTTCTCATGTTTGGTCACTTTACCCGAAGCAGCCTTTAAAGCAGTCTGACCCACCGTGAAAGCACTACCTCCTAAGCCAACAAGCGGGGAAACCCCTGTTAGATCCACACAGGCATGTTTTCCTCCGGCAAACCATAATACAAACCCAAGTGGACTTAACCATAATGTACAATATCTAATACAGTCATGTAGTTTGAACGGAAGGAAGACATACATTCAAATTGGTGAAGATGTAAGCATATTGAGAAGTGGGCGAAACGTGAAGAACGCAAAGCTGACCAATCACCACTTTTTCTTAAAAAAATGAATTTCAATCTCAATACGTCTGGTATGTTTCACCTGGTTAGTGGACATGTAGACGACATTAACGTTATCACCGTAGATAATGGATGCACGGAGTAAATGATAATGAAACTCAAGAAGTAGATTACGCATCCAACATGTCTCGACAACAACATTAGCAACTTCACAACATTCCACTTTAACACTAGACGATATATAGTGGCCTAGCTCCAGGGCCGGCCCTGAGAATTCGTGTACCCTGTTCGAGCTCCAAAAAACGTGCCCTTAGGCCTTAATGGAATTAGGTATTGGGCTGAATAAAGTTCTAAACCTAATGCCAATGGGCTATTAACTAATCTAAAGCATAAGAATAGTTTTGTAAGTGAGCCTATGTTGGTATTTGTATAGGTATACCTTATTAAAAATAAAAAATTTACGTAAGGTTTTTTCTAAAAATAGTGTGTCCTCCGAAATATCAGGCACTGGCCGGTGGTCCTACACGCCCACCCTAGGGCCGGCCCTGCCTAACGCATAGAAGACCATGATAGTAAGTTATCTTATAAGGAAACACAATACCTAGAGGTGGATTGATGGATATATAGGCAACCTCCCTAATCAGCATTTGGATAGCAATGAGATGAACAGTGTACTCTAATACATATAGTTGTAGCCCATGATTTAAAATGTTTATTTTAACACAAAATGCACTTGATAGCATTATAGTGTGTTCTCACGGATCATGCATCATGTATAGACAAATTTGTTAAACTGCAAATGATGTGTTTACAAGTTGAAATTTGGACCTCAAAGCCCAACACTTTCTGGAGGCCCATTAGTTGTTATTGAAATATAAATTGTTTTGGCCCTATCAAATCTATGCAACAATAAGCATGTTCATAAGTTTGGTCTATTTGTTTGAAGATTTTTTTTCAATTGAACCCCAAAAACCAAACTGAACCAGAACCAAATTTTCAATTGCGTTTGTTTTTCGGTTTCGACTGAATACGCCCGTTTTACTTTCTTTTACCTATTGGATTGGGCTAGGCTAAACATGGTTGAGCTGAAATTGTAAGTGGACTGAGTTAAGTGACAAAACTTAAATAACCATTACTTGTTATTCGGTTTATTTGGTAATGAAACCGAATAACTAATTTGTTTTTTGTTTAAAACCAAGGCGAAAACCGAATATGTAAGTCGTTTCTGTTCGGTTTTCGATTTAAATGGTTTGAAACCAAATAATAACACTTCTAACACCAAAATAATATTTGGTTTTATTGTTAGCGGATTTAACATTATCGATTGTTTTTGGTTTGATTCAACGTATGACCATCT
The DNA here is from genome assembly GCA_030545235.1 of Helianthus tuberosus. NCBI lineage: Eukaryota > Viridiplantae > Streptophyta > Magnoliopsida > Asterales > Asteraceae > Helianthus > Helianthus tuberosus. Next base: position 191,429,431 of record CM060448.1, read on the forward strand.
ATATAGTTGATGAAGTGATTATTATTGTTATTGTTATTATTATTATTGTTATTATTATTATTATTATTATTATTATTATTATTATTATTATTATTATTATTATCTACACATACATTTACCAAATGGGGGAATAGTGCCAGGCAGCTGCAAGGCACTCCCCCATTGGACCAAGCATTTTTTTTTTAAATTACGTTTTTGCTCCTGCTTAAAATTACTGTTTTGCCCCCAGCTCAAAATAAAATTACGCTTTTGTCCCCATCTCAAAATTACGATTTTGCCCTTAATTCAAAACTACGATTTTGCCTGGCCCTCCCCCATTGGACCAACCAGTTTATTATTTTATATACATTTTAGAATTACGTTTTTGCCCCCAGCTCAAAATAAAATTACGCTTTCGTCCCTAGCTCAAAATTACGATTTTTCTCTCGATTCAAAATAAAATTGTGGTTTTGCCCCCAGCTCTGAATTACCTTTTTGCCTCTCAGTTCAAAATAAAATTTTGTTTTTGCCCCCAGCTAAAAATTACGATTTTGCCCTCTGTTTAAAAATATGATTTTTCCCCGTTTAAAAAATTGTGATTTTGCCCTCAGTTCAAAATTACGTTTTTCCCCAGTTCAAAATAAAATTATGCTTTTGCCCCCAACTCAAAACTACGGTTTTGCCCCCAACTCAAAATTACGATTTTGCCCTCGGTTCAAAATAAAATTTTGGTTTTGCCTTCCAGCTTAAAATTACGATTGTGCCCTTAGTTCAAATTTATTTTACACTGTTACCCCAAGTTCAAAATTACGAATTTGACCATGTGAAAATTTACAATTTTGCCACTGGTTCAAATTTACAGTACTGCCATCACTTTAGCTTTTGGCAAATTACGATTTTACCCCAGTAAAAAATACAACTTTCCGTCAGTTAAAAATTACAATATTGCCATTGTTTTAGTTTTTTTTTATCAAAACTATAAAAGTGTTTTGTTTTAATTGGTTGACTCGATTTAATTGTTTTTCGTATCAATGAGCTGCCTAACACTAGCTTATTATTCGGCTATCGCCCCGCAACGCGGACGGGGCATCCACTAGTTCCCTACAACTACAAAGTTCATGTGGGGAATAGTGTCAGGCAGCTGCCTGGCACTCCCCCATTGGACCAACTTCTTTTTAAATTAATTGTATTATCAGTTTAAAATTACGTTTTTGCCCCCAGCGCAAAATAAAATTATAATCTTGCCCCTAGCTCAAAATTACGTTTTTGCCCTCGGTTCAAAACCTCGCTTTTACTTTTGTTCCCAGTTTAAAATTACGGTTTCGCCCTCCGTTTAAAATTACGTTTTTGCCCCCAGTTCAAAATTTGTCTGGCACTTCCCTATCGGACCAGCCCATTTTTAATTTAATTTTATTCCCAGTTTAAAATTATGATTTCGTTCTTTGTTTAAAATTACGATTTTGCCCCCACCTAAAAATAAAAATTTAATTGTCCCGCTAGCTTAAAATTACGCTTTTGCCCTCGGTTCAAGAACCCACTTTCGATTTTGTTCCCAGTTTAAAATTACAGTTTCGCCCTCCGTTTAAAATTATGGTTTTGCCCCTAGCTAAAAATAAAATGTTGTTTTTTCCTCTAGCTCAAAATTACGATTCTGTCCTCAGCTCAAGATTACGCTTTTGCCCACCGTTCAAAATGAAAATATGTTTTTCCCCCTAGCTAAAAAATATGATTTTGCTCTCAGTTTAAAAATATGATTTCGCCTCTGTTTCAAAATATAAATACGATTTTGCCCTCTGTACAGACATACATGTCATGAGAGAGAAGCCCAAATTTACGGTCATACCATCGTTTTTTTCTTTCATAGTAAAATTATAGTAGTCTTTTTGTAATTGATTGAGAATTATTCGGCAATCGCCCCGCAACACGGGCGGGACATCTACTAGTTATTATTACAAAATACAAAATGGATAAGACACAAGAAACGAAATGAGGATTGTTTTATAAAAATCCTGACAGTCAAGAGATGGCCAAGTGGTGATATTCCCTTTCAAGTGAGTACACTTGCTATGTTCGTTTTGCTTTTACTATGTTTTAATGTTATTAAATTACTATATATTTAGGCTCATTCTATACGCACCCCCCTTCCTGATTATACCCCCCTTGTGAGAGGAAAACTGTCGATCCCACGCAGGCCCCACCTGTAAGTATGTGAGAGGAAGAGGGTACAGAAAGTAAATAGGGGGGATGTAGAAAGTAGTACCCTATATTTACTTGTATTTTATATATAGCGTAGTTGTTAAGGAAGCCTCGTTTGGGAGCGACTATGGGGTGTGAAGGGGTTTAGGTTGGGGTGAGGTGTGGTGTGGCATGGCTTAGCTTGACGTGACCAGTCATGTGGAATTTTTTTTTGTATGGCAACAGCTACCCCCAATGGCTAGATCGAACCAACCAACCAAAGTCAGCCATGTCACCTACCCCCCCCCCCCACCCACATCCCCCGCCCCACGCCAGGCTCAATATCCACACCAAAGGGGCAACGCCATGCCCAACGCTTGCCTGGGTGGAGCAGCCGACGTTGAACCCAAACCTACGCCCCATACCCCACAGTCTAACCGTGGAAGGGGCATGTTAGAGTAGTACTTTAGCCCCCATTTAATTCTGGAGTGTCATGTTAGATTCACCCTTAAGTACTTTCAATCAATCAATCAATCATATTCAGTATAATCTCACGTATAGCAAAAGCTATTTGTAGGGTCTGGGGATGGTGAGATGTAGGCACGTCTTACCCCTATCTTTGGGGATAAAGAGACTGCTTACAATGAGACCCCCAACTCCAAAGAAATATCCAGATATAAAAAAAAATGCATGTAGCTATTACTCCTAACAAACAAAAATGTATCCCATACTAAAAGGGGTTTTCTAATGGCACCCCCTGTCTATCCGCACACTTTTTCAATTCTATACGCATCGTATAGGCCTATGCGATGCATATTGAAATAAAGTAAAAGACATGGCAGACTGACAGGTGAAAGTTATGTCTGGCGGCGGGCTTGATACGCATCGTATAGGCCTATACGATGCGTATCAAGGCACTGATTTTTTGAAGTTTACTTTTTGGTGTCTTGTGTCGAATGCGAACCCGAGAAACGAAAGGGATTTCGAGCAGTTGGTCGATGACATGATAGATTGTGGATCTTGACACGATCATATCCATTTTCAAGTGTTAGACTAGAGAGTCCAAGATGAAATATATTAAAATCATTCAAGCCCACTAGCAAAAGAAGCGTTTTTATCATGTTAGGGAGAATGTTATGGAAATTGAAGGAAAAGGAAGGTTGTAGCAATTTAATTAAGAAGTAATTGCAAGACTGTTAGTCGGGCTTCCAATGCAAACACAGGGTGATAAACAATGCTGATATGGAAGACATGTCGGGTTCTGTACCCATCCCCGCTTTGATAGCTTCCGTTTTATTACAGTCATACGACACATGATAAAAGCGCTTCTCTAAAAATATTTGTTTCTTTCCTTTTCGCGCAGTTGGTCGATGACATGATATATAAAGATCTTGACACGATCATACCCATTTTCAAGTATTAGACTAGATAGTCCAAGAAGAAATATATTAAAACCATTCAAGTCCACCAGTCTACAACGGAACATAATACCAGATTGTCTAAAGAAGCGGCGTGTTCCGATCAACATTTATCGACATTGTTATAGGTGATGATGAAACCCTAAAACGGAACATAATCTCATATTGTCTAAAGAAGCGATTTTATCATTTGTCATGTGGTAACAACTACCAAGGGGATATTCAGATCTCTATTCGGTTATCTTTCCGAGCTTTTACACACGAATATGTGGTTCCCAATTTGCGGAACATAATCCCATATTATCTAAAGAAGCGCTTTTATCGTGTGTCATGTGGTAACAACTACCAAGGGGATATTCAGATCTCTATTCGTTCATCTTTCCGAGCTTTTACACACGAATATGTGGTTCCCAATTTGCGAAACATAATCCCAGATTGTCTAGAGAAGTGCTTTTATCATGTGTCATGTGGTAACAACTACCAAGGGGATATTCAGATCTCTATTCGATCATCTTTCCGAGATTTTACACACGAATATGTGGTTCTCAATTTGTGGAATATTATGTCAGTGGGAATGTTTTAAAAATCAGATGTAACTTTACGGCACGCTTACCTTAATCACATCTTCGATGGAGTCACATATCCGACACTAGGGCCCACGGATCTCCAAGCCCACCAGTCTACAATGTGTTATGGTGAGGTTTGCACAGTGGGAGAAAAAACCAGCACCCTTGTCGTTCCGTATTTTCTCCTTTTCTAATTCTCGAAGAATCTCGTAACGTATTCTCTGTTTCTCTAAATCGTTTGTAAAATTATGTTTCTTATATGACACATGATAAAAGCGCTTATCTATACAATCTGGGATTATGCTTCATTTTATGACACATGATACGACACGATTACATTAATCACGTCTTCCATGGAGTCACATATCCGACAATAGGGCACACGGATCTTATGCCCACCCGAGACCGACCTCTGGATCACACGTGAGAGAAATGACCAGCACCCTTGTCGTTGCATATTTTCTCCTTTTCTAATTCTTGAAGAATCTCGTAACGTATTCTCTGTTTCTCTAAATCATCTGTAAAATTATAAAAAAAAACAAACTATGCTGGCTTTCCATCCATATATTCCGTCCAACATATGACACATAATAAAAGCGCTTCTCTAGACAATCTGGGATTATGTTCCGTTTTATTACAGTCGTGAGGTAGTCAAACCTTTCTAAAAGAAGAAAAAAATAAAACATTAATAACTAGCAAAGATTGGAGAACAAAAGAAGAAAGTGTTCCTCTTTGTTACCAAGCATGTCATCTAAAACAATTAAACATGACATTGTTAACAGGGGAATTCTATTGGAACACCTGATTATCTATCTGCATACCTTATTCCCACCCGAAACCGACCTCATAAACCAAACTGAACCAGAACCAAATTTTCAATTGCATTTGTTTTTCGGTTTCAACTGAACACGCCTGTTTTACTTTCTTTTACCAACGTTTGTTATTGGAGTGGGCTAGGCTAAACATGGTTGAGCTGAAATTGTAATTGAACTGAGTTACGTGACAAAACTTATATAACCATTACTTGTTATTCGGTTTATTTGGTAATGAAACCCAATAACTAATATGTTTTCTGTTTAAAACCAAGGCGAAAACCGAATATGTAAGTTGGTTCTGTTCGGTTTTCGATTTAAATGGTTTGAAACCAAATAATGAACAATTCTAACACCAAAATAATATTGGGTTTTATTGTTAGCGGATTTAACTTTATCGATTGTTTTTGGTTTGATTCATCGTATGACCATCTATATAGTTGATGAAGTGATTATTATTATTATTATTATTATTATTATTATTATTATTATTATTATTATTATTATTATTATTATTATTATTATTATAAACTCTTACAAAATGGATAAGACACGAGAAACGAAGTGAGGATTGTTTTATACAAATCCTGACAGTCAAGAGATGGCCAACTGGTGATATTCCCTTTCAAGTGAGTACACTTGCTACGTTCATTTTGCTTTTACTATGTTTTAATGTTATTAAATTACTATATATTTGTATTTTGATTTTGATATATAACGTATTTATTAAGGAAGCCCTCCTTTGGGCATGCCTAACCGTGGAAGGGGCATGTTAGACTAGCGAGTTTGGGGCGTTGGTTGGGGTGGGGGAAGCCAGACAATCCTGGCTAACCCACACCGTGTCAGCGTTGGCCATGACGTTGCCCTACTAGCATGGCTTTGAAGCCTGGTGTTCGGCGCGGGAGGGGTGGGGGAGGTGAGGTGGCTGGTGAGACTTGACGTTTAGGGTAGCCGTTGCCTACGGCTAGTTTATTTAAAAAAAAAAATTTCTTTTCTAAACAATATAAATACTCATCCATTTTTTAAACGAAACAAGAAATCTTGAAAAAAATTATTTATTTGAAAAAAAATTATTTCTTTGCAAATAAAACAAGAAATCTTGAAAAAAAAAATATGGCATGGATAAATCATGAAGTTTTTATTTTTTTTATTTTATGTAGCTTTTTTTTGTAGTTTTTTTCTTAATTTTGTTTGCAGTTTTTAAAAAATTATATACAATCTTCTATTTTAGATAAATGAAAATTTAAATAGTTAAAAAAACTAACAAAAAAACTAAAAAATTATATACAATCTTCTATTATAACAAATGTTATTATAAATAAATATAAACTAAAATTAAATTAAAAAATATAACGAATGTAATTAAAAATAAATATAAAACAAAATTAAATTTAGTAATATAATGAAATTAACTAAAATTAAATATAAATTGTACCACTTGAATGAAAAAAAACGTTGAACCAATTCATTTTAGCCAACATATTCCCCCATTTTGAGTTTAGCTAATCAACCATTCGCTCGCTTCCGCCCCTAAGCTCGTTGAAATGTTTAAGAACGGCTTTCCACAAACTATGTTTTTTTTGTTGATTTCCTTTCATCCGATTGGACACATGAACGTATGCTTGAGCTAAAGATATTTCTTCCTTGGGAGTCCAATCCGTTTGATCAGTTCGATTAATAAGTTTCCCCATTTTCTTCTCTTGATCTTCAACTACATTATCATCTTAAAACTCATCACCTTGCACGTTCATTTCATCCAAATTGTTTAGAATTGTGTTTCTTGCACACTCTCGTCATGATCAACGTCTTCATAATAAACTGAGGGTTCTCGATCCACAATTTCAGGAGAGGGGGGGGGGGGATCGAGGTGGGATCGTATACAATCCAAACAACTCGAAGTTATTGAGAGCTTCTTGAGAGAAATCGAGTTGAACATGTGGAACCATAGGTTGTGAAAAAATAATTAGGTGGGTATTGTTGGCCCTAAAAATTTGGTGGTCGTGTAAAATAGTTTTGTTGTGATGGTTATGGTTGTGTGGGTGAGTGTGGTCTATAAACGTCACCCCTATTATTTACCTTTTTGTCTCGTGATCTACTCGAGTTCAAGCCTAGCTATGCGAGTTTTTAGTGCAACAATAGTAATACCATTTTTAATGACATGACATGTATAATACGTAGAAGAACAAAAAGATATTTTATACAATTTTTAAAATTTAAGTAAGTATAACTTTTGAAACATATGGTACACTCTTTAAAAAAATACCAACCACGATTGTTAAATGATCACCTTTTCCATACATTAATATTTAAAACAGTTAACCCATAAAAACAAATATTTTATTCTCTTTAACTTGTGTATGATATTAATATAGTTTTCTTAATTAAAAAAAGGCAAAATTGCACTTTTCGTCCTTTATGTTTCAGGGTTTCTGCAGGCGCTGTCCTTTAAGTTTAAAAATTACACTCTATGTCCTTTATGTTTGCAACCTGTTACAAGCGGTGTCCTTTCTTATCAACCCAGTTAACTTTTGATGTTAAAACCTGAGGGACCAGAAATGAGGTACCTTTTATGTAAAAAAGTGAAACATGAGGGACCTGAAATATACACTCTTCTTCTCTCTTAAAAAACTTTTCACTACACCAGCCTTAACAAAATCAGTTCACTCTTCTTCTCCGTTTCAACAGATCGAAAACCTTCAAAATTACAACATCATCCAATCAAGTAAAGTATAAAACAACTGATCAAAATTACAACATCATCCAACAAACTTTCAAATTTTAATTGATTTTTAACAAACTTTGACTCGGATCTAAACCAATTCGTTGAAGAAAAGTTTACACCTGCAACTATGTTTCAGTGTTTCGACACAAATCAACATGCTCTAAGACAATAAGAAGGATCCGATTCCGATCCAAACACAAATCAAACCTCCACAATGGTGGCGTGTGCCGGGTTTCTCACTCAGCGTTCCCTCCGGCCCCCTGTTCAAATTTCCGGCAAGGTTAGGGCTTACTCCGCCCTCATGTCACCACCCTCTACGGCAGTCGTCTACGACCACCACGGTCCTCCAGATACTGTCACCAAGTCATAACCCACCAAAAAATTCATCAAAATCACTCAAAATTCCAACCAAAATTCACACAATTAAACCAAAAAAATTCAAAAACACTCTTTTACCTTAACCCGAATCGGCACACACAATAATGTTTTGTGATTCCATAGTTTTGATTTGACAAAAAAGGGTGAAGTCTATTACAAACACCTTACACTACGAGAACCATCATCATCACAGCTTTGTCGAACTCCCACCGGCGACCACCTACAAACATCATCATCACCATCGTTCAACATCACCTTCACCGTCGGACCTCCATAACCACCACCTGCAACTGCCGTGTTTTCAAGTTCACACCTTCATCACCGTGTTATCTACAGTACCTGAACCACCTTCGTCGTCCAACACCTCTTCATCTTCTTTGTCGCCTTCAACCGTCATGCTGAATAATAATGAACCCTAAAATTTGGGGGGTTTTGAAATGGAGGTTATAATGTGGAAACATGAGATGGATTGCTTTGTCGTGAAGGGGATAAGGGAGGAAACGTCGATTGGAATGAAGGTATGATTTTAGAGGTTTAATGGAGGTTTAATGGTATGATTTGGGGGTTTTCGTTGTCTGCAGATCTGTGGGAGGAAAGGAAGAAGGGTTTTAAAATAAAAAATTAACACATATGGTCCCTGTTGTTAAGAGTTTTACAAAGAGGGGATTTAACATTAAAAGTTAACTGGGTTGATGAGAAAGGACACCGCCTGTAACAGGTTGCAAACATAAATGACATAGAGTGTAATTTTTAAACTTAAAGGACAGCGCCTGCAGAAACCCTGAAACATAAAGGACGAAAAGTGCAATTTTGCCTTAAAAAAAAACATGTTATTTGATTACCGATTTCTATGCTTCCCACCGCGTCGTGTAGCATGGTTCCTCTATAGTAGTTCATTTATATATACTATACTATAATTGATAACATTAAAAAATGTTATAAATATATAAAAAAATAATTACAAAAATTGAGTCGAGCTCAAGTTCGTAACGTTATCTATGTGGCAGACTCAGGGTTTCTAAATAGAGTTAGGAATGAGTCAGATTAAAGCTTAAGCTCTATGTGGCAGACTCAGGGTTTCTAAATAGAGTTAGGAATGAGTCAGATTAAAGCTTAAGCTCTTTTATGTTAAACGAACCAAATTCGATTTTAGTGGGCTCGAGCCGAAGACTAATTTACACCCCAAGGACATACTTGATTCGAAAGCACGTGTAGTCGTGGAATTTAAAAACAAGACGTATGGATTACTATAAAAAAAAAGTTAAGGCAACTTGGACAAACCAATTTGTTGACCAAAAGCTATTATGCCATGATTGTCGCAGGCATGTTGTTCTTTTAGAGCAAATGTATGTTGAAAAGCCACCCCAAGATAGGTTGGGCATTTGGTATGAGAATAGACATGAGATTAAGTTTCATAAATGGTTATATTTGGTACGAGACGGATATCATATATGGTAATATATTATTCGATTGTTCAAAACATACATACTTGTTTAATCGAACAATACTCGTAAACATGTCCATGGCTTTCTAGCCTAGTGGCATCTTGGTGGTGGGATAAGGCTTTGGGACCAATAGGTCCTGGGTTCAATTCCCACAAAGGGGTTTTTCTCATATTTATTGGGTTTTCTCCTGAATTGGTGTATAGGCATTATGCCTAGTGGAGATGGATATGATCGGGTGGTTCCGCAGGTGTCACGATGATACTCCAGTGATCCGTCAGTGATCCAAATTTGCCGTTCAAAAAAAAAAAAAAAAAACTCGTAAACATTTTTTTATTTTTCTGTCCTTGTATAAATAGATAAATCTACAAGTCAGGTGACTTTTTAGTTTTTATCTTTCGAATTTCCTTTGGTGTAATTTTATGTAAAAATTAGAATTGTAACTGAAGGAACACGGAATCACCGCCGGGATGATACGGACCGCTTTCTCTAAGATGATTGAGAATCACACCTGTTCTTCCTCTTGAAACCAGATCTGCAATGGAGAAGATATAAAAGTGGGGATGTAGAGATTGCCGGTAGGAGAAGAATCCCCTATTTCCAGCTACAAAAGTGTGGCGGTTCCATATCTTGTGCCCTAATAATGAGATAAACACATCTTTATATAGAAGATATGGGCCTACGCTAACCTCAATGGGCCAGACCCAGTTAGGGGTTATCTCTACAAGCCCACAACCTAGTGTAGTGTAAACTACAACGTACTAGGCTTCGCGGATTAGTACGCAATAATAATAAATATTATAATAAAAGGCGATAAAGTATAGTGAAATCCTAACTTGTAATTTTTAATAAAGTAATAGGTATGCTTAATTAGACCCCAAAGAAATGGATACTAAAACTTTGGGACCTATACCTTAAACTATGTTTGTTACGCATGTTCTAATAGTCTTAAACTAAAATAAGGCAACGAGGGGCGGTTCCGTTATACAATCTCGGAACAATGTATAACGCGTGAACTTTCCATTTTCCCACCCCCACCTCTTGTATAACGCGTGATAAAGTCCACGGTTTGATGATTCCGTGATTTTTTCAACGCGTGATGGTTTTTTTTTTTTTGTGGGTTGGGGGGAAATTGTTGGGTGTGGTGGTGAGTGATGACCACCCCCACTAAAAAAGGTTGTGAGTGATGGAAAAATGGTTGATGACATGGCGAAACTTGATTGGTGCTTGTGAGTAATAGAATTCTATCACTAGTGACCACCCCCTCCCCTAAAACATGTGTTTAAAATATTATTTACCAGTATATCAAACCTTTTTTATATATATTATCATGTTTTCTATAAATAAACGATACACGTTCATAGAAAGAAATAAAAAACAATGTTATTTGGAAACAATTTTTATTAAAAGATGATGCATAGTGAAATATTTAAAAGATTTAAATGATCAACTTGTATTAATCCCGAAGTAAATAACAAAAATATATAAACAAAGATATGCATGTCGTCGGTTTTTTTTATCAATGAGAATGTTGTTTAATAAGGAATCTTGAAATGTGACTTTTATTATATTCCTCTAATTCTCTGTGACGGTAATTCTTACACGTCATGAAAGAAAAGACACAATTATAATAATTTGATTTTAGCTTGGTTAATATAACTATTCATTAAACTACTCAACTCAAACATGTCTCATTTAGTACATGGGCTACACAAAACACAATCTCTTTAATAAACATGTCTCATTTAGTACATGGGTTACTCAAACACAATCTCTTTAATAAACAGTTTACATATTAATTTGTTGAAATTTAAGGATTATTAAAATATTCTTATTTGACTTTTAGTGTTACACTGTGTTCCAGAGTTTTATTTTTAAGAGAAGAGAAGAGATTTGGAATGATAGAAAAAGGTTATGGTGTTTCAGAGATTTTTTTTTATGGGGAGAAAGAAAAAGAGGAAGAGATGAGATGTGGGAGAATGGAAAGATTTTGTTTCTTTCCAAATTGAAAAGATAAACTTTCTTTCCTCCCTTTAATTTCTTTCTTCCCTTTTCTTTCCTTTATTAGGTGATTATTAAAAAAGTGTTATCTTTTACAAATTCACACTTCTAAGATTTATCTAAAATAGAGGTTACATACATTTATGAATTGGTTTTAAATTGATTGGTTTTCATCTAGTTCTTATAAGTTTATGAGTCTTACTCGAACCTTCCTATGTCCTATATATAACATTAAGGGGTTGTTTGTTTACCTTTAGTGAGACTCTTAATGATTCGGACCTTTTACTGGTTCAGCACTTAATGCTTCAGACTGTTTGTTTTGCGGGCATATGTCTGAATAGTTCAAACATTTGTCTCTGAATGGTTAAGCATTATACTGAGTCTGAATGGTTAAGACCTCTAATCTGAATTGGTTAGATATTTGACTCTGAACGGTTAAGTATTATACTGACTCTTAATGGTTCAGACCTTTACTGGTTCAGACATCTTAGTGGTTTAGCACTTAACCATTCAGAAGTTGTCAAACAGCCTCTAATTGTATTAAAATGCATTTAACATTAAATGTATTAAAATGCGTATTGTTGATAGGTGTAGCTATTAAAATCATTATCTATAAATACGTATTGAAATCACTATCATTATCAATAAACATATGAAATAGTTTACATGTTTGCTTCATAACATATTGTGGTTCAAACAAACTTCAAACATGGTACGCTAATGCTTTGCTTGAGGATGAACTTACTTCTTTGCAAAATTACATGTACTACTTTACTTGTTTTTGTAACCCAAGGCATGGGTAAGACTTAAGAGGCTTAAAACTTACATATACTTTCATATCGTTATAATGCATATTCTACAAAAGAGGCTTAAAACCTACATATTACTTTCATTATCTATAATGCATATTCTACAAACAAACCTCGATTTTTATATATTCGGGTCTTAATATATTGTTTTCCATGTATAGTATTAAGAGTTTTTTTACAACAACCATCTAAGGTATTATTATATAAACTAAGGGCGAGTTCTAGAGTGAACATTAGTGTATATGAACTGAGTGAACAAATCATTACCATTGATTTACATCATTAAATCGTAAAATACACTAGTGTATTTTCATGGCCATTGATTTACACTTGTGTATTGATAATCAAAGGCTAGGATTAGTGTGTATTGATAATCAAGGGCTATGATTAGTTCACACAGTTCACTATCAAGGGGTCGTTCACAAATAAACCTAACCCTATAAACTAATATGTGTATTTATTAATCTAATATATGTATATATATATATATAGTGTAAGTATATGGAGAAAACCACTTTTATTGAGAAAACCCGGGAAACTCTAAGCTCCCGACATTTTTTTTTTTTGAAAAAAATAACACATGTAATATACATGTTTTTAAGACATTTGGGCCAAAAAAAAACAAAAAAGCGCCGAAGGTTTTTTTTTTTTTTTAAATAAACAAATTTCAGCAACTTTGCTGTGTAACACGTGTTACACAAAAAATGCTGAAATTTGTTTATTTTTTTTTAAAAAATCCCTTCGGCGCTTTTTTGTTTTTTTTTTGGCCCCAAAGTCTTAAAAACATTTATATTACATGTGTTATTTTTTTCAAAAAAAAAAATGTCGGGAGCTTTGAGTTTCCTAGGTTTTCTCAATAAAAGTGGTTTTCTATATATCCTTACCCTATATATATATATATATATATATATATATAATATTATTTTGGAACAAAAGCTGCTAGCATGGCCACTTGGTGTGTGATGATAAGTTATCTTCTCGGATTAATCTTTAGATTCTTTGTATCCGAACAATGTAATTTACAAGCCACCATTCCTAGATCCCATCTTGTACTCCATCCCCCACCACACACACATATGTATCTGTATTATTTTATAATAACCGTATGTTACTTGAAGCATTTCAAACATTGTACGGTAGCTAGTTTACATTATCTTATATTATCATTTTCAGTCAATCAGAATATTTGACCTGATCGAACTAGATTATTATGTGCTTGGTGTATCGGGAGACACAACCAGAGTTAAATGAAATAGTAGTTCCGATGAACGGAAGATTCTATGATTATAGAATGGGTCAGCATGTGGTGTATAAACCCGAACAAATACAAGAAAGATTTTTTTTTTTTTGTGTTATCTATTGTTTGATACTCGTAATTATTTTTATGTGTAACATAGGATTAGTGACGTTCATCAGTCATCACAGATATTTAAAAAGTGACTCGAGTAAAAAAATAAATAAAGGGTATGCTAGTGGTTTGGTATGTGAACTTAAAAACAAAATTAATACATTATATTTGTATGGGGAATTAGCCTGTAATAATCACAACTAGACGTCATTGGCCATTGCAAGTCCCACATTTGAATATTTCTCATGCCAGTCCCATATTTCACATATTTTTCTTCTACCGGTCCTTAGTTAAAAAAACTGTTTTTTTTTTCCTTAATTACAAACTGACGTTTTAGGGCTTTTGATCAGAATGAAGATACGGGTAATATGATGTAAAACTTACCTTGAAATTGTGCTCAAAACGATGAAAACGGTGCTTCAATTCGGGTGTTTAAAATTCCAATTAACAAAAATCAAGTTGTTTGGAGCACCGTTTCGAGGTAAGTTTTACATCAATAGACTCGTATCCTCGTTCTGATCAAAATCCCTAATACGTCAGTTTGTAATTCGGAAAAAAACTTAACTCTGTTAAGTTTTTTTTTTAACTGGGAACCGGTGGAGGAAAAATATGTGAAAGGTGTGACTAGTATGGAGAATATTCAAAGGTGGACTGAGAATAACCAATGACGTCTAGTTGGGATTATTATATGCCAATTCCCTAGTTATATTAAGATGAAAGATTTGAGAAAAGGAATTAAACTTGAGTTTATTTGAACATATTATGAGTTTCGTTTATTCTTTTTGCAACTTATAAATATTTTTAATCACTTTTATAAATCGAATCATGTTAGTGAGATTTTAATATATAGAATGATTAAATAGACAACTATATCAGCATTTTGGTGTAGAAAATGACATTTAACTATTTAAGATATTTGCAATGATATGTCCCGCCCCCTAGCCCAACCGGCAATTCCCATGTGGTTTGGGTTGGGCCGGCTTCCTCTTCGGAGGTCGCCGGTTCGACTCCCGGGAGGTGCAAACGGGGGGTTGGACGTCCCAATGATGGATCGTATCCTACCGAGGCATGGTGCGATCTTGAGGGCAACCCGGTTTTACCCAGCTGTTACCCCAGCGAGTCTCTCGTGTGGGGGCAGTATGGTTTCCGGGCGGAAGTCAGCTTGCGCGGCGGCCGGGGCCCGATCGAACATCGCGTCCGAGAGTGCGGGGCTGACGGGGGATTGTCTTCGACATGAACCCGGTGACCACTGGTCCAGTACATAGAAAGTCACCTTCCAAAAAAAAGATATTTGCAATGATATTCCATAAAAAAGTAAAGGGTTATTGAATTTTTATAATCGAAAGTTTCACTAGTTGGCCGATAATAATCTCAACTTCAAAAATTCCCTCTAATAATCCCAACTTGTAATATGTTGGCCCACATCGATCCTTTTCTAACTGGGTTATAACCCAGTTAGTTTTTGCTGACTTGGACGCTGACGTGGCACACAACTTTATTATTTGCTGATGTGGACGATGATTTGGCACTCTCATTACTACCTCACCACCACCACCATCATCCACCACCACCACCACCACCACCGCCATATCCACCACCCACCACCACTAAAAATCAATTCGAATCATTCCAATTTGTCCCTCTGCAACTATTTCTAGAGAGAGAAAACAGTTTCTAGAGAGAGAAAACAGTTTCTAGAGAGAGAAAGTGTGCAAAGGTCGCCGGAGAAGAAGGCCGGACCTTCGCCGGAGTTGTAGAGGTCGTCGGACAAATGAAACCTTATGTTTTATCATCAATCAGCATACGTACAACAATCCAGAACAACAAATATTTGTATCGACGACAATCGTTACAAAAATGTCCTACTGATCGATACTGCTGCGAACGTCCGATCATCTTCTCTGGCGACTTATGTGTTGAGTAGCAGCCTCTGGTGCTTGCTTGCTTGCTTGCCAACTTGTGGTAGGTGGTAGTAGCCTTCGGCGAATGTTTGGTCATCTTTGCACACAAATTGGGATGACGGTAGTAAATGGTGGTGGTGGAGATGGCAGTGGTGGTGGGTGGAGATGGCGGCGGTGTTGGTGGAGATGACGGGCGGTGTTGGTGGAGATGGCAGTGGTGGTGGGTGGTGTAGATGGCGGCGGTGGTGGTGGTGGGGTAGTAATGAGAGTGCCAAATCATCGTCCACGTCAGCAAATAATAAAGTTGTGTGCCACGTCAGCGTCCAAGTCAGCAAAAACAAACTGGATTATAACCCAGTTAGAAAAGGATCGATGTGGGCCAACATCTTACAAGTTGGGATTATTAGAGGGAATTTTTGAAGTTGAAATTATTATCGGCCAAATAGTGTGAAGGGGTATGGTCCCAAAAAGCCGCGCAGACCTTCATTCAGGTCGCGCGCAAGACCATACTCCTTATTCAGCAAAGTGTTCAACCTTAACCTCGCGCTGGTTACTCCAGCATGGATTGACCTCGCGCGAGGTCTCAACAAGAAAAAAACACCAAATTCAACACTTAGCATTCTGAATAAGAGCCTCCAGCTCCTATAATCCCACGTGGGCTAGTTACATGCTCAACAAAGGTCGCACAGGAACTATAGTGCGAGGCCACTTCAGAAGGTACAAGTGGCAGAAGAAAAGAGCCAATCCACGTCCTCCAGGCTGTTCTCAATCGTGCTCCACGATCGTCTGACGTGCAGGGGACAGAAAGTACACAAGGACGCCTATGTGGCACCAATCAGGGGGCGGCGACACCTGCCCCACGACCCCCACTTACCTGCCGATGGCAGAAGGATGGTTAGGCCGACAACAATGACACGTGGCTCCATTCACGGTGCGCCAGCACCAGAGAACTTCCAGAAGCCACTAACGGTCGACACTAGTGAGACAAAGAGCATATCCTCAGTGTTGTCGCCTTCCGGCCCAAGGCCCATCAGCCCACTTCCTCTTACACCACTCCGGCTATAAATAGAGACCTCAGTTCACAGGTTAAACACTCTATCCCCTCTACTCTCACTCTTAACTCACATTTATCCCCTCAAAACAGTCGCTTATTCTCACGCCGGAGCCTGGTTAAGAGGGAAACCCCCATATTCCCCACTTAACGAGCTAACGGTGTTCTGTTTTGCAGAATTACCAGGTCATTAAGGAGCTTAGAAAGTTATAAGAAGATTAACCACTATGGTAGAAACATAAACCAAACTAATTAACCTTAAGATTAGTTCCGTGTTTCTTCATTGGCGCCCACTGATTTTTTGCAAATCAATTTCATCTTCTTTTTCTGAGTTTTCTAAGTGTTTTTCCTTCGATCATGGCTGGTCAAGGAATCATTCCTGATTTTGGTTTTGGAACAAACTCTAATGCAGTGTTGGGGGAGGAAAATCAAAACGTCCAAGCCCAACATGTAGAGGAAATCGGTGAAATCGAAGTAACCAATACTGGGGGACCCCGTGCGAGTGCCACTCGCATCACCCAAACGGTAACCCCAGTAAGTCACGTCGCTGGTCCTTCAAACCCAGCACCACCTCAGAACATTTCGGCGCTATTAGGGCTACCAGAAGGCGAAACTCCAGCCTCCTGGTACGCCAAACAAATTGCAACCATCAATGCGGCGTATCAATCTTTGAGCGCACAATAAGCAGTCTTACAAGCAGATCCATATTTGGTTACACCTACGGGTCCCAGTCAGGGGGCGCGCCAGATACCCTCGCAACAAAACCTTCTCAGAAGAGTTAACAGGCCTCCTCCCCTAAGGAGACCAAGCGCGCACGACACGCGCGACACACGCGACACACGGGGAGAGACTGAAAGCTATTATGACCATCCGTAAAACGTTCAAAGGGGTCCAATTCATAGCTGGCTCGGGCCGCGCAATATGAATAACGAGTGGGATGACACAGACCCAAACAATCCAACTTGGCAATATGATGAAGGATCCTCAGTCTTCAACCGTCTGCAGCGAAATCACGAAAATTACAAGCCAAGGCAGCGCATTGCATACAGCGAAGAAGCAGAACGAGACTTCAGCCTCGCCTTTAGACCAGTTGAAGCTGCAGAGCACTCGAAATTTATCCCAAAGATTGCTTTGGCACCGCTTTCAAGAGAAAAGCTACCCCCAACAGTGGGAAAATTCAATGGTTTAACTGATCCTGACGACCTTATCAGAGTATTTACAAGCGTTGGTTGTATGGGAGGATGGAATATGCCGATGTGGTGTCATTTGTTTATCCAGACGCTTACTGGGGCTGCTCGCGCTTGGTTCGACCGCCTTCCGCCTGGAAAAATCATTTCATGGGTTGATTTCAGAACACAGTTTGTGAATCACTTCAGCCAGCAAAGGCGCTATCAACGAGATACGTCTGAAGTAACAGATATCTGGAGGAGAGAGAACGAAGGTTTGTAAGACTTCATCACGCGCTTCAACAAAGAATGTCTAGAAATCGGCGGTGTAAGCGAACAACTCATGCGCGCTCACTTTAAGAAAGCTATTCGGTGTGATAGTCTCATCAGAACGATCACCGGAAAAGATGGTATGCCTAAGGAATGGAGTAAGTTGATGGAAGTCGCAAAAATCGTAGCGCAAACCGAGGAATCGCTAGCTGGAGCCAAGAGCTCATACTCTGAAGATCGTTTTTCCAAGAGAGGCTCGCGCGACTATGGCAAGCGCAACAAGGGCAAAAGTCATTATTGGAAATCTGGAAAACCAAGTGGTTATGAGGAAAGATCGCACTACAAAGAGGACGCGCGGGAAACAATTGACAGCATTGGGTATCGAAAGGCAGTCAGGGATGATAACCGAGAAAAGCACTGGACTCCGCTCATAAAAACACCAAAAGAGGTGCTAATGTAACACCCCGTGTTTCCGAAGTCAAAGTCAAAGTCAAGATTGAAGTCAAAGGAAGACAAGATTGCTAATTGCGATCTGTCTCTCCTTGCTCAATCCCTGTTTTGACTTCTTTGACTTGTAATTAGTCTATTTTTATTTTCGCTTTAGTTGTATTATGTGGAGTATCTATTAATAATCGCATGATAATCGCAATTTATCGCATGTTTAATCGCTTTATCGCTATCGCTCTCGCAACTCGAATTACGCTCTTTGGTTATTGTTATACGTGTGTATGTTCCTTATGTGTTACTTGTGCATGATTATTTATGTTATGTTGTGGTAATCAATCGAATCGCAATCGAAACTCAAACGCAATCGAACTCAATCGCAATCGAAATAGTATAATAATTAGTGGAGAAGAGACAGTGCAAGATATGAATAGTTGGGACTAAAAGTAATTTGACTAGGAAAACTCTATCGCATCGAATCGCTCGCAATCGCAATTGAAACAACAAAAATCGTCGCACCGAACACTCGAACCAAGTGCCATCCGGCCGGATCGGGCTGTCACTTGATCGAGGTGCCAGGTTGCCATCCGAACGAGATGACATCCGACCGGACTGTCATCCAGGCGAGATGCCATCCGACCGACTCGCCACTTTCCACATTGGGTATCCTATAAATACCCCTTGTCACTTTCATTCTTTCCACTTTTGGCAAGTGACGTCCGACCAGCTCGTGTTCCTCGCTTTTTCTCTGATTTCTCGCAATCCCGGTAAGATCTCGTCCTAAATCTTGTACTTCCTTGATCTACACGCACTCCTACACCTTTTTATCTTTTCAATCTTAACTTTTAACCGTGAAATCATCAAGATTCAAGGTGTTCTAGGATGACGTCATCATGTGTTCTTGAAGAACTTCCTGTTTTGGCTTCAATCCACCAAGAACAACTTGGATCTAACCGGTTTCCACATAAACGAACAAAGATCTTTCATAGATCTAAACATATTCACGGTGGAAAGGATTGAGAGAAGGTTTTCCAACTTTCTTTCAACTCTTTTACACTCAATGCACTCAAAACCGTTAGAATCGGAGCTCGTGCCGACTTACTACTCATTCTTGTGGTTGTGTTGGTTCAAGATCCGTATTCTATCCACGAGATTATCAATTTCGGGTTAACCAAGAGCAATCGTCTTAAACCGGTGGACTGACCGAACTTGGGTGGTTCCTGTTCAGTCGGGTCACTAGAGCTTAGGATGGGACTCTGTTGGTTAGCACGATATCAACACATCTCGATAACAAGACAAACAATCAAAACGACCAAGTGTAAGACGAACGGAACGACCAGGACGGGGTGCCGTCCGATCGGACTGCTGTCCGAACGGACAGCCATCCGAGCGACCGGCCGTCCGAACGACCTGCATCTTGGGTCCCACACTTAACTATTTTTCCAACGATTAAAGTTTGGTTGTTGAACGAGTTGTTGTCCGACCGGACTACCATCCGCATGGATAGCCACCCGAACCATGAGACATTTGGACTTTAACACTTAAACAATTTTCAACATGTTCAATGCACCAAGGATGCCACCCGCTCGGATGGACATCCGACCGAGTGACCTCCCTGCTGTGAACTTGTTCTCACTGAAGTGCCCAACCGAACGGGTTGCCGTCCGACCGGATTACCGTCCGATCGACCGACCTGAAAGGTAGAGATACTTCAATGTTTTCAAAATGCTACAATGAAAACTTCAAAGGTCAAGCCATCATACACAAACACATGCTTGTCAAAGGAAGAAACAATCCACTCGAATAGTCATCCGACCGAACTGCCGTCCGAACGGATTGCCATCCGCACGACTGGCTGTCCGACCGGACTACCATCCGACCGGACTGCTGTCCGAGCCACTCATACTTTGCATCGTTTTGCGCGTCACTTATCGTTATGCTATCGTTCAAATCAGGCTAACCCTACTCCCCGGTGCGCCCTTCAATCCATCAATCGTTGTGAGTATACTCTATCCCTTTTTTGCTTTATGCACTTTTGGGTGTTACATACGTTACTTATTCTAAATCACATCGAACACACTACTCAATACTTTTAACGCTAACCGTTACCGCATGTTATACGTGACTTAATGAATGCTTGTTTGTTAAGTTTACACATGGAATGCTGTCTACCTGCCTTAGCAACGATAGTACTATAGTTTGGACTCAGCACCCGCTCACACGGGGGTTGTTAAGGACAATTATTTGCATGGATTACAGTGGTGATCATGTATTACGAACTGCCTTGGGCAGTCAACCCGCAGTCATTGGTATCGATAGGTCTATGTCGATAACTAACATGCCTCATTTCACTCTGTGTACGTGCTGGTTATGCATAACGCTTTCGAACTCTATATGCTATTATCAAACTTGTATGCTCACCTTTACACTATGTGTATTGACTTTTACTTTAACGTGTGTGACAGGTGCTTAGGATGCTTATCCGCTAGGAAATCGAGGCTAGAATAAGGTCTTAGAGGCCAACAAATAGTTGTCTGTATAAATGAAATCTGAGTTATCGGAACAGATTTGCCTAGATTTTTTCTGTAATAATTTGTTTATCTTTTAAGACATGGTATGGGACATGTTACTTTAAATTAATTGGTAATGATAATTGTTATGGAAACTTCTGGACAATCTGTTTCGCTCAGTGCCATACCCCGATGTTTCCGCCATCGGTTGGGGTGTGACAGCTAATGACGGAGAACCACGACTTCAAGGCTCCAAGTTCTATGACAAACAAAAAGGGACAAGACCCGAACCTGTACTGCGATTTTCACAAGGATACAGGTCATCTGACAGATGAGTGTATCAGCTTACGACAAGAGATCGAGAATGCGCTAAAAAGCAGAAAGTTGAGCCACTCTGTGTACGTGCTGGTTACGCGTAACGCTTTCGAACTCTATATGCTATTATCAAACTTGTATGCTCACCTTTACACTATGTGTATTGACTTTTACTTTAACGTATGTGACAGGTGCTTATGATGCTTATCTGCTAGGAAATCGAGGCTAGAATAAGGTCTTAGAGGCCAACAAATAGTTGTCTGTACAAATGAAATCTGAGTTGTCGGAAGAGAACTATTTGCCTAGATTTTGTCTGTAATAATTTGTCTATCTTTTAAGACATGGTATGGGACATGTTACTTTAAATTAATTGGTAATGATAATTGTTGTGGAAACTTCTGGACAATCTGTTTCGCTCAGTGCCATACCCCGATGTTTTTGCCATCGGTTGGGGTGTGACTGATTGGTATCAGAGCCATAACTATAGGGAATTAGGCAAGACTCAACCTAGTCCGGGTTGATGTCTTAGAAACCTAGTCTATAGTTAGGAACCAACAGACCGACTCGTGCATGTCCAGTAGGGATTATGTATGAGCTTACCTGCTATTTCTCGCTATTCTCGCCTATGCTACACTATCACCGCACTCAAATTTTCAAGTCATGAATGAGCAATTAAGTCGAGATTAGGTGTGAAAACCGCAAACTCTCGATTAAATTGCTTATTTGATCTGTATTCATATATAAAACGCGAGAATTCGCGTTGAACCAGGAGTGAAATCCATACTTTAGCGCGGATTTTCGTCTCCATTTTATTAAAAGCTCAGGAACAAAAGTTGTAAGTCAGGGGTGAAACCCGGAACCTTGATAGCTATTTCTGACTTATCTTGTTTTACAAAACTCTCACCAAAGTCTCGACGGACTCCAACGACCTGAAGTCACGGTATGACTAATGGGATGTGTGCCCAACGCCCAAGAATCGAGGCAAAGGCGCTGTCCTGAAAGTCAAGTGTGCACAACAAGTCCTTGTGTATAGTCGAATCACTTTGGGTAGTCAATGTCAAATAGTCGCAGACGATCTATTTCCTGATTTTTATGTGTTTTCGATTCTGAGCCCACAACTGGCCAACTGCTGTCTCTGATGATTCGTCGATTTTATGTGTTTATATGTGTGTTTAACTGTTTATGTGTTTAACTTTGGAGACTTGTTCGATTTTTGCTTCCACTTCGATCGACACGCACGACTCGCACTGCATTTCTATCTCAAAACGCTGACAAATCGCTAAATTGTGGACGACCTTATGTTATGTTATATGCTTATACTACACTACTCGATATACTAAACGTGATCGCTATATTCGAATACGCACGGAATTTGAATGATAGGTTTCTGTATTCTGACTGCATCTGGTGATTACATGCTTTTGTGCTTCTGTGCCCTATGTGCTTACGTGACTATGTGCTTATGCGTTTATGTGAATCTGTGACTACGTGCCTATGTGTTCATGTGATCCATGATTATGTGTGTTCCTACGCTTTAGTAAGTATTAGACGTGTGAGGTGAGATTCGATTTTGACGTGTCTAAGACCTATGACGATGTCTGTTGCAGACAATGTCAACTGGACCATCATCTGGATCCCGTCACCCACGACTCTCTCATCAAGAACAGAGGAACAAACGCCTTGCTGCCATCCTCGCGAAACAAGTGGCCAAGGTTGTGCCTCAGATTGTGAGTGAGATTTACGAGAATGTTAGCAAATCGTCTGAGGAGTCTAGAACCAAAGCTCCTAAAGCTGCTACTGCGTTCAGCTTCAAACAGTTCAAGGCATGCGGTCCAAAGGAATTCACTGGAGAAGATGGCCCAATGGCTATGTTTCAATGGTTCGATTCCATCGAAGTCACTCTGCGCCAAAGCGGCTGTCCTGAAAATCTCCGTACCCTAAACGCTACCGGCGTCTTCCAGTCCCGCGCATTAGACTGGTGGACGGACGAGAGAAACAAACGCGGGAATGATGCAGCTTATGAGCTGACTTGGGAAGAGTTGAAAGCCATCATGATGGACGAATTCTGCCCTCCCCATGAACGCCAAAAGCTGGAGGACGAGTTTTGGAACATAAAGCAGAAGGATGGAGACAATGCTGCCCTGACTGCTCGCTTTAAGCAGCTCAGCATCATCTGTCCCGATCAAGTGAAGACGTCTGACATGGCCATCAAGAAGTACATTCGAGCTCTACCTGACTGTGTTGCGGATTTTGTGCACGCCGCAAAGACCACAACGATTGAAGAAACTTACTTGCTTGCCGCGGAAATCAATGACAAGCGAGTAAAATCTGGTGTTTGGGATAAAGCTTCAAAGAGCCTGCACCAAGTCACCGCCGCACCAACTGCTGAAACCGCCGCCGCTCAATCATCCAAATCCTCACGCCGCAAGAAGAAGAACAACAACAGCAGCTCCAGCAACAAGAACTGTGCTGTCACCACCACTGCTGCTCCTCTTCAAGCCGTACCGGCCTAGCAGCACCACCACCACCGACCAGCACCAGTTACATATGCACCACCAGCAAAGCGTGCATACACAGGCCCCCACCCGGCTTGCCCAACATGTTCTTATCATCACCCGGTGGGTCTCGCATGTCGTTTCTGCGCTCACTGCAACCTGTACAACCACTTCACTGTCAACTGTCGTACTCGTCCTCGTCAAGTCCAAGCTCAAGCCACTGCTCATCAAGCTCTGCTCCCAGCCCCGCAAGGCCAACAAGCGGCTCAGGCACCCGCGATCAACGCCTGAGTCTGCTTCGCATGTGGTGATCCCAACCACTTTGCGAACATGTGCCCAAACAGGGTGGTGAAACAAGAGCCTCAGCAGCAGCAACATCACCAACAGCAACAGCCTCAACAACAGCAGCAAGCCGCACGCGCCAGAACCTTCAACATCAATGTGCGCCAAGCCCAGGCTGACAACAACGTGGTCAATGGTACGTTCCTTGTGAATGGTATTTATGCTTCATGTTTGTTTGATACTGGAGCCGATAATTGCTTTGTGTCGTTCGAATTCGAGAAACTCCTTAGTCGTACGCGCTCCCATCTCCCCTCGACGTTCGATGTTGAAGTCGCTACTGGAAGAACTGTCGCCGTTAATTTTGTTCTTCATGATTGTAATCTTGAGTTCAACAATCACATCTTCCCAATCGACCTTATTTCGATGCAACTCGGAAGTTTTGACGTCATAGTAGGCATGGACTTTCTTCGCGAAAACCATGCTGAAGTTGTGTGTTTCGATAAGATGATTCGATTCTCGCTCGCGAATGGTGATTTGTTGTGTGTTTATGGCGAAACTGCTTCGAAGGGTCTCAAACTCATGTCATGTGTCCAAGCTAGCAAGTATCTCCGCAAGGAATACAGAGCTTTCTTGGCTAACATTGTAGTAGCAGAGAAGGAAAAGAAAGGAAAGACAGAAGTGAAAGACGTTCCTGTGGTTCGTGAATTTCCTAATGTGTTCCCTGATGATCTCCCAGGATTACCACCAAGTCGTGATATCGACTTTCGTATCGACCTCATTCCTGGAGCCAACCCTGTTGCCAAAGCTCCTTACCGACTCGCACCGTCCGAAATGCGTGAACTCTCGAACCAACTCCAGGAATTACTTGAGAAAGGCTTCATTCGCCCGAGCACCTCTCCTTGGGGCGCGCCAGTCCTTTTCCTCAAAAAGAAGGATGGGTCGTTCAGGATGTGTATCGCCAATCGGGAATTGAATAAGTTAACTATCAAGAACCGCTATCCCCTGCCTCGCATTGACGATTTGTTTGATCAGCTACAAGGTGTTACGTGTTTCTCGAAGATCGATCTACGCTCAGGTTATCACCAGCTACGCATTCAAGATGAAGATGTACCCAAAACCGCATTTCGAACTCGATATGGCCATTATGAATTCGTTGTTATGCCTTTTGGATTAACCAACGCACCCGCGGTTTTCATGGATCTGATGAATCGCGTGTGTAAACCTTATCTTGACCGTTTCGTCATCGTATTCATCGACGATATCTTGATCTATTCCAAATCGAAAGCCGAACATGCGCAACATCTACGTTTGGTTCTCGAGCTACTACAGGGGAATCAACTCTATGCCAAGTTCTCCAAGTGCGAATTCTGGCTGGAGGAGGTTCAGTTTCTCGGTCACATCGTAAATAGTCAAGGTATTCACGTCGATCCCGCGAAGATTGAAGCAGTTAAGAGTTGGATTACACCTAAGAACCCGTCTGAAGTCCGTTCTTTTCTCGGACTAGTTGGCTATTATCGACGATTTATCGAAGGGTTCTCAAAGATCGTTGTGCCGCTTACCGCTCTCACGCATAAAGACAAGCCTTTTGTTTGGGGAACTGAACAAGAGTCCGCTTTCCAAACCCTCAAGCACATGCTTTGCAATGCTCCTGTTCTCACTTTACCTGACGGAAACGATGACTTCATTGTCTATTGTGATGCTTCCATCCTTGCTCTTGGTTGTGTTCTTATGCAGCGAGACAAGGTTATAGCTTACGCATCTCGTCAGCTCAAAATCCACGAGAAGAACTATACAACCCATGATCTCGAGCTAGGTTCAGTTGTTTTTGCGTTAAAGATTTGGTGACACTACCTGTATGGTACCAAGTGTACGATCTTCACCGATCATAGGAGCCTACAACACATCTTTGATCAGAAAGAACTTAATATGCGTCAACGCCGATGGGTAGAACTTCTCAACGATTACGACTGTGAGATTCGTTATCACCCAGGCAAAGCAAATGTCGTTGCCGACGCACTCAGCAGACGGAGCTATCTGCTCAGCATTCGTGATGTCCAAGCCCAATACGATCTCGAAACCCTCATCCGCGAAGCCAAGCATGCATGTTTTAATGAATGCACTCTGAAGAAGGAGCGAATCCATCACGATGGAGCTCATCTTGTGAATAAACCGAATGGGATATTCCACTATCTGGACCGAATTTGGATTCCTAAACGGACCGATTTGCGAAAGATTTTAATGGACGAAGCTCACAAATCCCGGTATTCTATTCATCCTGGTGCCGACAAAATGTACCAGGATCTTCGCTACAAGTACTGGTGGCCTGGCATGAAAAGGGATATTGCTCTCTACGTTGGAAAGTGCCTGACTTGTACAAGAGTCAAGGCTGAACACCAAAGACCCTCTGGCTTACTCGAACAACCTCCAATCCCTATATGGAAGTGGAAAAGTATAGCTATGGATTTCATAACAAAGCTTTCGCACACGTCATCAGGTCACGACAGCATTTGGGTTGTTGTTGACCGTTTGACCAAAGCTGCTCATTTCTTGCCAATACGGGAAGACTACAAGGTAGAATGATTAGCCCGAATCTACACCAACGAGATCATTTGTAATCATGGGATGCCTCGCGACATCATCTCTGACCGTGACGCTCGGTTTACCTCGTGACCGTGGGAAACGTTTCAAGCGGCTCTTGGTACATCGCTTAATCTAAGTACCGCATTCCACCCTCAAACCGACGGTCAGACTGAAAGAACGATTCGTACTCTTGAAGACATGCTCCGTTCGTGCGTCATAGATTTCGGTGGTAATTGGGATACATGCCTGCCTTTAGTCGAATTCTTGTATAACAACAGTTATCATTCCAGCATTCAGATGGCACCATTCGAGGCTTTATACGGAAGAAGATATCGATCGCCTATTGTGTGGCACGAGATCGGTCACTCGTAACTAACCGGTCCTGAGCTATTGCAAGAAACGACTGACAAAGTCCTCCAAATTCGAGACAACTTGTTGAAAGCTCAAAGTCGACAGAAAAGTTACGCCAATAGACGACGCAAGCCCCTTGAATTTGACGTTGGCGACTACGTACTCCTAAAGGTATCACCTTGGAAGGGCGTGGTCAGATTCGGCAAGAAAGGGAAACTAGCGCCTCGATATGTTGGAACTTTTAAGATTATGGAAAGGATCGGAAAAGTCGCCTATAGACTCGAACTACCGGAGGAACTTAGTAATGTCCACCCGACTTTCCATGTGTCAAACCTCTGAAAGTGCCTGGCTGAGCATGATTTAATTGTACCTCTCGATGACCTCCAAGTAAACGAAACACTGCACTTCGTGGAGAAGCCTGTCAAAATCATGGATCGCCAAACCAAGCAACTCAGACGCTCACGCATTCCTATTGTGAAAGTCCAATGGGAAGGCAAACGTGGCGCAGAGTTCACTTGGGAACTCGAAAGCGCCATGAAGGCAAAGTACCCGCAGTTCTTTGTTACGGCTTTGGCCTAATTTCGGGACGAAATTCCCTCAACTAGGGGAGGCTGTAACACCCCGTGTTTCCGAAGTCAAAGTCAAAGTCAAGATTGAAGTCAAAGGAAGACAAGATTGCTAATTGCGATCTGTCTCTCCTTGCTCAATCCCTGTTTTGACTTCTTTGACTTGTAATTAGTCTATTTTTATTTTCGCTTTAGTTGTATTATGTGGAGTATCTACTAATAATCGCATGGTAATCGCAATTTATCGCATGTTTAATCGCTTTATCGCTATCGCTCTCGCAACTCGAATTACGCTCTTTGGTTATTGTTATACGTGTGTGTGTGCCTTATGTGTTACTTGTGCATGATTATTTATGTTATGTTATGGTAATCAATCGAATCGCAATCGAAACTCAAACGCAATCGAACTCAATCGCAATCGAAATAGTATGATAATTAGTGGAGAAGAGACAGTGCAAGATATGAATAGTTGGGACTAAAAGTAATTTGACTAATAAAACTATATCGCATCAAATCGCTCGCAATCGCAATCGAAATAGCAAAAATCGTCGCACCGAACACTCGAACCAAGTGCCATCCGGCCGGATTACCATCCGACCGGGCTGTCACTTGATCGAGGTGCCAGGTTGCCATCCGACCGAGATGACATCCGACCGGACTGTCATCCGGGCGAGATGCCATCCGACCGACTCGCCACTTTCCACTTTGGGTATCCTATAAATACCCCTTGTCACTTTCATTCTTTCCACTTTTGGCAAGTGACGTCCGACCAGCTCGTGTTCCTCGCTTTTTCTCTGATTTCTCGCAATCCCGGTAATATCTCGTCCTAAATCTTGTACTTCCTTGATCTACACGCACACCTACACCTTTCTATCTTTTAAATCTTAACTTTTAACCGTGAAATCATCAAGATTCAAGGTGTTCTAGGATGACGTCATCATGTGTTCTTGAAGAACTTCCTGTTTTGGCTTCAATCCACCAAGAACAACTTGGATCTAACCGATTTCCACATAAACGATCAAAGATCTTTCATAGATCTAAACATATTCACAGTGGAAAGGATTGAGAGAAGGTTTTCCAACTTTCTTTCAACTCTTTTACACTCAATGCACTCAAAACCGTTAGAATCGGAGCTCGTGCCGACTTACTACTCATTCTTGTGGTTGTGTTGGTTCAAGATCCGTATTCTATCCACGAGCTTATCAATTTCGGGTTAACCAAGAGCAATCGTCTTAAACCGGTGGACTGACCGAACTTGGGTGGTTCCTGTTCAGTCGGGTCACTAGAGCTTAGGATGGGACTCTGTTGGTTAGCACGATATCAACACATCTCGATAACACGACAAAAAATCAAAACGACCAAGTGTAAGGCGAACGGAACGACCAGGATGGGGTGCCGTCCGATCGGAATGCTGTCCGAACGGACAGCCATCCGAGCGACCGGCCGTCCGAACGACCTGCATCTTGGGTCCCACACTTAACTATTTTTCCAACGATTAAAGTCTAGTTGTTGAACGAGTTGTTGTCCGACCGGACTACCATCTGCACGGACAGCCACCCGAACCATGAGACATTTGGACTTTAACACTTAAACAATTTTCAACATGTTCAATGCACCAAGGATGCCACCCGCTCGGATGGACATCCGACCGAGTGACCTCCCTGCTATGAACTTGTTCTCACTGAAGTGCCCAACCGAACGGGTTGCCGTCCGACCGACCGACCTGAAAGGTAGAGATACTTCAATGTGTTCAAAATGCTACAACGAAAACTTCAAAGGTCAAGCCATCATACACAAACACATCCTTCTCAAAGGAAGAAACAATCCACTCGAATAGTCATCCGACCGGACAGCCGTTCGACCGGATAACCATCCGAACGGATTGCCATCCGCACGACTGGCTGTCCGACCGGACTGCTGTCCGAGCCACTCATACTTTGCATCGTTTTGCGCGTCACTTATCGTTATGCTATCGTTCAAATCAGGCTAACCCTACTCCCCGGTGCTCCCTTCAATCCATCAATCGCTGTGAGTATACTCTATCCCTTTTTTGCTTTATGCACTTTTGGGTGTTATATACGTTACTTATTCTAAATCACATCGAACACACTACTCAATACTTTTAACGCTAACCGTTACCGCATGTTATACGTGACTTAATGAATGCTTGTTTGTTAAGTTTACACATGGAATGCTGTCTACCTGCCTTAGCAACGATAGTACTATAGTTTGGACTCAGCACCCGCTCACACGGGGGTTGTTAAGGACAATTATTTGCATGGATTACAGTGGTGATCATGTATTACGAACTGCCTTGGGCAGTCAACCCGCAGTCATTGGTATCGATAGGTCTATAACGATAACTAACATGCCTCATTTCACTCTGTGTACGTGCTGGTTATGCATAACGCTTTCGAACTCTATATGCTATTATCAAACTTGTATGCTCACCTTTACACTATGTGTATTGACTTTTACTTTAACGTGTGTGACAGGTGCTTAGGATGCTTATCCGCTAGGAAATCGAGGCTAGAATAAGGTCTTAGAGGCCAACAAATAGTTGTCTGTATAAATGAAATATGAGTTATCGGAACAGATTTGCCTAGATTTTTTCTGTAATAATTTGTTTATCTTTTAAGACATGGTATGGGACATGTTACTTTAAATTAATTGGTAATGATAATTGTTATGGAAAGTTCTGGACAATCTGTTTCGCTCAGTGCCATACCCCGATGTTTCCGCCATCGGTTGGGGTGTGACAGCTAATGACGGAGAACCACGACTTCAAGGCTCCAAGTTCTATGACAAACAAAAAGGGACAAGACCCGAACCTGTACTGCGATTTTCACAAGGATACAGGTCATCTGACAGATGAGTGTATCAGCTTACGACAAGAGATCGAGAATGCGCTAAAAAGCAGAAAGTTGAGCCACTTGGTGAAGAACGTGCGCAAAGAAACACGCCAGATCCAGCGCCATGATAATGGGAACCAAAAGAAGGTTAGGCGCCTGGAAACTCATATGGTCAACAGACCAAGATACAGCGCAAGAGATAAAGGCAAGCGCCCTTACGAGCCTGCATGGCAAGAGCAACAGGTCATCTTCCCGGGAGTACACGGGGGTCCTCGCGCCACACGCCCCGTCGTCATCACCGGTATTATCGGTCATTATGAAACAGAATACATCTTCATTGACCCAGGAAGTACAGCCGACATCATCTATGAGCAATGCTTTAATCAGTTTGACGATGAAGATAAAGCGAGACTGGAGCCGGTCGATTATCCTCTGTCAGGATTTTGCAACTAAATGGTCTTCCCGTTAGGCCAAATTAGCTTCCCCGTTACGTTTTCTGACGAGAAGCATTCAAGAACCACAAAGGTAAACTTCATGGTAATGCCTGTCAAATCAAGGCATGATGTTTTGATTGGGAGAGAAACCCAAGGTGAACTAAACATGGTAACTTCCACACCCCACTCAGCCATTGGGTTCCCAACTGAGACGGGGGGTGGCAATTATCTATGCGAAGAAAGAAGTAATGTCAGCAGAGGACGTCCGCCCGACCAAAGCGGCAAAAGTTTCAACAACCGAACTGTAACACTTCGTAATTTTATGTCCAATAATATATCGACACGTGTCATGAGCTTTAAACGTGTAAGGAAACTCTTTAGAGGGACTAAAGTTGACAAACGAAGGATCTACGTGAATAAAAGGATTCAAAATGTCAACAATGGATAAATATACCTTTCAATAACCCTACACGATGTTTATACCCTTAAACGAATGAATTATGGATCATACGAAGCTAATTGTGAAAGAAAGTGAGAGATTACAAACTACAGGGGTTAAACGTGTCAACATGTTTAAAGTATACCTCTGAGTGACCTTTTAGCAAACCTGAAGCTTTGTAACGATTAATTATGCTCACTAGGATAAGTGATAAAAATTTCACAAGATTTCGTTATCGTATGAGAAAGTTATGCTAACATTCGTATGTAAAGGGTTAAAAGCGTCAACATTGAAATTTATGACTTTTCGGGTGATCATAAAGTTAACCAAGGACTTAACAAAGCTTGGTTATGTCTTGGAGCCCTTAAAAATCAACTTAGAGGGTTGAAAATGCAAGAAATAAAGTTAAAACCACGTTTATAAGGACCAGGGACTTAAAGTGCAAATACTGAAACATTTTTAACCTGATCCGGGGAACCATACCGGCATCGTAAGACATAAGGGAGTCTTACGCGGGCCGCCTGGGACTGCCAGCGACAGAATAAGCTTGGCAGCTGCCAGTTCAGGCTGTGTAACCGACTTATAACCCTGTAAAATGATACTAGGGGCTGTGCAAATGGGAATACATGCAATAGGGATACTTGGGCATGATCCAACATCAGTTGTAGACCTATTTGTCATGATCTTGATGATTTAAACCCATTATATAAACTCCCCTTTGTTGCAACAATTGAGCACCTCACTTGAAACTCTCACAACTTCATTTCTGGAGATACCTGGAGCTTAAGGCCACTTTCTAGAAGTCATTAGTCGTGCATAGGACTATTGTAAGCTTCCTTAACCTTCCTTAATTCAGTTTTAGTTAGTTTATTAGCCTAAAGTCAAACCGTCGTAATTAAAGTTTGACTTCGTAATTAATTAAAATTTGTCCAGTCAAATCTCAAATTGAAAGTACCTATGAGTTGGTAATTGTGTGGGTAATAAACCCTTAAAAGGGCACCCTCTGATTCCCACTCTAACTAGGTCAATTGTCGGGTCAAACTTGATTAGAAAAAGTCAACAGAAAGCAAATTTTCAATTAAATCCATAATTAACAATGTAGAAGCTATGCAACCTGTTTTATCACTAATATAACTTGGTAATTAATGTAAGAACATGTCTAAACATGTTCAACCCGACAATTTTCAGTATAGGCTCGGTTCGGAACCGAAAGTCGCATAATTAGACTTGTGCTTTGACTTTCAGTTCTGACCCATTGTAGCATGTTTTAGAAATTCCTTAGAGCCTTATTAGGACCAGGTTACATGTTAGTATAACCCTCTGTGATTATACAACTTGGTTCATTAGTTATCCGATTCATATGCATGTTTCCGTTATATGCCTATATGTTGACTATTATGCCCTTTTGACTTTAAAACAAGAATTTTGAAAATGTGAGAGGAAAATAATCTTTATTACTGATTTATAAACATGTCCCTAAATTTTCACATCAGTTAGAGGTCTAGATTAAGAGTTATGCTCAATATCGTAATTAGAAAGCTTTTTATTAATTAAACGACGTAATTAGCATATAGCCTATCTAAACCCAATTTTTGATACCAAACCTTTTTCCCACTGATGTAATATAATATTTTGGGATTTTTGAAGATTTTTATTTATTTTTAGGCTGAGCATAACATAGGGTTATAGCTTTGATTCGGTAATTGTCGGTTTTGCCCTTTTAGCCTATAAAATGAGTTTTACAAATCCGTTTGATACCAAACCTTTTTCTACTGATCTAATATGATAAATAGAATATTTTAAGCCATCTGGAATAATAAAAATATCAGCTTTCATTATAAAACCCAGAAATCGCTTAAAACCGTCTTTTTACGCGTTTTTAACGCATAGTATGTATTAAAACTATTTTAAATATATAAGACTTGATACCTACTAATATTTTTAGTAAATTTTTATACTTTAAGAGTAAGCAAAAGTTTTAAACTCAGATTTCAGATTTGACCCCTAAACCTTACGTGAAATTACCAAAATGCCCCTTCGGTACATTGTTTGGTTATAAATGGTAAATTTCACATATATGTAATACCCTACTGATATAACTTATTAAATTAAGTATTTTTACTGATTATATCAGACCTGAAACTCAGATTTATATTAAATCTCTTTTATAACCTTTTAAATGACCAAAATACCCCTACGGGGCATAATTTGAGTTAAAATTCGTTTTGGGCATAATAGAAGATATCTTACTGATGTCACAACATATTTAAGGCATATTAACTTAGGAAACCTGTATATGACTCTTATGGTTACCCGTTATGCATTTTTCGCATTCGGTTCGGTTTATGTAACTAGTTTGCATAAATTGACCGAAACGGGTCAAACCTTATCATTTTTGTCTCAAAATCCAGAATGTGTTTAGTTTACCCATATTACACAAGTCTCCAAACTTGTCGGGTCTAAATCACATTCTATTCCGGTCTTCGCTTAATCGTGCGTTTGAACCGTATCTTCCTTTAAAGCTAACCGGTCTAAGTTTAGGCTTAATTAAAGACCCGTTAGGAATCTAATAGGTTATTAAAAACCTTGGTTCCAGGTTAGGAGACCCGGTAAAAGCTACTTGCACTTGCTGTTGTGAATTATACTTGCTCAGGTAAATACTTTTAACTTATTTTCCCTATACGGGCTTGGGGTACGGTATATAAAATACCGCTTGGTCGGGCATTGAATTTTTAATTGTATGAAGGTTAAATTATTGAAATGTCCCGTTTAAATTGTTTTGTTTGCTTAAAGCCTTTGGGGGGTTAATGACCATGTCCCGGATATCCTTGGCGTCATTCATAGAAATGGCCACGACCTAAGCACGGGGTGTAGGCATACACCCGCCTGTGCATATATAAATAAAAAGGTATAATCGCCGGTTTCGAGAATAACTCACCGCGGGACTATATCATATGGTGTCTCTATTAATCTTTAACCTGATATTCAACCCGGGCTACTGAACGTATAACGAACATGTAATTCTTTTACAAGTTTATATATAAATAATTATCCCAAGTTATAAAATGTTTTGTGCCTCGTGCATTCAAATCAATTTTCTTAAAACTTTTCAAAATGAGTCAGTTAATTGTATTTACCAGTGTAAACTGACGTATTTTCCCAAAAAGGCTAAAGTGTAGGTACTAATCGAAATAGGCTGGCCTCTCCTTAGCATCAATAAGAGTCTTGCAAGCTTGGATGCATTTTAAATCTGATGAACTATGTTTCCTTTTTATTTGATCCGCCTGTGGATCCTTTACAGTCCATTTGTAATACTTTGATATTACTTTATATTCGGTTTGTAATGGGATTCATCTTTTGCTTCAGCTGTGCATTTAAAATTGTGTTGTTTGACTATGATGATATCAACTACGTCACGATACTCCCCACCGGGACCACCGGTAATACGTGGAAATATCGGGGTGTGACAGGTTGGTATCAGAGCCTACACTGAGTGAATTAAACACTAGCCTTTTGTGTTTAATCTCAGTTACACAGTTGCACATTCCTCAATTTTCGAGTCTAGACAAAGAACTTAGGACAAATCCTGATTTGTTTTATTTTTTTCCGTTATATATTTCCTTGTTGTTATTTTTGTTTATGTTGACAGGTTCAATCATGCCACCAAGGTTCATGAGGGGAAGAGGAAAGGCACCAATCACAGGCCACGACCATGATGCCGGGCCATCACACAGACGAACCCCACCAATCTCAATGAGTACGAGTCCTCAGGAGCATTGGAGGACGTATATAGAGCCAGAGAGGCGATCCGTCTCACTAAGTTCATCACCATCCTATCACCATTCCTTCGGGCCTCAATCTGATAGTGAGCCCCACAACCCGCAGCCTTCTTTCATCCCTCTCCAGAGATCCAGCCCTCATCATTCATTCGATGACCCAACACCTGTCTTCCGAAGCCGGTTCAACTCGGCAAACTACATTGAAGAACCAGTGGGTTTTAACCCACTAGGACCTGAAGACCACTTCTCGGGCGACCATGCGATGGACATGGATGAAGACACGGATACCGCCGAGCCTCCAACCGGGACCCCTAACCACCCCATCGAGGTCTCTGATGGGTCATCATTCCATGGATCACCGTACTGTGGTCCAGACAGTTATGAGGCGAGATTCGCCCAGTATGATTGGGTGTTTACCCCTTCGTACCACTCCTCGCCTCACCACCAGCAGCAGCAGCAACAGGATCCCTACGAGGATTCTCGTTTTGTGGCAGTCACTCCACCGCCACCACCACCAGTTCAGCAGCCGCCTCCGGAGCCACCGAGGCGACGAAGATCAAACGCACGGATGTCCGTGCGAGGAGGAGTGCGTATCAGCACCCCTCAACCTTCGAGTGGCAGCCACTACCCACCACTCCATGAAGACCCGCAGATGGGTGGGCCTTCAAACCCCGTCTCGGAAGTAAACTCTGCGCCTTTCGCGCCACCACTGTTGGGTTTTGGTAACCCAATTCCTGTATACACCGGCTCAGCGGCGTATAATCCCTTTGAGCAGCCGGCCCACACCAACTACAACTATGCCGATGCTGACCCATACCTGGTAGCGGCAAACTACAATGCCCTTCATCCGGAAGGACCCTTTGGAGTCTCATATCAAGCTGGATATCCACACTATGGGTACTCAGCTTATGGGTACCAACAACCGCCACCTCCTCAACCTCCACATCGACAGCCGCCGCAGCCGCATTTGATACCACCAGAGCGACAACAGGAAGTGCTCGAAAGGTTGACCCAGGTAGAGCGGGAAGTTCAAGCAGAGCGCCAGAACAACCGCGGATTCTTCAAAGGTTTGGCAAGCCTAATCAAGGGGAAGACCAAGGGAAGGGATTTTTGAAGATCCTTGTTTATTTATTTATGTTGTAATTAAGTCCCTGCGTGGACATCTGTTTCTGTATTCCGCCCCTGCGTGGGCATGTCTTTCTGTTTAGCCCTTGCGTGGGCATATCTTTCTGTTTAACCCCTGCGTGGGTATGTTAGGTTTGTTTAGCCCCTGCGTGGGCATGTTATTTCAATTAGAAGTCCCGTTTAAGGCAAACTTGTACTTTTTAATTTGGTAGTGGAATGATTAGATTTAAATTTTCATTTTTAATTATATGCATAAACAATAAATATGAAATAAATGAAAAATAACATTCCTTTTATAAGATCTACCATTATAATAAAACGATAAAATCTAAAAAAGGACAAAACCTAGCCACGTGTCATTTTAAGACAGGGCCAAGATGGTAGTTCCTCAAATTAGATTCAAATCCTTATTAACATATCAATTTAGGATTTTCTACGTTAAATATTAAAAAGAATCTTAAAGGTAAAACCTAGCCACATGTCATTCCAGATATGGCCAAGATGGTAAAACCTATTTAAAAGATTCAAATCCTTGTTAACATCTGTAAACATGTTAACACTCCTGGCAAAATGTGATTCGATAAAATCGCATAAGTCATCTTTATATTGGATTCTTCCAATTTCTTTTATTATATTAAACATCCAATAGGGATGTAATGCCTACGGGCTATATTCATTGTCATATAAGACAAAAGACAGTTGTGGTCTTCGACCCCCTGTTAAGAAGAGGTAATAAACTATGATTAAAAACCTCCATACCCTGATCCTATAAGATCATGATTAAAAATTTAAAACTGTCCATGTGATTCGGCCTTTTATATTTTAATTATAACTAAGGATTAATATAATGAAAAATCCTGAATATATATATATGCTTAGCAAATTAATCAAAATGGTTCTTAAATACCATGATTAATAAATCATCTAGAATGATAAAACTGTTATAGACCTCTGAATGAATTAAAATCATTATTTTATGTAGCAATCAAGCTACATGCCTGGGTCAGACGAGGTCAACAGTCACCCCAGAGATAATCATGACACCTCAAGAGTCAACGTAGCAGGAGCAGAATTACAAGCATTGATAGATAATGCCGTTACGCGAGCCCTGGACAAACAGCTAAATGAATCCAGTGGTACCCATGTAAGGACTCAGTCTGTACCACACTCTAAACCACCCTCAAGAACTCATACAGCTCACAATAGTAATTCTCATCACTCATCAAACCAAAGGAGTGTTCCATCTAAAAGAATCGTGCTAAACCAGGAACCACGTGATAAGGGTTGCTCCTATAAGTATTTTGTTTCATGCAAACCTAGGGATTTCACTGGTGAAAAAGGGGCTATTGACTGCATGACATGGTTAGACGAGATGGACACCGTGGTTGATATCAGTGGTTGCGCTGATAAGGATGTGGTAAAGTTTGTATCTCAGTCATTCAAAGGTGAAGCACTAGCTTGGTGGAGGTCTTTGATCCAAGCTACAGGGAAAATCCCATTGTACAATCTATCTTGGGAGCAGTTTGTGACGTTGATTAAGGAGAATTACTGCCCTCATCATGAGGTTGAAAAGATTGAAGCTGATTTCTTGTTGTTGGTTATGAAAAACCTAGATTGTCAAGCCTACCTTACGAGCTTCAACACTATGTCAAGACTGGTTCCGTATCTGGTGACTCCAGAACCCAAGAGGATAGCTCGTTTCATTGGGGGTTTGGCCCCAGAAATCAAGGCCAGTGTGAAGGCCTCTAGACCAGCTACTTTTAGGTCTGCAGCTGATATATCATTGTCCCTTACTTTGGACGCGGTCAGGCAGAGATCGCTGAGGAACACCGATGCTGAAATGAGGAAGCGTGAGGATGACAACTCACGACGTTCAGACAAGAAGCATAAGGGAAACAATGACCACAAAAATAGTTCTGGAACGAAAAAGGATGGCCAACGGTCGGGTGATAAGCCCAAGTGTAAAGTCTGTAAGAAACACCATTTCAGGAGGTGCAGATATGAATCAAAATCCCAGTCACAGCCGAGAGCTTGTGGGATTTGTAAGTCCTCTGAGCACAAGACATTAGACTGTAAAAAAATCAAGGATGCAACATGCTATAACTGCAATGAAAAAGGGCATATCAAGTCCAACTGCCCAAAGTTTGCTAAGAAGGCTGAGGATGGGAAAAAGACCAATGCTAGGGTCTTCCAGATGAACGCACAAGAGGCGATCCAGAATGATAATGTGATAACATGTACCTTCCTTGTTGATGATGTTTATGCAAGGGTGTTATTTGATTCTGGAGCAGATAAGTCATTTGTTGATGATAAGTTTTGTAAGTTGTTAAATCTACCTGTTAGAACCCTAAGCATAAAATATGAGGTTGAATTAGCCGATGGCACCATAGAAACCACATCAACCGTGTTAGATGGATGTTTCATATCCATTAGGAACCACTCTTTTCCATTGTCCTTACTTCCTTTGAAATTAGCCGGTTTCGAGATAGTAATAGGCATGGATTGGTTATCCCATAACCAAGCTCAGATTGTGTGTGACAAGAAGCAAGTGGTGATCAAGACTCCTTATGGTGAGCCACTTACCATACAGGGAGATACTCAGTATGGATTGCCTAAGCAAGTGTCTATGCTTAAGGCGTCAAGGTGTATGAAGAAGGGTTGTGTCATGTACATGGCACAAGTAACTATTGATGAGCCGAAGCCCAAGATTGAAGACATCCCCGTCATTTCTGAATATCCCGATGTATTCCCTGAAGAACTACCTGGTTTGCCACCAGATAGGCAAGTAGAATTCATAATTGACATTATTCCAGGAGCAGCACCTGTCGCAAGGGCACCTTACAGGTTGGCACCAACAGAGATGAAAGAGTTAAGGACTCAGCTAGATGATCTATTGGCAAAAGGTTTCATTCGTCCTAGTTCATCTCCTTGGGGAGCACCAATCCTGTTTGTGAAAAAGAAGGATGGATCAATGCGTCTATGCATCGATTATCACGAGCTTAACAAGGTCACTATCAAGAATAGATATCCATTGCCCAGGATCGACGATCTGTTCTATCAACTTCAAGGGGCGAGTTATTTCTCCAAGATCGATTTGAGGTCAGGCTACCATCAGTTGAAGGTTAGAGATGAAGATGTGCACAAAACTGCATTTAGGACTCGTTATGGTCATTACGAATTCCTAGTGATGCCTTTTGGGCTCACTAATGCACCAGCAGCGTTCATGGATCTCATGAACGTGTCTGCAAGCCATACTTGGATAAATTTGTTATCGTCTTCATTGATGACATTCTGATTTATTCAAAGAATCAAGCTGACCATGAGAAGCAGCTTCAATGTATTCTGGAACTACTTCAGCAGGAGAAGCTCTACGCCAAGTTTTCAAAGTGTGAATTTTGGCTTCGTGGAGTCTAGTTCCTTGGACATGTGATTAGTGAGCGTGGTATCCAGGTGGATCCCGCTAAGATCGAAGCTATCATGAATTGGTAAGAGCCAAAGATGCCTACAGAGATCCATAGCTTTTTGGGTTTGGCAGGATACTATAGGCGATTTATTGAAAACTTCTCAAGGATTGCAGCACCCCTAACTACATTAACCCGCAAGAATGTCAAGTTTGACTGGGGACCTAAGCAGCAAGAATCCTTTGACATTCTTAAGCAGAAGTTGAGCAATGCACCTGTGTTAACATTGCCTGAAGGAATTGAAGAATTCGTAGTTTATTGTGATGCAACGCACACAGGTATGGGATGTGTGCTCATGCAAAAAGGCAAAGTTATTGCCTATGCCTCTCGACAGCTAAAGGTGCATGAGAAGAATTGCACCACCCACGACTTGGAGTTGGGTGTCGTTGTATTCGCACTAAAACTGTGGAGACATTATTTGTATGGTACCAAATGTGTGATCTATTCTGATCACAAGAGCCTCCAACACTTGTTTAATCAGAAGGACTTAAACATGAGGCAGCGTCGATGGATGGAAACTCTAAATGACTATGATTGTGAAATCTGATACCATCCAGGTAAGGCGAATGTAGTCGCCGATGCCTTAAGTAGAAAGGAAAGGGTGAAGCCTATAAGAATCAATGCCAAGAGCATTGAATTAAGGAATAGTTTAAATGAAAGGTTGTTAGCCGCTCAAAGAGAAGCTGTACTAGAAGCTAACTATCCGGATGAAAAGCTAGGAGTAACTGCTGAACAGTTATCCTATGACAAGGACGGAATCCAAAGATTAAATGGACGAATATGGGTTCCAATTTATGGAGGACTTAGGGATGTGATCCTCCAGGAAGCCCACAGTTCTAAATACTTCGTTCATCCTGGAGCTGATAAGATGTACCAAGATCTAAAGGCAAATTTTTGGTGGATAGGCTTGAAGAAGTCTATAGCTACTTATGTAGCCAAATGTTTGACATGCGCGCAAGTTAAGGCAGAACACCAGAAGCCGTCAGGTCTGCTACAACAGCCTGAACTTCCCACCTGGAAGTGGGAAATGGTAACTATGGATTTTATCACCAAGTTGCCAAAGACAAAGAGAGGAAATGATACTATTTGGGTTATAGTGGATAGACTGACTAAGTCAGCCCACTTCTTACCTATTAAGGAGACACATAGCTCAGATAAGTTAGCTCAGCTTTACATGGACGAGATTGTATCTCTCCACGGAGTGCCAGTGTCTATCATTTCTGATAGGGATGCGAGATATACATCGCATTTCTGGAAAAGCTTTCAGCAATCCCTAGGCACTCGATTAAATTTCAGCACTACATATCATCCTCAGATGGATGGTCAAAGTGAACGTACTATACAGACACTCAAGGATATGCTACGAGCTTGTGTTATTGACTTGGGAGGAAGTTGGGATGATCATCTTCCATTGATTGAATTCTCATACAACAATAGCTATCATTCCAGTATTCAAGCTGCACCTTTTGAAGCTTTGTATGGAAGAAAGTGCAGAACGCCCGTTTATTGGGCAGAAGTTGGAGATGTCCAACTAACAGGACCTGATATAGTCCTGGTGACGACAGATAAGATTGTACAGATACGTGATCGTCTCAAAGCTGCCAGGGATAGGCAGAAAAGTTACGTAGATAAAAGGCGTAAACCTCTAAAGTTTGAGGTTGGTGACAAAGTGTTACTGAAGGTATCACCCTATAAAGGGGTAATGCGATTTGGTAAGAAAGGTAAGTTAAGCCCAAGGTATATAGGACCATTCAAGATCATCGAATGTGTCGGATCAGTGGCTTATAAGTTGAACTTGCCTGAAGAGCTCAGTGGTATTCATAACGTATTCCACATCTGCAATATGAAGAAATGTCTAGCTGATGAATCACTAGTCATGTCACATAACGATGTGCACATAGATGAGAGCTTAAAGTTTGTTGAAAAACCTTTGTCGATCGAGGATCGACAGGTGAAGAAGCTTCGAAGGAAGCAAGTGCCGATTGTAAAGGTCAAATGGGATGCCCGTAGAGGTCCCGAATACACGTGGGAGGTAGAGTCCACAATGAAAGAAAAGTACCCTCATTTGTTTCAGTAAATCTCGAGGTCGAGATTTCTTTTAAGGGGGTGAGGATGTAACACCTCGTAATTTTATGTCCAATAATATATCGACACGTGTCATGAGCTTTAAACGTGTAAAGAAACTCTTTAGAGGGACTAAAGTTGACAAACGAAGGATCTACGTGAATAAAAGGATTCAAAATGTCAACAATGGATAAATATACCTTTCAATAACCCTACACGACGTTTATACCCTTAAACGAATGAATTATGGATCATACGAAGCTAATTGTGAAAGAAAGTGAGAGATTACAAACTACAGGGGTTAAACATGTCAACATGTTTAAAGTATACCTCTGATTGACCTTTAAGCAAACCCGAAGCTTTGTAATGATTAATTATGCTCACTAGGATAAGTGATAAAAATTTCACAAGATTTCGTTATCGTATGAGAAAGTTATGCTAACATTCGTATGTAAAGGGTTAAAAGCGTCAACGTTGAAATTTATGACTTTTCGGGTGATCATAAAGTTAACCAAGGACTTAACAAAGTTTGGTTATGTCTTGGAGCCCTTAAAAATCAATTTAGAGGGTTGAAAATGCAAGAAATAAAGTTAAAACCACGTTTATAAGGACCAGGGACCTAAAGTGCAAATACTGAAACATTTTTAACCTGATCCGGGGAACCATACCGGCGCTTAAGACATAAGGGAGTCTTACGCGGGCCACCTGGGACTGCCAGCGACAGAATAAGCTTGGCAGCTGCCAGTTCAGGCTGTGTAACCGACTTATAACCCTGTAAAATGATACCAGGGGCTGTGCAAATGGGAATACATGCAATAGGGACACTTGGGCATGATCCAACATCAGTTGTAGACCTATTTGTCATGATCTTGATGATTTAAACCCACTATATAAACTCCCCTTTGTTGCAACAATTGAGCACCTCACTTGAAACTCTCACAACTTCATTTCTGGAGATACCTGGAGCTCAAGGCCACTTTCTAGAAGTCATTAGTCGTGCATAGGACTATTGTAAGCTTCCTTAACCTTCCTTAATTCAGTTTTAGTTAGTTTATTAGCCTAAAGTCAAACCGTCGTAATTAAAGTTTGACTTCGTAATTAATTAAAATTTGTCCAGTCAAATCTCAAATTGAAAGTACCTATGAGTTGGTAATTGTGTGGGTAATAAACCCTTAAAAGGGCACCCTCTGATTCCCACTCTAACTAGGTCAATTGTCGGGTCAAACTTGATTAGAAAAAGTCAACAGAAAGCAATTTTTCAATTAAATGCATAATTAACAATGTAGAAGCTATGCAACCTGTTTTATCACTAATATAACTTGGTAATTAATGTAAGAACATGTCTAAACATGTTCATCCCGACAATTTTCAGTATAGGCTCGGTTCGGAACCGAAAGTCGCATAATTAGACTTGTGCTTTGACTTTCAGTTCTGACCCATTGTAGCATGTTTTAGAAATTCCTTAGAGCCTTATTAGGACCAGGTTACATGTTAGTATAACCCTCTGTGATTATACAACTTGGTTCATTAGTTATTCGATTCATATGCATGTTTCCGTTATATGCCTAAATGTTAACTATTATGCCCTTTTGACCTTAAAACAAGAATTTTGAAAATGTGAGAGGACAATAATCTTTATTACTGATTTATAAACATGTCCCTAAATTTTCACATCAGTTAGAGGTCTAGATTAAGAGTTATGCTCAATAGCATAATTAGAAAGCTTTTTATTAATTAAACGACGTAATTAGCATATAGCCTATCTAAACCCAATTTTTGATACCAAACTTTTTACCCACTGATGTAATATAATATTTTGGGATTTTTGAAGATTTTTATTTATTTTTAGGCTGAGCATAACATAGGGTTATAGCTTTGATTCGGTAATTGTCGGTTTTGCCCTTTTAGCCTATAAAATGAGTTTTACAAATCCGTTTGATACCAAACCTTTTTCTACTGATCTAATATGATAAATAGAATATTTTAAGCCATCTGGAATAATAAAAATATCAGCTTTCATTATAAAACCCGAAAATTGCTTAAAACCGTCTTTTTACGCGTTTTTAACGCATAGTATGTATTA
Source organism: Helianthus tuberosus (assembly GCA_030545235.1). Lineage (NCBI taxonomy): Eukaryota > Viridiplantae > Streptophyta > Magnoliopsida > Asterales > Asteraceae > Helianthus > Helianthus tuberosus. Next base: position 191,473,249 of record CM060448.1, read on the forward strand.
AAACTATTTTAAATATATAAGACTTGATACCTACTGATATTTTTAGTAAATTTTTATACTTTAACAGTAAGCAAAAGTTTTAAACTCAGATTTCCAGATTTGACCCCTAAACCTTACGTGAAATTACCAAAATGCCCCTTCGGTACATAGTTTGGTTATAAATGGTAAATTTCACATATATGTAATACCCTACTGATATAACTTATTAAATTAAGTATTTTTACTGATTATATCAGAACTGAAACTCAGATTTATATTAAATCTCTTTTATAACCTTTTAAATGACCAAAATACCCCTACGGGGCATAATTTGAGTTAAAATTCGTTTTGGGCATAATAGAAGATATCTTACTGATGTCACAACATATTTAAGGGATATTAACTTAGCAAACCTGTATATGACTCTTTTGGTTACCCGTTATGCATTTTTCGCATTCGGTTTATGTAACTAGTTTGCATAAATTGACCGAAACGGGTCAAACCTTATCATTTTTGTCTCAAAATCCAGAATGTGTTTAGTTTACCCATATTACACAAGTCTCTAAACTTGTCGGGTCTAAATCACATTCTATTCCGGTCTTCGCTTAATCGTGCGTTTGAACCGTATCTTCCTTTAAAGCTAACCGGTCTAAGTTTAGGCTTAATTAAAGACCCGTTAGGAATCTAATAGGTTATTAAAAACCTTTGTTCCAGATTAGGAGACCCAGTAAAATCTACTTGCACTTGATGTTGTGAATTATACTTGCTCTGGTAAATACTTTTAACTTATTTTCCCTATACGGGCTTGAGGTACGCTATATAAAATACCGCTTGGTCGGGCATTGAATTTTTAATTGTATGAAGGTTAAATTATTGAAATGTCTCATTTAAATTGTTTTGTTTGCTTAAAGCCTTTGGGGGGTTAATGACCATGTCCCGGATATCCTTGGCATCATTCATAGAAATGGCCACGACCTAAGCACGGGGTGTAGGCATACACCCGCTTGTGTATATATAAATAAAAAGGTATAACCGCCAGTTTCGAGAATAACTCGCCGCGGGGCTATATCATGTGGTGTGTCTATTAATCTTTAACCTGGTATTCAACCCGGGCTACTGAACGTATAACGAACTTGTAATTCTTTTACAAGTTTATATATAAATAAATATCCCAAGTTATAAAATGTTTTGTGCCTCGTGCATTCAAATCAATTTTCTTAAAACTTTTCAAAATGAGTCTGTTAATTGTATTTACCAGTGTAAACTGACGTATTTTCTCAAAAAGGCTAAAGTGCAGGTACTAATCGAAATAGGCTGGCCTCTCCTTAGCATCAATAAGAATCTTGCAAGCTTGGATGCATTTTAAATCTGATGAACTATGTTTCCTTTTTATTTGATCCGCCTGTGGATCCTTTACAGTCCATTTGTAATACTTTGATATTACTTTATATTCGGTTTGTAATGTGATTCATCTTTTGCTTCCGCTGTGCATTTAAAATTGTGTTGTTTGACTATGATGATATCAACTACGTCACGATACTCCCCACCGGTAATACGTGGAAATATCGGGGTGTGACACGAACCAAAAAAGTGGGTTTTAAACCGCATATACCCAGAGCAAACGGTGACGATAGGCCACGCAATCTCACCAAACATTAGAACGCACCTCAAACAACTTCTGTTCAGGAACATGGACCTTTTCGCCTGCACTCCGGCAGACATGACCGGTGTCCCGCGCGACGTTACTGAACATTGTATGAACACCTATCCCTCCGTTGAACCAAAAGTTCAAAGAAGGCGCAGCTTGGGGGCGCATAAGACTAAAGCGATGAATGAGCAAGTGTGTGAGCTGTTAAAAGCAGGAATCTTGAGAGAGGTACGCTATGAGAGCTGGGTCGCGAACCCTGTCATGGTCGAGAAGTCAAATGGAGGATGGCGAATGTGTGTCGATTACACAGATCTCAACAAGGCATGCCCAAAAGACTGTTATTCATTGCCAGAGATCGACAAAAAGATAGACTCTCTCGTACCATACAGGTGGAAATGTTTTCTGGACTGTTACAAAGGTTATCACCAAGTCCAGATGAAGTTGGAGGATGAAGACAAGACAGCTTTTTGGACCGATCTCGGGATCTTCTGTTACACAAAGATGTCGTTCGGCCTCAAAAACGCTGGCGCAACATACCAGGGCCTGATGGATAAGATCTTTGCTGAAGATATTGGGAAACATATCGAGGTTTACATCGACGATCTCGTGATCAAAAGTCCAGAGGAGGATCAAATGTTAAAGGATATAGAGAAGACATTCAGCTCTCTGAGAAGCGTGAATATGAAGCTAAATCCAGCCAAATGTTCCTTTGGTATGGAGGAAGGCAAATTCTTGGGCTTTGTGGCCACAAATGGCGGTTTTAAAGTCAATCCAGAAAAAGTTAAGGCCATAGAGTGGATGCCATCACCGCAAATGATAAAAGAGATGCAAAGGTTGGCCGGCCGCCTAGCCACGCTTAACCGGTTTCTGTCGAACCACGCTGCAAAGTCATATCCTTTTATCAGCACTCTGCGCAACTGCATAAAGAAGCAAGAATTCAAATAGACGCCTGAAGCAGAGGCCGCTTTTCAGCAAATGAAAGAGTGTTTGATTAAGCTCCCTACCCTGACCGCGCTGTTCGAAAAGGAACCACTCATCCTATACTTATCTTCTTCGGATAAGGCAGTTGGGTCGGTACTGCTTGTGGAGAGAGATGGAGTTCAGACTCCAATTTATTATGTTAGTAGGGTGCTTACAGATCCAGAAACGAGATATTCAACAATGGAAAAGTTAGTGCTTGCGCTGCTACACGCCTCCAGGAGGCTGTGCAGATATTTTACAGGGCATGTGATCACGGTACTCACTAACTTTCACATCGGCACAATATTGCAAAAGCCAGAGACGTCAGGTCGACTAGCAAAGTGGGCAATTGAGCTGGGGGGCCACAACATTTTGTACAGGCCGCGCCCAGCCATCAAGGGTCAAGTTCTAGCGGACTTCATCACAGAAGTCCCAGAGGATAAAATCAAAGATTATGAGATTGTTGAGACTCCCATAAAAGACACGTCCGATGGGTTATGGTTGCTATATACTGATGGGGCCTCAAACGAAGATGGCGCTGGAGCAGGATTGCGCCTTGTTAGCCCTGAGAAACATGAATTTACATACGCCATCAAGTTGGATTTCAAGAATACCAACAACGAGGCAGAATACGAGGCATTCTTGGCAGGCTTGCGCCTCGCCATAAAAATGGGAGCTCAAAATCTACAAACGCATGTTGACTCACTCTTGATCGCCAGTCAAATCAACGGATTATATGATGCAAAGGGCGAAGTTATGGCTTTGTATCTAGATCAAGCAAAAGAGTTACTTCAACAATTCAAGTCATACAAGGTAGTGCACATCAATCGCTCGGAAAATAAACCAGCAGACGCCTTGAGCAAGCTCGCTTCAACTTCTTTTCAACATCTCGCCAAAGATGTAAGAATCGAAGTACTAAAGAACCCGTCGGTTTTGCTGCGTTAAGTGAATGTGATCGAGATAGGGCAACCATCTTGGATGACCCCTATAATCCAGTATTTGCAAGAAGGAATACTCCCTGAAAGCAAAACAGAGGCAAGGAAGATACAGAACAAGGCTTTGCATTATGAGATGAACGGTGGTATCCTGTACCGAAAATCATTCTTGGGGCCACTCCTGCGTTGTACTACTTGATCAGGGAGATTCACGAGGGTATCTGCGGCATCCATGCAGGCCCGCGCATGGTCGTTGCGAAAGTAATGAACGCTGGATACTACTGGCCAGGGATGCACGTAGACGCTCTAAAGGAGTTGCGCAAATGCGACTCCTGTCAAAGGCACTCCCCAAAAACCCTGCGCCCAAAAAATGATCTCATCCCTGTATCCACCGCTTGGCCTTTCCAGCAGTGGGGGATTGATATGGTGGGACCTTTCCCCGAAGCTCCCGGTGTCGTCAAGTTCATAATCGTGGCCGTCGATTATTTCACTAAATGGGTGGAGGCCAAAGCTCTCGCCTCGGCCACTGCAATGATGGTGCTCAAGTTTATATGGGAACACATCATTTGCAGGTTTGGCCTCCCACTCAAGATTGTAACCGATAATGGCAGCAATTTCGCGTCTGACGACCTTCAAAAGTGGATGAAAGAAATGAAGATCGAACACACTTTCTCTTCCGTTGCGCACCCTCAAGGCAACGGCCAAGTTGAAAGTGTAAACAAAAGTATTGTCAACGGGATAAAATCCCGACTGGGCATAAAGAGAAGAGGCTGGGTAGATGAGCTCCCGAGCATCCTGTGGGCTCATCGAACCATGCCAAAAACAAGTACGGGCGAAACCCCTTTTAGCCTAGTTTATGGCTCTGAGGCGGTTATCCCAGCTGAAGTTGGCCTCCCCTCGCCGCGCTTGACGGCAGTCAACACAATTGACAATGAGGCAGAGCACCGTCTTGACTTGGATTTACTCGAAGAGAGGCGCGAAATAGCGCGAATCAAGGAGGCCAAGTATAAGACACAATTGGAGAGGTACTACAATGCAAGAGTACGCATTTGTACCTTCACTCCAGGAGAATATGTCTTCAGAGACAATGAAGCTTCAAATGTTGAACGCCCCGGAAAGCTAGCACCCAAATGGGAAGGCCCATACTTAATACATGAGGTGCTAGGGAAAGGGACATACAAACTGCACACTCTGGATGGACACATCATCCCGCGTACGTGGAACGCGCAACAATTGCGCAAGTGTTATATGTGACTGCTCTCGGCCTTGCGCATTTATCTACTTATGTTGGCCATGCGCCTTTCTTGAATTCCTATGTTGGCTATACGCCCCTTATTTTATTTCCACGATGTATGTTGGCCTAAGCGCCCACTTCTTACTTAATGAAAGCATAAGCCTTATGTTTTTCTTGTCAGGATGATTTCTACGTTGCAAATGCATGTTAAAAACTTTTGATTAGCACGAAAACACTTCAGTAAATTACGAGCTCTTGAGTTATGCCTCCAAGGTCCTCCGCAAGCATAGCGCGAGGCCGGGCAGTTACGCTCACACAAGAGCCACACTTACATTCATTCGCGCTAATTTAACCAAAGTTTCTAACAACAGTGCAATAATTGTAACTTCAAAATTAATAGCAAACACAATGCCATATCATAAAAGGCGCACCGCGCAATGAGCACATAAGAAATAAACAAACATCTTTGATTCATTGCAAAATAGCGCGACCACGCGTCTAGTTACATTCAACATGAAAAGAAAATTACAAGGCACGAAGCCTATCAACGCTAACTATTCATAACCATCACCTCCATCATCATCATCATTTCCATCACCATCGCCACCATCATCACCAGCTGTTTCTTCTTCATCAGACAGATCAACGGTCATTGGTGGGTCGAGAATCTGCTTTAACCGTTGGCACCAGTCATCATGCTCCAGTGCCTTTGAGACCAGATCCATCACAGGCAGTGATAGATGATCATAAGCCTTTTCAGCGCGAGCTAACTCAGCTTCAGCCTGATCGGTCACTGAGCAGTGACTAACATCAAACGCTTGACCTAACACCTCTTCAACATGCTGCGCACACTCTAGATAACCTCCACGGTGACCAACCGCGCGCGAGGCATCTATGAGAGTAGCAACAGCTCCATCAAGCTCGGAAGCATTAAGGATAGAGTTGGCCATCTGCAGCAAAGGCAACGGATAAGTAATAGGTTTTAGCAAATAAAGCCTAAGTTAAAAAGAGAACCATACCAGAACTACTCCCCTGTCACGCATCCATTCAGCCTCAGAAGCCAGAGTATCAACGATGCCTTGAACCTCAGAGTAGTTATTTTGCGCTACGTTGAGGGCCGCTGTACTGACGTCTCGCGCCTCTTCGGCTTTCTTCTTGGCCTCCTCAGCAGTAGCAGCCTTGACTTTCTCAGCTTCAAGGTCGATCTCCAAGGACTCACTTTTGTCAACCTGCTCTTGCAGGCGACGTTTTAGCTCAGCCTACAAAAGATAACACAGACTTAGAATTTCAACAAATGAAAAGCAACATGGAAAAGATGAGTTGAACTTTTTGAACCTCAGAGCGCTCCTTATCAGCAACAAGATCCTCAACCTTCTTTGACAATGCGGAATTTTGGGCTTCAAGGTCGGTAATCTTGTTGCGAGCTGCATACGCGCGCTGATTGTCCTTTTCACATATCTTCTTAAACTCAGCATGCTCTTTTGACAATAGCTCTTCAGCAGCGCGAAGCTTGCCCCTAAGGCCCTCGCGGCCCCATTTCTCTGATTTCCTATCGGCCTCAAATTTAGACTTCTCCTCAGCAAATGCAGCATTAGCTTTCTCGAACTCCTTAACCTGCCTCACAAGGCGTTCATGATACTTCTCCCAGTCGGCCCGCTCCTTAACCATCGTGCGCCACTCACGAACAATTTGGTGATTGGCGGCGCGAGTATTGGCCTCTCCAACAACATAAGCTTGGTATAGCCCATTGTGAGTTCGCGCCCTTTGACGGTTAACCTCACCAGGAGGGAATGAGTTCAAGAACCAGTCACGACACGCACTAAACTCCAAGAAAGTATCTTTCGCACCACCTGCAGCAGAAGATTTTTCCTTATGAACCACAGAACCTGATCCCCCAGTAGTAGCAGTTTCTTAGCAGTATGAAGGGGGGCATCAGGCTGCGCAGTTTTGGTGGGATTCTCAACCTCAGATTCTTTCCTTTTCTCATGAAGGGGCTTGTCAAGCCCCGTGATATGGACGACCTCCGGACCCTGCGCTTTTTCATGAGCAGTTGTAGCAGCGGCCCCGGCCTCCTTCGGATCACCACAAATAGGCTCTTCAGTAGCCTTCTTCTTCTCTTTCTCCTTCTCCTTCTCAGCAACCTTGTCAACGGGTTTCTCAGCAGCTTTCTTCTTCTCCTTCTCGGACTCTACCCCAGCAGTCTTAAAAGGCTTGATGGTAACCTTGGGCCTCTTCTGCGCCGGCTCTTGGGGATCCTTAAACACAGCACCCTTCTTTTCAGGGGTCTTCTTTTTGGCCTCTGCAGAAACAAAGTGTCAAAAAGAGGTAATCACAAAGAAAACAATGAAGTAAAGAAACTAACCGGGAGAGAATCTATAAAGAGAGCGCAGGTTGCTCTGTTTTCCGATTAAAGGGACCCCACCAGCCTTCTGCGCAACAGACACACCAGCTGTGGTCTCCTCCCTACTTCTCTTCCTGCTTACCAACTTCGCAGCAGGCTCCTCCTCTTCTTCTTCTTCCTCTTCATCAAGTGCGATAGAAGACGGAGTGGCTCCAGCATCTGGGTTTCGGGAACCCGCGCTCCCTGAGCTCCTTGAGCCAGCAGCTCCCGTCTTCTTCTCGCCTATACGCGACAAACCTTCAAGTGAGTCACTGATAATAACGTAATCTTCCAAATTACTCTGACGAAAGCGGAGAGTACCTTTGTCAGCAGCACCAGCAGTCGCGCGGCTACTCCCGCCCTTCTTGCTGGTCACCTTAGCGTCTAAGGTAATCACCTTCTTCCGCTTGTTGGGTTTTTTCTTCTTCTCTTCAGGGTCAACCCCCAAGTCGCGCAACACACCTGCAAAGATGTTAGACCACGAACTTAGCTCCCTATTTGAAGACCCTACAGACCCCTCACCTGAAAGATAGAGAATCTCTTTCCCAGCGGAAGTCATAGCTCGCAAGGGCCTGGGGTTAGGTATATGTGCACCTTCAGTCGCGGTAGGTGGATTGGCAAAAGCTCCAGCGACGGGATACATGAAGTGACCCCAAATTGCATCATACCAATATTGCTCGCCTGCTTCCAGCGGGCGAACGCCCATGGACCCACCAAAAGTGGGGAAAGTAGCTTGGTAAAGGCGTACCTCTACATTCAAAATTCAACAGTTGAGTGCAACGAAATTAAACAAAGAAAAAATCAAGGAAGCAGCTAACCTCTATCTTCAAACTTCAAAACCGGAACTTCGTTGCTCTCCGCTGGCCATTTATCACTCATCCGCGCCGTAACGAGGACGTTTTCACCAAAAACTCGGTTAGGGGTGGCAGTGAGCTTCACATACCAATCCTCTTGCTTAGGTATCGCCAACTCCTCCTTCTCGATCACGTCCGGCGTACGAAAGGTCATGGCGATTGGGATGACTTCCTCTCGAATGAAGAAATTTTTTTGTTTCCAGTCATGGAAACTCTTGGGTGGGTTCAGAAGTATCTTCTTGGCAGACCCTCGGCTGCCAAAAGAGTAGAAGCCCATGTTCCGGATCAGTTGATAGAACGCCCTAAATCTTTCCACCGTCGGTTCAACACCATGGGATCGTGTAAGACCCTAACAGGTATTTGACAAAAGTCGCAGCGGAAATTCGTGCCATAAAATTTCTTTCATTAAAAACGTCTTGCCTTACTTGAATGTTTGTTTTAAAAATATCTCTCTTACAAAACAAAAGCATAACTTCCGTTTACTAAAGTACATACTCGATTATTCCCGTACAATCTATCTTGTGACTCGGTCTTCGATCTCTACCCCTTGTAATAATCGCCCATGAACCGAACAACCTGCACTCACCACATACATTCATAACATTAGCACACATTATATAAACCAGATTCATTCACGTATACTTCACATTTCGTCATTTTTCAAACTTTAAGCATTTCATCTGCGTATCCATTTCTTGGTGAGGCTTCGACAATGTACCTGCATTTCCTTTCATTCTCAAGGTACACCATTAATAACGTTAACACTCAACGTATCTAATTCATGAATTCATACGTACTTACATACCTACTTACATACACATCAACATACGTACATACCCTTCCTACAACTTTACATACGTGCATACACTCATACATGTCTTTATACATACATACATACACAACTACATACGTACATACCTTTACTACATCTTTACATACATGCATACACTCGTACATATCTTTATACATACATACATACACATCTGCATACGTACATACCTTTCCTACAGCTTTACATACATGCATACACTCGTACATATTTATATACCTACATACATTCACATCTGCATACGTACATACCTTTCCTACAGCCGTAGATACATGCATACACTCGTACATATCTTTATACATACATAAATACACATATGCATACATACATACCTTTCCTACATCTTTACATTCATGCAAACACTCATACATATCTTCATACATACATAAATACACATATGCATACATACATACCTTTCCTACATCTTTAGATTCATGCAAACACTCGTACATATCTTCATACATACATAAATACACATATCCAATATCTTACATACCTCTTATATATCCATACCTTAATTACATGGTATTTAGACTTGGGTTTACAACTCATAAGCGTCAAGGGAACACTCAAAATCATGTTTAGAAGGCTCGCCATAGACCACGGATAATATACCGGAGCCTACGATGCATAAATAACATAGACAACTAAATTTCAGCTTTTTGGACATGGGGAGGGCGTCGGCGACGGCCCTTGCATTTTCCCGTAGCCCAAAACCTCCGTAGGCAGCAAGATAACCCGTCAGCAAAACTGGCATTTCCAGAGGGCGTCGGCGACGACCCATATGGGCGTCGGCGACGGCCTCTCGAATGTTGGTTTTTCCTGCTGTGTTGTTTCGTCGTTCGCACGCACTAAAAGTTGCATAACTTTCAACCCGTTTATCCGTTTAACCTCCCGTTTCTTCCTACATGTTTGTAAATTCACATTCTATCATATGAACCTAAAATCCCACATCTGGATTAAGGAAATTCTTATCTTACTCCCTATCGGCTTATTATCATTTTCTAATTATTTGACCCGTTATGGGTATTTGCGCATTAAATGGTTTATGACATACCAAAACCATACTATTCGCTTTCACACATGACCAAAACATTACTCTAATCGATTCGCTTGTTTCCAATAGACATTTAAGGTCGTTTGCCCGATATACCTATCAAGGGCGTTTTTGTCAATTTCGCTCTATCCTTAACAACAAAGGAATTCCTTACATAAGTAACCAATCCTACTACTTAGCTACAATTCTTAATCACACATACCTTGCTCGGATCAAAACTAAGATCCGTTTAATACTTCATCGACATCATACAATTCATTCCTATTTGACCTCAATTATCATATTTAATTAAGTTGCATATAACTTTACATAAACAACTAAGAAGTGATTACGGAATCACTTACCTTATGCGTCCGTGCTCGTACCCGATCTCTTGCCTCCTCTTGGCCCGTTAACACCTCGTGCTTGAGCCCGTCTCGACGTGATTCCTATGCTTCCATTTCATCGAAATCACGCTCTTATTAGCATACTCATTTGTACATGTTAACGGTCATATCATTAGTCATTTCTAACAAACGTAACTCATATAGCCATACCCATATCCATTTGCACTCATGTAATTCATCATGTCATCGCATTAAACACACATAAGTCTAACACGCACCGTATAACTTACTCTAATCTTACAATTATGACAACACGTCTAACCATTCTTCTTATACCCAGTTGACTTTTAGAAGTCAACGGTTCATTTAATTTAACTTTCGACTTATCATTATATACCCGTAACATCATAATCGACTATACGGACGACAATATATACATTTTATCCTACGATTGGTGTGCGTACCACCTTTTAAGCATAACGTACAACTAATTCATGCACAATCTTCTAAATTCATACATAGTTCATCAAATCCTTCTACTAATCAACATGTGATATTTAAAATTAAACATCAAACATATTATCATCACATTTTATTCAATTCATCTAACAACAATTCATCATTTCTTATCCAATTTCTTTAAACATTCACACATATAAACGATTTCAAACATCAATAATATGAACATATTATCATTTTCGTCATATCATCAAAACCCACTTCATAACTATTTTTCTAATCACTTACAAGTGATCAAATCTTAAGTTCTTCATAATTTCTTCATGCTTTTGATGTGTGTACTACCTCCTAAGCATAGTGTACAACTAGTTCATGCATATCCTTCAAATCTCATACATAATTCATCAATTTCTTCCTTCTAATCAACATGAATCATACATGCATAAACATCAAACATACTACTATCACATTTCTTTCAATTCCTCTAACAAGAATCCATCATACAAATCAAAATACATCAACATTCAACAAGAATTAGACATGGATGATGATTCAAATCATCATTCTCACCATAACTAATGGGTTTCACCCTTAAACATCAAATTAACCTAATTCATGCATAATCCATGTTCCAAATGATGATTCTAACACATACCCATACTCAATTTCATACAAATTCGTGATTTACATCATAACTCGCTTCATGCATAATCACCAAACTAACTTTTAAGACATACCTTGCGATCCCCTTGTGAAGGTGATCATTAATCTATGCTCGGTTATGAATTTGAGCTTCGTTTGACTCCTCAATTTGATGATTATGTTAGAACTAGGGTTTGGTTCATGGGGAGTTCCCCTGATCGATCTAGAACACACACGATGTGTGTGTCGTGTGTGTGTTTGTTTTGTTTTTAAACATAACTTTCCCCTTTTTCAACTTTGGTCCTTCATGTTTATTACTTACTCATAATATTGGCAAAACTCTTGACTTTTCATACTTCTAACTACACACTTAACTAGGTTAAATAGCCTAGTCATTTATTTCATGCTAAGTCATATGGGACACACGATAATTATAAACATTCGGGTTTTGGGGTGTTACAGATCGGCATAGAAATTCGAAGTGTCGAACCCTCACCATTCCAGGTGGACTCATTTGAGAAATGTGGAACCCATAATACTGAAGTATATGGGCCATAAACTCCGTCGCCGGCAACCGGAAGTTGCCCTGTAGAAAGAAGTCTTCAAAAAGGGTAATATACCCCGGCGGTGCATCGGCGGTCGTCTGATTCTGGCCGGGGTATCGGGCATCCCATTCCGGTGGAAACCAGAATCCTTGGGTAATTTGTTCGAATAACCCCAAGTCCTATTTGAGGACAGGAACGGACCTTCTTCACCTGGGTTTTCTTCTTGATGATGTTCTTCAGCCATAGATACTCAAAGAAGAAATTGTGAAAATGATGAGAAACTTGAAGATCTGCTAAAGATCTTGAAGATCTGCTACTGAGGGTTTGGAGATTTGAAGATATGAGGAGGACAAATAGAGAGAAGATGGCAACAGTGGAAGAGGTAAGGATCTTCTCACCCCTCATCGGATATATATACCCATCGCATTTAATGCGATGGGTAAACGTGCCGAATCCACTGCGCGTGTAGCCTATCAGAAGCTGCCACGTAAGGCGAGATTCCCGGAGTGACGGTTACCACGCGCGCATGGCCCTCACTCGCCTGACGGAAAGCCGAACCGTCAGGAACAACGTCATCATAACCGTGTCAGTAGTCAACTCAAACGTCGCCCTCAACGACATTTGCACCAACCAGTCAGAATTCAAAATTCGAGGTTTTTCCCGCTCAAAATTACTACAAACTTCATGCAGAGGCTACTTAGGCCGCGCAACATGCATAACTATCCAATGATCCAGCGCGCTTAAAACTCAAAAACGGAGAATCACCAAGAATCAGTTATGGTAGTCGCGCCGTAGCAATTGTCAAACATTTACACGTGCGCCGTCTACCAAACCAAAAGCAAGCATTTTTAGCACTTCTCTTTTCTAAGTCCAGAGCTCCAACCACTTGCTTCGTGCATGGTGCAGCACTAGACTGGGGGGACTTGAAGGGGTATGGTCCCAAAAAGCCGCGCAGACCTTCATTCAGGTTGCGCGCAAGACCATACTCCTTATTCAGCAAAGTGTTCAACCTTAACCTTGCGCTGGTTACTCCAGCATGGATTGACCTCGCTCGAGGTCTCAACAAGAAAAAACACCAAATTCAACACTTAGCATTCTGAATAAAAGCCTCCAGCTCCTATAATCCCGCGCGGGCTAGTTACATGATCAACAAAGGTCGCACAGGAACTATAGTGCGAGGCCACTTCAGAAGGTACAAGTGGCAGAAGAAAAGAGCCAATCCGCGTCCTCCAGGCTGTGCTCAATCGTGCTCCACGATTGTCTGACGTGCAGGGACATAAAGTACACAAGGACGCCTATGTGGCACCAATCAGGGGGCGGCGACACTTGCCCCACGACCCCCACTTACCTGCCGATGGCAGAAGGACGGCTAGGCCGACAACAATGACACGCGGCTCCATTCACGGTGCGCCAGCACCAGAGAACTTCCAGAAGCCACTAACGGTCGACACCAGTGAGACAAAGAGCATATCCTCAGTGTTTTTCGCCTTCCGGCCCAAGGCCCATCAGCCCACTTCCTCTTATACCACTCCGGCTATAAACAGAGACCTCAGTTCACAGGTTAAACACTCTATCCCCTCTACTCTCACTCTTAAGTCACGTTTATCCCCTCAAAACAGTCGCTTATTCTCACGCCGGAGCCTGGTTAAGAGGGAAACCCCCATATTCCCCTCTTAACGAGCTAACGGTGTTCTGTTTTGCAGGATTACCAGGTCATTAAGGAGCTCAGAAAGTTATAAGGAGATTAACCACTATGGTAAAAACATAAACCAAACTAATTAACCTTAAGATTAGTTCCGTATTTCTTCATAGTGAAATTTTGGATTATTAAAATCCAATAACCGAAAAGTAAAGTAGAATATTTATTATTCACCATCTAGGTGAAACAAGTGATGTTGAACTAAATTTGCCATAAAAATATTATAGTTGTTTTGGATCTTTTGGGAAACCCAATGATATTTTGTGTGCCCATATATGTACAATATAAAAATAGATATGCATATACATAACCATATGAAATGAACTCTTAAACAAGTGAATAAGTTTCTGAAACAATTTTTGAATTCTTACATTTGTATCAAAAGGTTAAAAGCGTAGATACTACATATTCATAGACGCTTATAAAGACCTTTACTTGCCATGTTAAAAACACATAAATATACTACCATGTGTATCCGTAGATATCGAGTTTAAAACACGAGTGATTATACACTTTAGAGTACATTAAAGCAATACATTGATATGACGATCTCACTTTAGACTTGAGTAGAAGAATCCCATAACAATATTTTATTGCATTGTATTCATAGTTGTTAGCGTTAGAACATTCACATCCTATTCAGCATTTCTACGTGAGTGAGTTATGCACATTATTTTGTATATTGGGGGAACACTGTTCACCCTTATTAATTTTTTTAATAGTTTTTTAAAGTGGTTATGAGTTGAGGAGAGAAAAGGTAATAATAAATGTATAAAAATATTATTTAATTGGTAAAGAAAAAGAAAATGTAGTGTAATTATAAAAGTGGAGATAGATGAAGGGATGTGAATGCTCTTACCACACCACCAACTATTAACTTATAAAGATTCCTGACCGGAGTTTTTAGACAAAGATCACTTATAGAGTTTTATAAATAATAGAAAGTTGATTTTATTTTGTGGGTGGAGATATAATAGGAAGTTTATTTGGCTAGGAAGGCTAGGAAGTGATCTTGACCATCCATTTACTTAATCAAGGGCTAAGATTAAATCAGGGAAATTGAAAGTAAAAAAAGAGGCGCGTGACTTTTTTCAGGGGCAATCTAGTCAATCCAACCAATAGTTTCTCTCTCCTCCAATTCCCCCCCCCATTTTTTAAACGTTAATAACTCTTTCATACGACATTATTTTTTTATAAAATTTGCACCAAAAAAACGAGCGTTTTTTTATCTTTAAAACGAGTATACTATTGCTATATTTTGAAAAAAAAAATTTAAAACCCAGTTGCGTAAAACGCAATAGAAAAAACCCCAGTATCGTAAAACGCAATGAAAAAAAAACCCTAAAAAATGACATTTTTCTAAAACGCAATGCACCAAAAACACAAAGAAATGACTTATTTGTAAAACGCAATGGCCAGAAAACACATAATGTGTTTTACCTAAAACGCAATGCACCAAAAACACAAAGAAATGACTTATTTGTAAAACGCAATGGCCAGAATACACTTAAAATGTCTGTTTTCTAAAACGCAATGGACTGAAAACACATAAAAAAGTGTTTTACCTAAAACGCAATGCACAAAAAACACAAAGAAATGTCTTATATGTAAAACGCAATGGCCAGAAAACACTTAAAAATGACTCATTCTAAAACGCAATGGACTGAAAACACCTAAAAAATGTGTTTTACCTAAAACACAATGACTAAAAACACTTAAAAATGTGTTTTTTTCTAAAACGCAATAGCTGTCTGTCACTGTGAACTGTCTGTCACTGTGAACTGTCTTATTTCTAAAACGCAATGGACACATAAAACTGTCTGTCACTGTGAACTGTCTGAATTGTCTACGAATTACTGTCTTCGAAATGAGCCAATTTATGGAAATTTAATTTTTCTGATGCGTTTTTAGTACAGCAATTTAATAGAAAAAAAAAATTTCCGAGCTGACCCCCGCAAGACCCCGCTACCGGGGGCTGCCGCCCCCGGACCCCCGCAAAGATCGTAAAACGCAATGACTAAATCAAAAACCCAGATCATGAAAATGAAATTAAAGAATTTCTTACATGGATCGAAGCCGATTTCTTCATCAATTGACGGAATTTGAATGATAGAAACACTTATCAACGCTCAAATCGAACGAATCGAGTGATTATCTCCAAAATCACAGGAAAAAATGAGATTTTTTTATGAAATTAAACTGGGTTTTCTTCAAAAAAAAGCTGAAGAACACGTTGATCGGGTTCTGAATCATTGATTTGTGATGAAAATCGCACTATAATGTAGTGATTATTGAGATAGAAAGTGAAGAAATAGTTGAAGATGGTGGGTTTTGAAAATGATGGGTTTTTGAATTTACTGGGTTTTGAAAAAGGAAGAAGAAGGAGTTGGATTGACTAAAATACCCTTTCTCTTTATTTTAAAATTTGCCACATGTCATAATCCTATGGCTTCCTATCCTTCCTAGAGAAAATTAACTTCCTATTTGATCTTTACCCTTTATTTTGTATAACCATCCTCTTAAGTTCCATATTGGCTTTGAGTATGTTGATAAACGTTGGTTTAATTTCCTTCATACATGGCACAATCGCTCCACATTTCGATCGTGGATAAGTTAGTTCCTTCATACATGATCTTGCTAATCATAAGGTCGACTGTGATCTTGCGTAGTATTGTTGAACCCTTTTTAATCTCATGTTTTGGTCGTTGTGAAAATAAGAGACGTATTATACGAACACATACAGTGGCGAAGCTTGAGATTTCTGACCGTCGGGTCGAAAACGTACACACCCAAAAGTTTATATAAAACGGGGGGTCGAAAACGTATATACCCAAAAATTTATATACGAAAACTACATATTCTCCACTACTGAACGAAAAGTTCGGGGGGTCGGCCGCCCCCTCCTGCCCTCACTATCCTACGCCCTTGAACACATAGGTTTAGGCCACAGACCCAAGTGGAAGCTTTGGGTGAGCGGACACCCCCTTACATTTTATTGTGTAATATAGGCAATAATTCCGATCACACCCCTTGAAATTTTAGTTAAACCCTTCACTTCCACCGCTAGAAAATAATTTATAGATTCGCCACTACACGTAACATCATTTTTTTCATCAATGAAACCTTAACGAACCCTACACATACTCTTATATTCTTGTAGTTTGTTCATTTGTTCTCCTTAACATATAGTCTTAATAGTTAATACACATGTCACAAAATAAATAAAAGATTTGACCGCATATACAATGTGATAGGGCTGGCAATAGGTAACCTGTAGGTAACCTGCTAAGACACGATAACAGAAAATTACACCATGTGATTTTTTACGATTTTAAAAATAATCAAAATTTGAAAGTTAAGATCCATTATTTCTCCTTCTAGGTGCATAAAATATACATATGTCTTATAGACATTGGATATTAATAGAATATAGTATATTTGGAATGTAAATATCCTAGGTGATTGTGTAAATCTCTTTATGAGATTAGGAGATTTGTATGATTGTATATATATTTGATATAGATGAATGAAGAAGGCAAGGCTTACAATTCTAATATGGTATCAAACCACTAAAAACCCTAACCGATCCTCTCTTGATCGGCCTCCCACCCTTCTGCGCAAACCTCTGTCATCGTCCTCCTTCATTCTTTCTTTTCGCTGCTATCATGTCTTCTTCGATTCACCCAGCGGTTACTGTTACAAACATTAAGGCCCTCATTCCAATCACACTTGACATCGAGAATGACCATTATACAGCATGGTCAGAGTTATTCAAAATTCACTGCATATCATACGACGTATATGATCATCTTCAACCGAAGACACCCGCTGAAACCTCCTCTTCTACTGATAAAGATAAAGCCAAGGACACCACTACCTCTTCCCCATCATGGGAACGTCTTGATTCCATTATATGATTGTATATATATTTGATATAGATGAATGAAGGAGGCAAGGTTTACAATTCTAATAGATATAAAGTAGTTAAATGAGTCGTATTCATGTTTAAAATTTTTGTTGTTCGCGTTATCAGATACCTGTTAAACCTGCTAAGACACGATTTGCCAGCCCTACAATGTGAAAAAAAAAGGTTTGATTCTTTAAAAAAGTTATAATTTAATCAATAAAAATACAATAATATAATCTTGTGTCAGACATTTATAAAGGAATAATTGGATTATTTCTGTTTTTGAGAATAAGCCAAAAAAATAAATAAAAAGGGGAGGAAAGTGCACAAATTTTCAAGTGAATATCATAAAAAGGCGGTGAAACCGTGAAGGGTAGAGGGGCGCAAGGCAAAAGGCAAATTAGGTAACAATGTCTTAAATGCCCCCACCCTCATTTACGCCTCTCATCACCATTCCACCTCTTCTCTTCATTTACCATGAAAATGACTGCCCTAAATCCTTGGATGGTAGTTAACGCCTTAACGGCACTATATTGTGTGGGGACTAACTTAACGGTTACTTATAATATATCACGGCTGTGAATGTATATGTATACACAAGTTCGGGTTAGTTATGAATGGAACATAGTGGTAACGGTTACTTATAATATACTATGGGTTTGTTTATATAACACGATGACATGCACCTATAAAATACGAAGATTTTGCTTTGTTCTACACCTGTAGCGGATCTATAAAATCCTCATAGGGGTAACGTTTAAGAATGCTTTGTTCTACACCAGTAGCGGATCTATAAAATCCTCATAGGGGTAACGTTTAAGAAAAAAAGGTAACGAAATCGAAAATACGTCAAATTGGTTACTTATGATATATCGTCTACGTTTGTGGATTTTCGACTACACAACGGACCTCACACAAAATTTTTTAGTTAGGGGTTTAGTCTAAACGAGTTCGGATCAAATTCAAGTTAAATCCATAAGTGCCTTTAGCTAAGTGTATCGTGTTCGGGTGACTGGTGTTACGTGAGTTGACGCGTCTAACCTGTTTAGTCAAATACTTATTATGTTTGATTTTTTAAAGACATCTAACAAATACCAAATCTTATAAACTAAATTTTATGTAAACGAGTTGTGTTTATGTCCAACCATTAATGTCCATGTCTTGTTCGGGGTCATATACCTGGCATTATTTTTGGGTTCGTGTCAATTTTTGGAGTTCATGTTAAATTTGATCCGCCAACTACAGGGGAAGGGGTGCCCTGCCCAGACTCGTCGGTTGGTGACGGTGTTCATATTATCTCTCTCTCCATACACACAACTCTCTCTAGTCTCTATCTCTCTTACCTTCATATTTAACCTTGCGGCTTGAACAAAGAACAACCCTTACCCGCCGGTTGGCGGCCGTGTGTGCCTGCGGGTAAGGGTACCCAAAGCCACTACCCTAAACGCCCCGTCCCCCTTACAAACAAGATTCTGCCATTCCAAAAATAAAGTCACGAACACGATTCATTTAACCACCCAATTAAGCACCGTGAGGACCCTGTGAAACTAACCCGACCCGAACGGTCAATCCACACACTACACAACTGCACAAGTCAAACCAAAACCCAACTGCTCATCGGTATCTTAACCCACACACACCCATCCTTTCGGACCCTGTCACGTGTTTCACTCTCATTGGCCCATACTCAAAGCATCCAATGAATTACTTTTTCTCTCTATAAAACCAAACGACGCCGCTTCACTTTTCTCTCATCCATCATCATCCCACACTCCCGCAGTTCAAAATGGCGCCAAAACCTGCAACTTCTCCGGCGGTTTTCGCCATTTTCACTATCCTCCTCATCTTCTCGGCCTCCGTCACCGCACATGACTACTCCGATGCACTCCGGAAATGCATTCTGTTCTTCGAAGGTCAACGTTCCGGCAGACTTCCGCCGGATCAACGCGTCACGTGGCGGAGTCATTCCGCCATGCACGACGGAGCTTCCGCCGGAGTAAGTAACTGTTTACGTTTTCTATCGTATTTTACGTGTATTTAAACCGTTTTAACAAAATGTAGGTTTAGTTTTGACGTTTTACTCGTTTATTAACTGATATTCTTCGTTTAGGTCAAAATCGTGCGTCTATTCATGGTTTGGATGAGTTTTTTCTGTGAGTTTTAGTGTTACAGAGGTGCAATTGTGCGTTTGATTTTGTTTTTGTTTAGTATTTTATAAAATGTAGCTAATTGTTTAGCGAAATGTAGGTTTACTTTTGACGTTTTAAGCGTTTTCTAACTGATAATCTTCGTTTTAGGTCAAAATCGTGCGTTCATGAAAATATGCTTTTTCTGTGAAATTCTGTAGTGCAGTCGTCTAGTTGTGCGTTTCATTCGGTTTTTCTGCAACATTTTATCATCTGATAAGCTTCGTTTAAGTCTGTTTTTTCTGTAAGTTTTGGTATTACAGAGGTGCATTTGTGTGCATTTAATTCTGTTTCTGTACAATTTTCATCATTTGATTAGCTTCGTTAGGTTAAAATCTCGAGTTCATTATTCAAACGTGTGTTTTCCTCTGAGTTTTGGTATTACATAAGTGCATTTGTGCGTTTGATCTTGTTTCTCTTCAAACTTTTATCATCCGATAAGCTTCGTTTAGGTTATAATCACGAGTTCATAATCTAAATCTGTTTTTACCTCTAAATTTCGGTATCACAGAGGTGCATTTGTGCTTTTTTGTTCTGTTTTTGTTTGATATTTTCGTTCAAAACCTCACAAACAAAAACCTTACAGGTCGATCTAAGAGGCGGATACTACGACGCCGGAGACAACATAAAGTTCAACTTCCCAATGGCGTTCACAACAACAATGCTGGCATGGAGCGTAATCGATTTCGGCCGATTAATGGGCGCAGAGCTCGGAAACGCAATTAGGGCAGTGAAATGGGGAACAGATTACTTACTAAAAGCAACTGCCACAGACGGCGTCGTTTACGTTCAAGTTGGGGATCCTCTTTCGGACCATAACTGTTGGGAGAGGCCGGAGGATATGGATACGTTGCGGACGGTGTATAAGGTTGATCGGAACCACCCTGGATCTGAGGTGGCAGGGGAGACTGCTGCTGCTTTGGCCGCTGCTTCGATTGTTTTCCGGTCACGTGATCCTGTGTACTCTAGGATTCTTCTTAACCGTGCTGTTAAGGTGCGCTTTTATTTTTGGCAGTTTGTTACAAGGGTAAAGTAACGGTTCATATGGTTTTCATACGTGTCAATTAGTTACTTGGTTTGTTTGTTACGTTATTAAATGTGGTCTTATTATTTCTTGAAAGTAAAGGTAAAGTAATCTATAAACGCAAAAGCCTTTAAACACCTCGAGGTCTTGGGTTCAAGGTCAAGTCACACAAATAACATGAGTAAAGAAATTTATCGGTCAAAAAAAAGCAATTATATTAACTTAGTTATATAAAATTAACCGGAACTAGGATATACGCAATAAGTTCGGCTCGTATATTAAAAAATTGTCTCGAATTGTTAACTATGTTTTTGAGGAGTGTCAAACCAGGTTGGCCGGGTTGGGGACATGAAAAGCCAATCGGTTTGATGGTTTACTTTTGGTGGTTTGAACTATGTGGGTGTTTGGGATTCATTTTCAAAAGTCCTTTTAGCCCCAAAAGTCCTTTTGAGAAGGAGAAGGAATCCCAAACATGCACTGAGAAGTCCTTTTGAAGAGAAAAGGAATCCCAAACACCATGAAATTAGTTCTTTTAGCTCCAATTATGCCTTGAATAAGTCAAAATGGAGAAGTAAGAATTTCTTGCTTATTGTTTTGAAAAGGACTTTTGAAGAAGGAGAAGTGGAAAAGGAATCCCAAACACGCCCTATATATATTTTTTTTTCAAAATCATTTGTTTTTATCAAAAAGTTGGGGGGGGGGGGTATTGCACGGACCTCCCATCCGCCGGAGTGATCTCACTGCGCAGGCTGGCGACCCGACAACGCCGCCTGGCGGTGACTACCTCTGCCAGAGATGGGCCGGTTGAAGAGCCTGGGGTTGCCAGGATTCGAACCGCCGCCAACCGTGAGGAGGCTACCCAAACTGGTGTTTAGCGAGGTGTCGGTGGCCACTGGGACACCCCAAGTTTATAAGGGTAAAAAGTGATTCTTGATAAGTACATATTATGAAAATGAAAAATATAAATAACAAAGGTTAAAATGCTAGTTCGGATTCATTGTCGGTTTGAAAAACGTGACCGGACTGTGAAACTGCCAAACCTGCCTAAGAGAATTGTGTATTGAGACGTTTAGATATCAAACCGACTAAACTGGCGGATTTGTGTTGGTTTGAACTAACCGGTTTTCAATGGTTTATGAACACACCTTTCAGAAATATCTAATAAACATTAGATTACATTTAATTTATATAAGAAGATTTTCTTAGATTTGAAAAAGGTATTGAGGATTTTTTTGGGTTGAGAAGCAATATATTTTATTTTAAACAGTACAAAAATAATTACCATGAAACTTATGTTTTGTATTTTCACTATTTAATTAATTAATTCAATGAGACATAGTATAATGAGGACGAATAGTGAAAGTTACTTTAAAAAAAAGACAAATCTTATGTCTAATGTGACATACTTTATTCACATGGGATGCCATTTATTAAAATTCCGTTAACTAACTTCCTTTTAAAGCTAAAAGCATTACATTCTTGTTACACAATTGATTGCTTAGTGTTTTCCATGTGTTTTCACTGTTTTAAGGCTAATGCAGCCTTTACACCTTGGTCAAGGATACAAATCAAAGTTTTATAATGTTATGTTGTGAATAATACACACATACTCACATGCGCCTAATCGAAGTTCAGTTTTAAGGTTTTTTCTTACATTTTATACGAGATTGAGACCAACAATGTTACAATAAAAGATGATAGAATAAAAGTGTGCTTATCAGTCAATGTAATGTGTGATTGTGTTCATCTTTAAATTGGTATTTTTTTTTTTGAAAAGTAAAAATCTAATATGATTTTTGACACTCATTTATAGCAATTGGGCCCCAAAGTGATATGGCCGAAGTTGGACATATTCCTGTTATCTTTAACGCTTTCCAAAGCAATTTTACATACCCTTCATTTACTTTGATCTTTGATAGGTTTTCCGGTTTGCTGACACTTACAGAGGTGCATATAGCGATTACTTGAGCTCTGCTGTTTGCCCTTTTTACTGTGACAACAATGGCTACGAGGTATTATTTTATAGGAATAAGTAGTAATTTATATGAATTTAATATATTAAAATAGTATTTATGCCATTACATTTATAAACAGTAATTGATGTCAAGTAAATAAAATCACGAAAGTAGTCATTTGACCAAACTTGATTACCGTCCTTGAGTTTTAAATTTTTCTTTCAACTTGATCTTTACAAATGATTACATTCAACCAAAATACGTCACTTGTCCCAAAATTATCAAATTTTGTGCCATTGGTGCAAAAATGGACGTACGACTGTTTTTGTTTTTTTTATGTTTTTGTTTTTGGTCTAACGGTTGCAAAACATTTTTGTAAACAAATTCGTGTAAATCTTGCCAAGATTTGCGCCAAGTGCCCCATGTTCAGTTGTGATTGTGTTTTTCATGCCATAGAAAAGTGTACCGGTCAAAATGATATCTTAAAAATAAATTTGATCGATATTTTAGTTAACAAGTTTGGTCAATCTGATATATTTTAAGAAAATGTATTTAAAATATATCGATGTATATTTTGATAATATAATTTTGCTTCAAGTTGGGCTTTTACTCTATCTGTGATCGCGTAGTTAGTTTGTAATTAGCTTTTTTTTTTGTTAAAAAACAATACTGTGTAATAATTAGCTTTTTTTTTTGTTAAAAAACAATACTATGTAATTCGAGGGGTTACAAATTATAAACGCCTTAATTGGATACATGTCATCTTTTTATTGATTTATAAAGTGACCATGTGACATCTATACATGTTGCATTGTCATTTTTGCGAAATCAAGTGACTATACATGAATTATACACATCAAGAGACTATGATTAAATTTGTATTATTATATTTTTATTTTTAGTATGCAACATTTTTTAACGGGTTGATTTTATCAGGATGAATTGTTATGGGCAGCAGCATGGTTACAAAAAGCATCAAGAAGACGGCAATATAGGGAGTACATAGTACGAAATCAGGTCATCTTGAGGGCAGGAGACACCATTAATGAATTTGGGTGGGATAACAAACATGCTGGCATCAATGTTCTTATTTCAAAGGTATGCACAATAGTACGTTTTGTTTTTTTACCTTTACAGTCATAAACATATAAATCTAAAAAAAATTCTTTTATTAGTTTTATCCATTACTTTTCTCATATATTCAGTTTTGTAAATTCCAAAGCGTATCTACTACATACCGGAATATATAATAAAAATACAACATATTTCCATTATATTAATATACCACAAATGTAAGTATTGGGAGAAAACCCGGGAAACTCCCATGTACAATTTTTTTTGCAATTCAGAAAGGGGTGGCGGCGCAGCTTGTTGCCCGTCTACCTTCTGTTGTGATGTAACTTGGCAAGATATTAGTCGTATGCAATATATAATCTCATTTAAGGGAAAAAAATTAACACATGTAATATTATGTAAGGGTTTTGAAAAAAATCAAAAAAGCGTCGAGCCAATGTTTTTCAAAAAAAGTTTCTGTACATATGTAACAATTGAGTTACGCAGTGTTACACAAATTTTTTTTAAATGACTCGGCGCTTTTTTGAAAAAAAAAAACAAGTTTCTGTTTAACGCGAGGGTTAGATATGTTACATAAAAACTTTTTTTTAAACATTGGCTTGGCACCTTTTTTTATTTATTTATTTTTTTGCTCAAAACTTTTTAAAAATATGTATAATACATGTGTTTTTTTTTTTTCAAAAAAATTGTTATGCAGGAGTTTACAAGGTTTTCTCCCTAACTATAAGTTTTCAATATATCTCCCCGTATACCACAAATCGATTATTCTCATAATTTTCAAGTATGATTATTGAATTTATTTATTAGAATTAGTGAGAATACAACCTTGAAGTTTGAAACAATCTGGACTTTGATTTTCTTTTTTCTAATTTATGACTGATCTTATCAAATGCCTTGTCTTATGTATGTGGCTCGATATTCCTCTTCTGTGTCTATTCTAATATTTGATATACTCCATAACACCTTTGTGTCAGCTAGTCACATGGTTGTTTAGTTTCTATGGTGTAAATCATGTTTATTTCTAAAGTTAAAAACACAAGCGGGCCTCATTCCCAAGTGGGTTCTTCCCCATTTTCACTCAATAATCGGTCATGTTGTCAAAAAGTAGATTTTGCTTGCCTGTCACTTGTTACATCTTAGTTCAATCCAATATCATCAGGTTCATTGAATAGATGTTACTCACAAACCATCAACGTATTTTGGGTGCATTGGGTGTAGATGAGGTGAAAATTTCAGAGTTAGTACTGTTCAAATAGCTCAAAAATAACTCCTCCTAACTAGTAATTAATTGAGACGAGGCGAGCGAGCTCGTTTCGCTTGCTCAAGTTAAGTAGGCCATGTAAGAAGCTAACTTTTATATCTATCTATCTATCTATTCAGGAATATTTACAATTTTTTTTTTGAAATTTTAAAGATAAGCAAGCTGGCTTGTCAAGCCATGAGCTGCATTGAGATTTATCCTAGCCAAGCTTAAGATCAAATATCAGCTCGTCAAGAGTTTTCAAGCCACGGGCTGCCTTGAGATTTATCCTAGCCAACCTTAAGCTCAAATATCAGCTCGTCAAGAGTTTCAAGCCGAGCTGAGCTGGCTTGTTTAGCTTTGAGCCCGAGCTAAAGCTGGCTCAACTTGCTTGTTAAGCAACCATAACCACAGCTAAGCATTCTTGGGTGGAAGTAGTGGTGCAAACGAGTCGAGCCGAGTCTGAGCTCGACCAGGCTCGAGCTCAAGCTCGATTAACTTATGAGAGCTCGAGCTCGGCTTGTTGGTAGTTTCTTAAGCTCGAGCTCGGCTAGTTTATTGTCTATTAATTAATATATTCAACAAAAATAATACAAGTAATACACTCATTTAGGCTCGTGGACTCGATAAATAAAGCTTTTTAGGTTCGGGCTAACAACTTTAAATAAGGGGTAATTAAATATTAATAGAAACTAATATTAAACTAAGTCTTGACGAGCTTCACATGCTAGGCTTGAGCTCGGGCTCGATAAATAAACAAACATTATTTTAGGCTCAAGCTCGGCTCGTTTTGACCTTTTTTCGAGCCGATCTCGAGCAGCTCGCGAGCTGCTTGGCTTGTTTGCACCCCTAGGTGGAAGCAATGCAAGATGAGTTGGGAAGTTTTCACTCGAGTACCTAAATACAAATTCATGTGCTACTTATGCATTGGTTGTGGATAAGGGAACTCTACATATAAACATGCTTAGGTGGGACCAATCTTAATGTGACCATTTCTAAACCATTTATCTATGATCCAGAAACATAATAATAACTAACAAGTTGATTACCCTCAAAAGCTATGACAAATACAACTTTCTAGTTCTCAAATCATCAAATGCCATAATATGCATTTAGACAAATTAAGAAATGTGGGTCTATTGGTCTAGTTTCTTTTTACAATAAGACCATGTCCTTGATCAAGAAACAGTGTCCTCTATATGCAACAAATGCAGGGACTACATCTATTAGGTCTTTACTCTCAAATAGAATGGACTCATGCAATAGTTATGTACCCCCTTCAATGTTTAGGTTTCTGAGAGTAATGTGGTGGGACCCATCTATGGCCAGTAGTTTTCTGCAACAATGCATGTGCATAAAGGCAATGAAAGGGGCAACAGGATTGTAGTGACACTTCACACTTCCTTTCTAGTTTCCATACTTTATGGATAGATGTAATTAGTATACCTTCATAAAGCTTAGGCAGATAGTGACCTCACTTCAATTTGATATGAAAAATCATCCATTTTTGTTTTATTTTATGTGACCAAAAGCATCATTAAAAGTTTAGTTTTATAAGTTTGATATGTCAATATGAAACTTTTACTGTATTTCTATGTGCATTTTGCTATATGATATTGCTATACAGTACACACACAAATATCGTATAGGGGTATGCGTTTATGACGCGGCCCAAGGCATGTAGGGGTGTGAATATGTTATTTTTGTCCTTGAGGTTTGGCCAGTTTTGCCACTTTCGTCCAAACGTTTGTTAACAAGTAAAAATGGCAAGATTTCAAATCTTATGGATCTAGATTCGGAAAAACAAACCTTTGAATGAAAGTCGCAAAATTGGCCAAACCTCACGGACGAAAATGACATTTTACTTGAATTTATAACACGATACAAAGACACAACACAAACCTAACATGAAATCCGTATGTTTATGTTAGTTTAAACATGTTCATGTCAATTCGGGTTGAACATGTGGACACGACCCATTTAACACTAATGTTATGTGAACAATTAATAATTCTGGTGTATAAACATTTGTACAGGAAGTATTGATGGGAAAATCGCCCAATTTAAAATCATTCCAGGACAACGCCGATGCTTTCATATGCTCGATATTGCCTGGAAGCGCACATCTTCAAGTTCAATACTCCCCAGGTTTTTTTTTCCTTCTTTTGACCCGAACCGGTTTTGAGATAATTTCTGAAATTTTGATTTGGTGATATATAATCAGGTGGATTAATATTTAAGGCTGGAGGAAGTAATATGCAACATGTGACTTCACTGTCTTTCCTACTGTTAGCCTATTCCAACTACCTAAGTCACGCCAATCGCGTTGTGCCATGTGGCGATAAAACAACTTCCCCTGCTCTTCTCAAAAGTTTGGCCAGACGTCAGGTTAGTTAAAACTTAAACTCTATTTTTATATAAACATTTCTATAAAAATCTAAAAATTAGTTTTTTTAAGAAAATGAAAATAAAAGGAATTTTATGATGGAATTTATGGTAAAAAGTAGTTTTTTTAAAGAAAATGAAAATAAATGGAATTTTATGATGGAATTATGGATTTGATTGAGGCGTCATGGGCGCTTTGAAATTATCCATTAATATCGGGCCCATTCACATGACATGGGTTGTTGCCAGATGGATGGCTGCAATTAATTCCGGGCCCATTTTGAATTTAGACTATTTTCTAACGTTTTACACAAACATTCCCTTGAGTCATAATGTTTTCTAACGTTTTACACAAACATTCCCTTGAGTCATGGCCCATGGGCCTCCTTTGGACCGCCCCTCATAATGAATTGACTGTTTCCATCAAATCAAACTCATCTGTTTACTGTTCTGTTCGACCAGTTTGACAAAAAATCTGGACCAAACCGTTAGCTACGGTTTCAAGAAACAACAAACCATAGCGGTTGTGTGAGCCGCCGGCCAGACCGGTCCGTTGTATTGGTTTGATGGTCTGGACTATTTAAATTGATAAAGATGGTTCATGATTATAATTTTAATATATGTAGGGTCCACTAAGGAACACTAAAAAAAGTGGAGAACCATGTATTTAACATGTTAAAAATTATTTTTTAACTGTGTTTTTCGGAGCTTTTGCATATAAATAAATGCAGAAACTTTTTTAATAAAAAAATTGAAAAACTATAAATATAAAAGTATTTGTTTAAAAAACAGTAAAAAAGTATTTTTTACAAAAATGATTTTTTATTAGAGTAACTTCTACACATCTTTATATGCAAAAGCTCCGAAAAAGATTTTGGAATTTTTTAGCATTTTAAATTGGATTTTTATGATTTATTTAACATGTTGAATGTACCGTTTCCCGGTTCCACACTTTTTTCATGTTCTTTAATGAATAGTAAATTTTAGATGGCCGGATCATTTACATTGAAGGTTCCAACTTTCAAACCATTCTGAACCTTTATACCATCAAACATTAAAAACTAAATTGTTTGAATCTCAAACCAGCTAAATTAGTCTGGTTTAATTGTTTAACACCCCTGGTATATCGTGCATGAAAACTTGTACTATCCATTCTAAATTACTATACATTTGTTGTTTGATTCATAGGTGGACTATATTCTAGGAGATAATCCGATGAGAATGTCGTATATGGTAGGATACGGTCCACGATACCCACAAAGGATTCACCACAGGGGTAGCTCGCTACCCTCGGTTAGAGTCCATCCAGCCCACATAGGCTGCCAGGCCGGGTCCCGTTACTTCTTTAGCCCAGACCCAAACCCAAACGTACTGGTTGGAGCCGTAGTTGGTGGGCCCAACACCACTGACGCGTTTCCCGACTCTAGACCCTTCTTTCAAGAAACAGAGCCAACGACGTATATAAACGCACCATTGGTGGGACTATTGGGCTACTTTGCAGCCCATCCTTGATTTAAAAAGTTGTTCAATTGGTAGTGGTGCGCAAATTGGTCACCCTGCCTTACCCTTATTATTCGCCGTTATTAGTGTTGATTTCCAAATGGAAAAGTTGCAATTGTATCTAAATATTATTATTATTCAATCTATGATATCCGACATGGCATGTTGTGTTCCTTATTTTAAAAGTAAAGTTCCCGTAATTAAGGGAACATTATATGACTAAAATCTTTGTTGTAACTTGTAATATACGCAGTGGCGGATCCAGCCAGTTTTTTCACTGGGTTCCTTTTTTCAAATCATACAAGGTTTACACTACAAAAAAACGTTCTTTTCCAAATCATACAAGGTTTACACTACAAAAAACGTTTTTTTTCCAAATCGACTGGGTTCCTGGGAACCCGGTAAACCCCTCTAAATCCGCCCCTGAATATACGGGTCAATCATTAAAAGATGCAATTTGTCTAATTTGGTTTTAACTTGTATATATGAAGTAATTATATTAAACATGGTGATTGAGGGCAAAAGGTTGTTTGGAAGGATGACAACAGATAAAGAGATTTTTTGTATTTCTTTTATTCATATATATATATATAGAGAGAGAGAGAGAGAAAGAGAGAGACTGGTTATTGTACAAATTGCCTTAACATACGAAGCGTACGAGATTCAGTATCAACATGCGAAAACAAGATAACTCTGAAAAAGAAATGGAAAAACTTAAAAATAGATTACTCTAACGAATGACAGGTATTGCATATATTTTTTTTTAATTATATAGTATACATTAAAAACATACTAAAATAGTACAATATACAACGATGACTATTTTTTGTATAGTTTTTTTTAAGTACATGTGAAACTGTATTCAAACATTGAAGTTTTTTTTTCAAAGTAACAATTAATGGACTATTTGTTTAGTTCTTAATGGTTCAGGTCTCTTACTGATTCAATACTTAATTGTTCAAACTATTTGTTTCGCGAGCAGATGTCTAAATGATTCAGACATTTGTCTCTGAATGATTAAGCATTATATTGAGTCTAAATGATTAAAACTCTTATCTAAATTGAACACACATTTGCCTCTAAACGGTTAAGCATTATTTAGGCTCTTAACGGTTCAAACCTCTTACTGGTTCAACACTTAATGGTTCAGACCTCTTATTAGTTCAGCGCTTACCCGTTCAGAAGTTGCTAAACAGTTTTTAAGTTAAATTTATAAGTTTTCTAATGAGACAACATAAAGTTTTGGGTGGATCCACCTTAGGAAAATCCCATACGCACACATAAGTTTTCTGATGAGACGACATAAAGTTTTGGGTGGATCCACCTTAGGAAATGCCCATACCCACATCATGTGGCGGAGTTTGATCAAAAGTTTCGAAGGGGCGTAAAGTGATAAGACCCAATTTTTTTTTCCTATCGTTATGTTTCGGGTCGGGTTGGCTATTCGATTCAAGTCGGGTCAAATAATAATAGTTCCAAATAAAACAAAGTGTATATTTACCAAACTACCCATCATTTATATACAAAGTTTATAAATATTTAGGATATACAATTTAGGAAAAATAATCGGGCGGGCGATCCTATATAATTTTAAAATTTTCAGACGAAAAATTGGAACTTATACACTTCTAATGGAAACATTGGGGTGGGCGGGTGCACCCCCAGGCACCCACTATACTTCGCCCCTGCCCACATGGAAGGTCGGGATCGTAGCGTGGCGCGCTGAACTGAATAGGCTACCAACGTGTGACTCTCTCAGAAGAAGGAATATTATAGTTCAAAACGATATGTGTCGGTTCTGTTTGGAAGTTCTAGAATCTGCAGAACATGTTTTCAATTCGTGCCAGTTAGCGCAGACGATATGGCAGCTTGTGTCGCAGTGGTGCAAGTTGGCACCAATCTACGTGTTTAGCTTAAGGGATCTTCTGGAGCAACATAAAACGAGTAACGGGTCGAAGAAGGCTAAGAAGGCTTTAAATGGGGTCGTACAAACAGTCTTTTGGAGCCTGTGGAAGTCGAGAAACGCGGCTGTTTTTGAGAATAAACAGGCTGTAGTAACGAGCATTATAGAGGAGGTGAAAGGCATGAGCTATCTTTGGGTCAAAAATAGAGCCGGGGCTAGAGCTTTGACGTGGGAAATGTGGCGTAGGTTTGATCTTAGATGTATGGGGTAATGTATACTCTCTGTATGATTTTGTTCTTTTTTTGGTGTACTTTTGGGTTGTAAGTTTGGATGTCCGCATCTTGCAGACTATTGGAGTAATACAGTTTAGTTTAGCCTTTAAAAAAAAAAAAAGTAGTTCCAATAATTCTTTTAAGTTAACTCTACTAAACTCTTGTCATAATTGACAAGTCAAAAAATATCAAATGTTCAATAAAGTCAAGCTCAACATAGTGCATTTCTATAGACTATGATTTAAAGGTAATAAAAAAATGTGCGTGCGTATACATCATGCCTACATGTTGAACATAATCTAATAATGTGAGAACAAAAGGGAACCATTTACAATCTAAGGCTGCGGGGTCATGAGTTGAATCATTAATTACCATGTAGAACGATTAATGGATTGCTATACCACCCCTTGTCTCATTCACCATGGTTCGCATGGATTAAACCATGACAACCATCAGCCTTCTTTTCTTTTTAATATTTCCCTTTTCAAAAAAAAAAAAAAATTAAAATAAGAAAATAATTGTTTGAGTCATGACCACACCCTTAGGGTAGTGCTTTTGGATGATGGATTAGAATTGAGTGACAAAGCATTGATGTGAAAGATCATGGTGACCATGAGGGTCATGATCATACCCAATAGCCTAATAATCTATTGGAGTGTGTGGGATAATGTGAACAAACAAAAATTAAGGGGAGGGGTGATTATTGAACTTAATCGTAGTGTTTATATAGCTGAATGAGTCGGGAGTATAAATGTCATAAGTTGAGTTTATTTATCTAAGGAGTTTTATTTATTGAGTCATATTTTTAGAGTTTTGAGTCAAGAATGGGACTTTATCTAGTTTCTTATTTGAGTGGTTAAGATTTTTTGTTTTTCAAGATGCTTAGTTGGCACAAATAGATGGTTAGGGTTATTGTAATTCATATGCTTTGGTTTATGAAAAGAAAAGTCGAGCGATTTCGACCAATCTCGTGTTTTGATGTTATGTTCTAATTAAATTGGTCATTTATAAACAAAAAGTAAAGTTTGACTAAGCTTAAGCTCGTTTAATTTAAAGTGTAAATTACAAAATCGTCCTTTATGTTGACATCAGATTACTAAGTGTGTCTTTTGTCTTTAAAAAGTACAAAAACGTACTCGATGTTTGCAAACCCTTACGTGTTATGTCCTTTATCTTAACTTAGTTACTTTTAATGTTTAAATATGACCAAGTGGACCCCATGTGAGGGAAACTTAGTCCATTTACCCAATTTTAAAGAAATTTAACATATAATTTTATTTTGAGTTAAATGCCAAAATAGTCCCTATGGTTTGGGCTGTTTTGCCAGTATAGTTCAAAGGTTTTATTTTTAACATCTGGATCCAAAAAGGTTTCATCGTTGCCATTTTGGTCCAACTGACTTAACTCCATCCATGCTCCTCAGTTAGTTAAGGGGTATTTTTGTCAATTCATGTATTCTGAATTATATTAAGATTATAAAAGGAGAATAAAAATTGTTGTGAAGGAGGATCGAACACGGGCCTCTGGCCGGTTCAATCACAAATGCACAAGACACTAGCCAGTGAGCCATGCTCACATTTGTGCAAGAAATGGATCTTTATTGATTTTATTCTTTGATTCAGTTCATCACCTACACCTGAAAACAGATGACCAAAGAAACCCCAATCTTTCAAGTTCAAAATTAATCATGATTGCACCATGTTAATACAGATTAACCATGGGGCTTTTGATCTGCACCATGTTAATACCTAATCTTTCGTTTAATTCAAACCCTAAAGTCCGCCTAGTATTAACCGACACTGTTGTTTTCCCGTTTCAGTCTGCGGTCGTTTTCCGGTGACATCCGGCGACCTTGTTCATTTAAAACTGACCAAATCATTCCCTAATAAATGTAAGATGATTGTCTCTAACATTGTTCGATCATAACCGAAACTGATTAACAACATATTATTGCCTCAATGATTCGAATTATAGAAATAAAATATCGACATTAATGTCACGGCCCCCGTCCCGGTTTTACCCGGTTCAGAAACCGCGGGACAGAAACCCGTGGTATTGATGTTTAATTTGGCAACGGAAATTTTAACAGGATCGTGAAAACTGAAAATGCCCCATTATTTTATTTCACAATTTGGGGGCAAACCCCGTAATTTACAATAAAGTAATTTCACGAGGAAATTCTCTGTTTTACAAAACATGTTTATTTATTTTACTGAGCCACCTCTTCAAGCCTTTAGTGTTACGCGACACTTTCCCTGGGTCACAGTAAATCACCTGAAACAGGTTT
Source organism: Helianthus tuberosus (assembly GCA_030545235.1). NCBI lineage: Eukaryota > Viridiplantae > Streptophyta > Magnoliopsida > Asterales > Asteraceae > Helianthus > Helianthus tuberosus. The sequence continues at coordinate 191,506,529 of CM060448.1, forward strand.
AAAAAATTTTTATCAGCGGGGAAATACTGGCGAGTCACTCAATTTATACAAAACGACACATTGTTATAATCTACAGTATTAAGAGCAATTACAATGTTTATATATCAACCAATTACCCAACGGTATTTGTCACTAGACCGTATCTGTGACTATGGTTATATCACCCATTGGCTAACCCGTTGTCCAATGGTGATGGTTATCAAGTAATGTATACAAAACACCACAAACCGGCTGTAATTGAAGATTACAAAGACTTAATCCCTGTAATTATAACTTTGAAAACAAGTAGAGTTTTAGGAAAACAATTTGATAAAAAGAGAATGACTCACATTGCAGGTTTAGTTGGGCAGAGTTTAGACTACTGATTTAGCCTGGAAACCTAGTTTAATAACAATGCACACGAAACTAGGTCAGTAACTTAATACAACTTTTACGATAAACTCACGAAATCAAAACCCTCACGACGAATGACAAAGTATAGCCCGGATTCGGGCAGCACTTAAACATCCATCAGATCGGTTTCAATCGATCAGACATTGTTTCGTAGCAGTGATCGAGTTATTACCCTGAAATCGTAGCAGCGTTTCAACCTCTAAATACTCGAAAACAAGCAGAAAGTTTGTTGTTTTGAAAAAAAAATTCGAACACAGCTGAAAGCCCCATGCACGTCCCATTTATACAAAATTTTTGAGTCTCTCGCGGCCCGTGTAAACATTAGTAAAACCTTACGCGGCCCGCGAGGGCCACCCTAGCTATGGCTAGGGCTGCCGTGTCACGTCGTAGGTCTGCCACGTGTCAGATACGTGGCATAAAGCTTATCCGAGTCATTTGTTGTGCTGTCGCGGCCCGCGTAAGCTTAGATTAACTCTTACGCGGCCCGCGAGAGGTCCATAAATTTTGAATTTCTTGGTTTTTTCACAAGGGTTAGGGTTTTAGGGGTCCGGGTTTTCACTTACGGAGTGTTATGGGACATTTTTGCAGGTCCTTACATCCTCCTCACCTTATTTAAAATCTCGTCCTCGAGATTTACTGAAATAAGTGAGGATACTTTCGCTTCATTTCCGATTCCAGTTCCCATGTGTACTCGGGTCCTCTTTTTGAATCCCACTTTACCTTGACTATCACCAATCTTTTGTGCTTGAGGAACTTAATCTTTCTGTCTTCTATTTGGAGCTGTTTCTCAACAAATTTTAACTTTTCATTTATCTCTACATCTTGAAGAGGTACTACCAGTGATTCGTCTGCTAAACATTTCTTAAAATTAGATACATGAAATACTTCATGTACCCCGGCTAATTCTTCTGGTAGTTGTAAGCGATAAGCAACTGGTCCTATCCGCTGGATTACTGGGAATGGTCATATGTATCTTGGACTTAGCTTTCCCTTTTTACCAAACCGAACTATTCCTTTCCAAGGAGAAACTTTTAATAGTACCTTATCTCCAACCTGAAATTCTAACGGCTTGCGTCGGTTGTCTGCATAACTTTTCTGGCGATCTCGAGCCGTTTTTAGTCTTTCCTGGATTTGAGTTATCTTTTCGGTGGTTTCTTGTACAATCTTGGGGCCTGATAATTGACTTTCCCCTATTTCTGCCCAGCAAACTAGAGTTCTACACTTTCGTCCATACAGTGCTTCAAATGGGGCAGCTTCGATGCTTGCATGGTAACTATTGTTATAGGAGAATTCGATTAAGGGTAGATGGTCATCCCAGTTTCCTCCGAAATCTATTACACAGGCCCTGAGCATGTCCTCTAGGGTTTGAATTGTCCTTTCACTTTGCCCATCAGTCTGAGGATGATAGACAGTACTTAAATTTAATCGTGTTCCCATGGCTTCTTGGAAACTCGTCCAGAAATACGAAGTGAAACAACTATCTCTATCTGACACGATAGAGAGTGGAACTCCATGTAGTGATACTACTTCGTCTACGTACAATTTTGCTAACCTTTCCATGCTAAAGGTTTCCTTCATGGGTAGAAAATGGGCTGATTTGGTTAAGCGATCTACAATCATCCAGATTGCGTCGTTACCTTTCCTGGTTTTGGGCAACTTAGTAACAAAATCCATGGTTATTAGTTCCCATTTCCATACGGGCATTTCTAACTGTTGAAGTAACCCTGAGGGTTTCTGGTGTTCTGCCTTAACTTGCGAACAAGTTAGACACTTAGAAACGTATCTAGCTATGTCCTTTTTCATTCCTATCCACCAGAAATTATTTCTTAAATCTTGGTACATCTTCTTGTTACCAGGATGCATTGTATATCTAGATTTATGGGCTTCTTCTAAAATCTTATATCTTAAGTCTCCTTGTTTAGTTACCCAAATTTTTTTCTTATGGAATCTCCAGATTCCATCAGTTCCTTGTTCTAATTCCTTAATTCTTCCTTTCATTCCTTCAGCATCATCCTTGATTGCTGTTTTCTGAACATTCTTCAGTTGTTCCATTAAATCTAATTGTAAACTTAATCTAAGAGCACGAACTCGTTTTTGTTTCTCATAATACTTACGACTTAGAGCATCTGCTACTACATTTGCATTTCCTTCGTGATATTGGATATCACAGTCGTAGTCACTTAGAATTTCCATCCATCTTCTTTGCCTCATATTCAATTCTTTTTGCCCAAATATGTACCTTAAACTCTTATGATCCACATAGATGGTAAAATTACTTCCATACAAATAATGCCTCCAAATCTTAAGAGCAAAAATTATCGCTCCTAATTCTAAGTCATGAGTAGTATAATTTTCCTCGTGCTTCTTCAACTGCCTTGATGCGTACGCAATTACCTTTTTACGTTGCATCAGTACACATCCTATTCCTAGTTTAGAAGCGTCACAGTAAACTTCAAAATCTTCTGTTCCCTCGGGTAAGGCAAGGATCGAGGCATTTGTTAATCTTTGCTTTAAAATCCTAAAGGCTTCTTCTTGCTTGGGTCCCCATTCAAACTTAACTGTTTTACAGGTTAGCTTAGTTAATGGTACAGCTATCTTAGAAAAGTCCTTAATAAAGCGCCTATAGTATCCAGCTAATCCTAGAAAACTTCTAACTTCCATAGCTGATTGTAGGACCTTCCACTTAGTGATTGCTTCTATCTTGGAGGGATCTACGTGAATACCTTCGTGATTCACCATGTGTCCTAAAAATTGCACATCTTGTAGCCAAAATTCACACTTCGAGAATTTGGCATAAAGTTTTTCCTTTCTTAACAAAATTAAGAGTGCATGTAGGTGCTTACAATGCTCCTCCTGGCTTTTGGAATAAATAAGTATATCGTCAATGAAGACAATTACAAATTTATCCAAATATGGTTTACAGATTCTATTCATCATGTCCATGAATGCTGCAGGAGCATTCGTTAACCCGAAGGGCATGACTGTAAACTTGTAATGACCATACCTAGTCCTGAAGGCCGTTTTAGGTATGCCTTCCTCTTGTACCTTTAACTGATGATATCCGGAGCGCAAATCTATCTTAGAGAAATACCTAGCTCCTTGAAGTTGATCAAAAAGGTCATCAATCCTAGGTAATGGGTATCGATTCTTAATTGTAACCTTATTCAGTTCCCTATAATCGATAGACATCCGCATCGAACCATCCTTCTTTTTCACAAACAATACTGGTGCTCCCCACGGGGATGAACTAGGTTGTATAAATCCTTTGCCTAGTAATTCATCTAACTGCTTTTCAATTCTAACATTTCGGTGGGTGCTAACCGATAAGGTGCCTTAGCTATCGGTGTTGTTCCAGGAATTAGATGAATTCTAAATTCTACTTCCCTATCGGGCGGTAACCCAGGTAGTTCTTCTGGGAATACATCCGGGTATTCTGACACTACTGGGATTTCCTTAAGTTCCTTACTTTTAGTGTTAATGATTACCGAAATCATATACAATATTCCTTGTTTTCGTTCATAACTAGCAACTTTCATTACTGAAATGAACTTCATTGGTTTACGTGGCTTATCTCCTGTAACCACGATTACTTCTCCCATTGGCGTACGTATCTCTATGGAATTCTTATCACAGAGGATTCGAGCATGGTTGGCTACTAACCAATCTATTCCTAGTACGACATCGAATCCAGCTAAATTCATAGGTAACAGGTTTGCAGAAAATTTATGGCCTGATAGTTCTATCTTCCCTTCTTGCAAAACCTTATCTATGTTAACAGAATTACCATCTGCCGTTTCTACCGTATAAATCTGCCTAAGTTTGGTTAAAGGTTGCTTAAGGGCATGGCAAAATGAAGTATTTATGAAACTTTGGTTTGCACCAGAGTCAAATAATACTTTTGCGTAAACGCCATGTACAAGAAACGTACCAGCTATCCCGTCCGGAATCAGATCTGCTTCCTGGGTTGTCAGCTGAAAGGATCTTGCATTCTTCTTATTAGTTCCTTCAGCAGGTTTGGCCTTGTTGTCAGTTGGTTTGACCAGTTTAGGACATTCTGGTCTAAAATGTCCAACTTCTCTGCAATTATAGCAGATCTTTGATTTCTTCTTGCATTCCTCCTCTCGGTGACCCGGAATTTTGCAGAAGTTACAATTCTCTTAACATTTACCAAAATGTTTCTTTCGACAGTTTCTGCCGAATGGCGAGGTGGAAGATTGCCCAGTACCCTTTCTCTTGAAATTATTACCCCCACGAAAACCTTGAGTAATCTTTTGGGCCAATTTCTTCTTCCTGTTTTCTTCTCGAGTACGTACCAGTCCATCTGTAACACCCCGTGTTTCTGAAGTCAAAGTCAAGGTCAAAGTCAACGACCGATCGCGCGACTTGACTATTAGTGACCTTCTTTTATGTGTTTATTTTAGCTGTATTATGTGGAGTAAGTGTCAATGATCACAATAATCGACGTATGTTATTCGCTATTTAATCGACTTACGACTGTGAACTATAGGAAGTAACAATGCGATAAAGTCAAATCAATCTAATCTAATCAACATCGAATCGCAATCGCACTCGCAACCCGAATTACGCATTTTGGTTATTGTTATACGTGTGTGTGTGTGCCTTATGTGTTACTTGTGCATGTTTATTTATGTTATGTTGTGGTAATCAATCGAATCGCAGTCGAAACTCAATCGCAATCGAAATGGTATGTTAATTAGTGGAGAAGAGATAGCGCTAGATATGAGTAGTTGGGACTAAAAGTACTTTGAATAGGAAACTCTATCGCATTCGCATCGCTCGCAATCGCAATCGAAACAGCAAAAATCGTCGTGCCGCGCACTCGAACCAAGTGCCATCCGACCGGATTGCCATCCGGCCGGGCGGTCACTTGATTGAGTGCCAGGTTGCCATCCGACCGAGATGACATCCGACCGGACAGTCATCCGGGCGAGATGCCATCCGACCGACCTGCCCCTTTCCATTTTGGGAATCCTATAAATACCCCATGTCACTCTCATAATTACCACTTTTGGCAACTGACGTCCGAACAGCTCGTGCTCCTTACCTTTTCTTCGATTTCTCTTAATTTCGGTAAGATCTCGTCCTAAATCTTGTACTTCCTTAATCTACACGCGCTCCTGCACCTTTCTATCTTTTGAATCTTAACTTTTAACCGTGAAATCACTAGATTTGAGGTGTTCTAGGATGACGTCATCATGGTGTTCTTATGAACTTCATGTTTTGGCCTCAACCCACCAAGAACAACTTAGATCTAACCGATTTCCACACAAGTAAACAAAGATCTTGCATAGATCTAAACACATTCATGGTGAAAAGGATTGGAAGATGGTTTCTAACTTTCTTTCAACTCTTTTACACTCAATGCACTCAAAACCGATAGAATCGGACCTTGTTCTAGTCTTCTACTCATTCTCGGTGTTATGCTAGCTCAAGATCTGGGTTCTACTCACGAGACCACCGACTTCGGGTTAACCAAGAACAACCGTCTTAAACCGGTTAACTGGTCGAACTAGGGTGATTCCTGTTTGATCGGGCCACTTGGGTCAAGATGGGGTTCTGTTGCTTAACAAGCTGTCTTAACGTCTCAATAAAACTACAAACAATCAAAACGACCAAGTGAAAGACGAACGGATTAACCAGCACGGAGTGCTATCCGACCGGACTACTGTCCGAACGGACAGCTATCCGAGCGACTGGCCATCCGAACGGCTTGCACCATGGGTCCCACACTTAACCAACCTTATCTAAAGTTTGAGTGTTGAACGAACTGCTGTCCGACCGGACTACCATCCGACCGGATTACTCTTCGGATCATGAGATACTTGGACTTTAACACTCAATCGATTTTCAACATGTTCAATGCACCAAGGATGCCACCCGGTCGAACAACCGTCCGACCGAGTGACCACCCTGCTGTGAACTTGTTCTCACTGAAGTGTCTAACCGAACGGGTTGCCGTCCGACCGGACGACCGTTCGACCGACCGACTTGAAGGGTAGAGATACTTCAATGTTTTCAAAATGCTACAATGAAAACTTCAAAGTTCAAGCCATCATACACAAACACATCCTTCTCATAGGAAGAAACAATCCACTCGAATAGTCATCCGACCAGACTACCGTCCGACCGGATAACCATCCGAGCGGATTGCTATCCACACGACTGGCTGTCCGACCGGACTACCATCTGACCGGACTGCTGTCCGCTCTAAGCGCTCCCTTCAATCCATCAACCGCTGTGAGTATACTCGATCCCTTTTAGCTTTATGCACTTTTGGGTGTTACATACGTTACTTATACGAAATCACATCGAACACACTACACAATACTTTAAACGCTAACCGATACCGCATGTTATACATGACTTAATGAATGCTTGTTTGTTATGTTTACACATGGAATGCTGTCTACCTGCCTTAGCAACGATAGTACTATAGTTTGGACTCAGCACCCGCTCACGCGGGGGTTGTTAAGGACAATTATTTGCATGGATTACAGTGGTGATCATGTATTACGAACTGCCTTGGGCAGTCAACCCGCAGTCATTGGTATCGATAGGTCTATGTCGATAACTAACATGCCTCATTTCGCTCTGTGTACGTGCTGGTTATGCGTAACGCTTTCGAACTCTATATGCTACTATCAAACTTGTATGCTCACCTTTACACTATGTGTATTGACTGTTATTTTAACGTATGTGACAAGTGCTTAGGATGTTTATCTGCTAGGAAATCGAGGCTAGAATAAGGCTCTAGAGGCCAACAAATAGTTGTCTGTACTAATGAAATCAAGGGTCTCTAGAAGCAGCTAAACAATTGGGCTATTTATTTATAAATCTGAGTTGTCGGAACAGAACTATTTGCCTAGATTTTGTCTGTAATAATTTGTTTATCATTTAAGACATGGTATGGGACATATTACTTTAAATTATTTGGTAATGATAATTGTTTTGGAAACTTCTGGACAATCTGTTTCGCTCAGTGCCATACCCCGATGTTTCCGCCATCGGTTGGGGTGTGACAGATTTGTATCAGAGCCATAACTATAGGGAATTAGGCAAGACACGACGTAGTCCGGGTTGATGTCTTAGAGACCTAGTCTATAGTTAGGGACCACAAACCGACTTGTGCAGATCCGTTAGGGATTATGCATAAGCTTACTGCTATCTCTCCCTATTTTTGCCTACGCTACACTAACACTGCACTTAGAATTTTCGAATAGGGATGAGCAATTAAGTCGAGATTAGGTGTGAAAGCCGCAAACTCTCGACTAAATTACTTGTTCAACCCGCATTTTATCTATAAACTCGAGAAAATTTCGTTGGAATAGGAGTGAAATCCATACTTTGACGCATAATTCTCTTTTATTTCATCAAAAACAGGAACAGAGTTGTTAAGCCAGGGGTGAAACCCTAACCTTGATGACTTGTTCCGACCTTTACAAAACTCTCACCAAAGTCTCGACGGACTCCAACGACCTGAAGTCACGATATGACTAACGGGATGTGTGCCAAACGCCCAAGAATCGAGGCAAAGACACTGTCCTGACGGTCAAATGTGCACAACAAGTCCTTGAGAATAGTTGAATCACTTTGGGTAGTCAATGTCTAATAGCCGCAGACGATCTATCTTCCGATTTTTAAGTGTTTCGATTCTGAGCCCGCAACCGCTGACTCTGATGATTCGTTGATTTTATGTGTGTTTAACTGTTTATGTGTTTAATTTTGGATACTTGTTCGACTTTTGCTTTCACTCCGATCGACACGCACAACTCGCATTGCATTTCTATCTCAATATGCTGACAAATCGCTAAATTGTGGACGACCTTATGCTATGATATACGCTTATACTATACTATTCGATATGCTAAACGCGATCGCTATAATCGAACACTCGCAAACTTTGATTGATAGGTTTCTGTATTCTGACTGCCTCTGTGGATTACATGCTTATGTGCTTCTGTACTCTATGTGTCATACGTGCTTGTGTGCTTCTGTGATTCTGTGCCCTACATGCTTATGTGCATCTGTGTTTATGTGCCTATGTGCTTATGAGATACGTGTTACATTGCGTTCCTAAGCTTTAGTAAGTATTAGACGTGTGAGGTGAGATCCGATTATGATGTGTCTGAGACCTATGGCGATGTCTGTTGCAGACAATGTCAACTGGACCATCATCCCGTCACACACGACTCTCTCGCCAAGAACAACGGGACAAACGCCTTGCTGCCATCCTCGCGAAACAAGTGGCCAAGGTTGTGCCTCAGATCGTGAGTGAGATTTACGAGAATGTTAGCAAATCGTCTGAGGAGTCTAGAACCGACGCTCCTAAAGCTGCTACTGCTTTCAGCTTCAAACAGTTCAAGGCATGCAGTCCAAAGGAATTTACTGGTGAAGATGGCCCAACGGCTATGTTTCAATGGTTCGATTCCATCGAAGTCACTCTGCGCCAAAGCGGCTGTCCTGAAAATCTCCGTACCCTAAACGCTACTGGCGTCTTCCAGTCCCGTGCATTAGACTGGTGGACGGCCGAGAGAAACAAACGCGGGAATGATGCAGCTTATGAGCTGACTTGGGAAGAGTTGAAAGCCATCATGATGGACGAATTCTTCCCTCCCCATGAACGCCAAAAGCTGGAGGACGAGTTTTGGAACATAAAGCAGAAGGATGGAGACAACGCTGCCCTGACTGCTCGCTTTAAATAGCTCAGCATCATTGATACGTGGTTGAAAACCGGTGCTTGTAATTGCTTAATTTGATGTTATTGCATAAGTTTTAGTTTCGAATAGCCTACTTTTGATTAGATATGTATTTTGCAGATCTAGCAGAGTTTAAGGAGCTTTTCGGAAGCTTTACGGGTCACCGGAGCAAAAATGGAACCACCGGGATGCGAAACGGGTCAACCGGACTCAAGAAATGGAAGAAACAAAAAACCAAACATCTGGGCACCGTCGCCGACGCCTATATGGGCCGTCGCCGACGGTTTGCACAAAGTTCCGTCGCCTGGTTTGTCCGTAGACAGCAAGATACACCGTCGGCTCTAACTCAACAATTAAGGACCGTCGCCGACGGGGCATCAGGCCGTCGGCGACGGCTCGTCAATACTGCTGCGCGGTTGATTTTGTTTTGGGTCAAAATAACGAGTAAAAGGGGGTTGTTGATATCAATTCGGGAGTTACACATTGTTTTGGAGTTTGAACTTGATCTTGGAGCCTAAAAAAAAGATCATTCATCTACCATTCAACTCACTTCATCTCTACAACCCGAAATCATCATCAAGAATCATCACCATCATCTCAATCAATCCATCATCCACAAACCCTAATCCTTCCACCATCATCATCTTTCACCAAACCTCATCATTCACCATTCTCAAGGCTTCAAGATGACTCCATTCGCATTCCAAGCATCCGGTGATCAAGTTGCATCAACCATGAGCGGCTAATCATCTCGGTTTCACCCCGGTGTAGGTAGTTGTTACTTTTAGGGTTTCAATTTGTTCTTGTTTCATCTTAGTGACAATTTGTATTTGGTTTTTGAAACTTTTGACAATAGTATTACATTTGTTACGAATTCGTGAATTGTCGAACGATGTTAAAAGTTATGACTTTGCGAAACGGTGATATGTAATTGTACGTTGTCGTTGTTAGGATTTACTTGTGTTGATTACAAAGTGTCTTCTTGTCCGTTCTTCGGGGCGTTGATAGTTAGTAGCACCTAAGTCACGGTACACTAAATCCGTTAATCGAATGCATTTGAGTTGAAACTAAAACTTGTAGAAATCCTAGGTTAACAATTACCGAACCCGGGTGTGATTCCTTTTTATTATAATTGTTCTAGTATCCAAAATTCTTGCAATCGTTAATTAGTAGTTGTTACTCATTTTTATCACATCATCTAGTTTAAAATAATATCTTCCAAATAACCAAAAACACAACATTATTCTAGTAAGCTTCATAATCGTGACACAATTGTTTAATTCATTCGAATCCATACACAAACCACATACTCTTCGTGGTTCGACCCCTTACTACCACTAACTATTTGTTAAGGGTAATTTGGGCTTATAAATATTATCTTTGACCGGAGCGCGACACTCCGATCAAATTTTGGCGCCGTTGCCGGGGAGTGCGTGCGCTTTGTGTTTGGATATTGTTTGAATTTGTGTGATTATCTGTTTAATTTGTTTAGCTTTCTTTTTGTACTTGTCTTTTTCCTTGTTACGCGGGGTGTGTTACTTGTGCAGATTACAAGTAGTGCATGCATACGTGGAACTCCGGGAGGACTTCACCTTTAGTCTACGAACCGGAAATCGAACGAGTTGCAAGAAGAAACCTAGCAAGCCGGTTAGAAGCAACACTTGCTTCTAATCAAACCAACCAAACACCACAACATACACCATCCATTGAAACTGGTTCAATGGCAAACCAAAACTCCAATCACCCAAACCTCAACCAAAACCAATTCCAATCCCGAGGAACCTTTTATCCTGCTCAAAATGTTCAACCCATGCCTCAAGAGCAACCGGGTGGTAACAACAACAATGGACCACCTACACCACCTTTCCAAAACCAAAATCCCAACAACAATCAAAGAACACCTCAACAACAAAATCTTCATAGACACAACTCCCTACCCATTAACCTAGATGACCGGAATGTCAATTCCGACCGTCGGGGAAATCGTGATCGAGGCAATCCCGCAAATGAAGACCCATTCTTCAACATCGATGACTTGAGGAATGCAATCCCCGATGATGAACCGTATAGTGTTCCCGGTTATCAATCACCGGAACATGTGAGTGTTCATACGGAAAATTCGGACGACGGGGGATATTATGATGATAGGGCTAACGATGACGAAGATTGGGGCTATGTGAATAGGGGAAACGTCTACAATGCAAGAAGGTATGATGATGAGGAATTTGGCTATCAAAATGCCAATTACGTTGGGAACGATGAATACGGTTACGGAGGTGGAAGAAATGATGGTTATGGGAACAACCGTCAACCACGAAACAATGACCGACGGAACCGGAATGATGGGTTTTATAATAACAACAACAATGCAAACCCTAACCGGATTCCTCGTTTCGTGGGAGGTGGTAATCCAAGGGATAATAGAAGAGAGGATAGACGAGATGATCGAAGAGGTGAAAGACGGGATAATAGAAGACCGGTCGATCAAGAAGTTAACGGTCCTCATCGTCATCAACGACCTCCACGGGGAGTGAATGATCGTTTTAGGCCGGTTGTCACTGAGAACGACTCACCAATCGTTTATGAGAGGAGGATGTTTGATTGTAAACCACATTACATCAACATACTTCCTCATTTTAATGGAAGATCTAACGACGAACCGTATACACATTTGACGGAATTTTCTTCGGTTTGCAGCACTATCGGGGGTCACAACTTTGCTTTAGATGAGGTCAAACTTCGACTATTCCAATTTTCACTGAAGGATAAGGCAAAGCAATGGTTCCTCACACTTCCCGCAAATAGTATTCGCACTTGGGGAGAAATGCAACAAGCGTTCCTTGATGAATACTACTCAATGGCGAAGACCGATGACGCTCGTGATGAAATTAGGTCTTTTCGCCAATTATCGGGCGAACCGTTACATGAGGCCTTTACAAGGTTTAGAGAAATGATGCGAAGATGCCCTCATCATCAAATTGAGAAGTGGGAGTTGGTTAAATGCTTTGTACGGGGTCTAGATGACAATACATGGAACCGACTTGAATCCACAAGCAATGGGACCCTCCTAAGCAACCATGAAGACGATGATTGGGAGTTTTTGGAACGAATGAGCAAGCGTTCGAAAGAGAAAGAATCGGCCGACCGAGCCAAGAAGCATCCCATTTCCCGGTCACTTCCCGATCTTGATTCTAAAGATCGGATTTCTACTTTAGAGCGGGAAATGGCTCGAATGAAGAAGAAAGAAGTGAACGCGGTTCAATTTGAAGTGTGTGATGAGTGTGGTGATATTGGGCATAGAGCGGAACAATGTCCAACGGGGTCGGGTGATTACACCGAGGAAGTCAATCAAGTGTATGGGGACCGAAAGCAATATGACATGAACTCCAACACTTACCATCCGGGCTTGAGAAATCATCCTAATTTCTGGTATGGTAATGCTTCAAACCAAATGAACCCGAATTTTCAATCGGGTAACCAAGGAGGTCAAGGTGGGTCTTCGTACAACAATTGTCAAGGTGGTAACCAAGGGGGTTACCAAAGGAATTACAATCAAGGGGGTAACCAAGGGTATCAAAACTGTGAAAGCAATTATCAAAGAGGTTACAACCAAGGAGGAAATGGGAGTAATGCTTCAAACTCTCAAGGTGATGACTCGATCAATTCGAAATTTGATGCTATTATGAATGCTATCAATCATTCAAATCAAGAGATGAAGAGAGAGTTTGAGGTACGAGATAAATCCCATAAGGCGCTAGAGAAGCAAGTGGGGCAACTTGCTCAAGAAATGGCTCAAATTCGCGGAAGTGGAGGAGGACTTCCAAGCGACACCACGGTGAACCCTAAACATCATGGGTCGAACTCGAAAAACACACGTGAGGTACCAATAAATAAAATTTCTTTACGTAGTGGTCGAGTCATAGATAATGGTGTTGAGCCACCACCACCCGAGTTTGTTGAAGGGGTGGTGGAGGATGCTAGTGAAGATGAGAATGAGAATGGTCAAACGGGTCAAAATAAAAATGACTTGAAAAAGAACAATGATACCCCCGTTGTGACCATCCCCGTCCCCAAGGCTAAGGAAAAGGGTGTGGAGGCTAATACCGCCCCTTATCCCGAAGCATTGAAGGGACCCATGAAAAAAGTTGTAAACAAAAGAGGTCCACAACAAGAAGAGTTGCTGGAAATTTTTAAACAAGTAAAAATCAATTTACCTCTTTTGGATGCAATTAAACAAGTACCGTTGTATGCTAAGTACTTGAAAGATTTGTGTACCCAAAAACGCACTCACAAATTTCCAAAAAAAATAGATTTAACCGAAAATGTGAGTTCGATTCTTTCGGGTGCACTTCCACCTAAGCTCCAAGATCCGGGTGCGCCTATCATTTCAATTCAAGTAGGCGATTTTAAAATCAACCGGGCACTTCTAGATCTTGGTGCTAGCGTGAGCATTCTACCGGGTAGTTTGTATGACCAATACGAGTTTGGTCCACTTCAGTCGTCTAACACCACCGTGGTGTTAGCCGATTTGACACCTAAACTACCCCGTGGAATTGTTTCGGATGTGATAGTGAAAATCGAGGATTTCTATTATCCGGTGGACTTTTTAGTGCTTGATTATGTGGCCAAGGACCCAACCAAACAACCTACGGTGATTTTGGGTCGACCGTTCTTAGCAACTGCGAATTCTCAAATTGATTGCAAAACGGGAATGGTTGACATGACATTTGGAAACCGAAGGTTGAGGTTGCATGTTTTTTCCGGACTTATGAACCCTCCAGTTGATGATGAATGCTATATGGCGGACGTCGTTGACACGTGTATACCTCTTTGCGACACAGTCGTAGATGGGGAAAACACAATGGAGGATTGTTATATGTTTTACAGGTCACAGGTGGAGACGGATAAGAGCATAGACGAGGAAGTGAGAAGTTTGGAGGTGCTTGCGGTTAGAGAGGGAAAACCGACATGGACGCACCAAGTTGAGAGTTTACCGGAGAGCATCGACACCAAGTTGAAGCCGTCATTAGTAGAGCCTCCGGAGGTTGAATTGAAGGTGTTGCCTAAGCATCTCAAATATGCTTATCTTGGTGAAGGCAACACGCTCCCGGTTATTATTGCATCAAATTTAACCGTGGAGCAAGAGGATAAATTGATGGGTGTTTTGGTCACTAATCGGGCGGCGATTGGATGGACCATTTCTGATTTGAAGGGTATTAGTCCCTCGGTGGTGATGCACAAAATCATCACGGAAGAGAATGTGACTCCCGTTCGAGACGCACAACGGAGATTAAATCCGAACATACGGGAGGTAGTGAAGAAGGAAGTGCTAAAATGGCTAGATGCGGGTATCATTTACCCGATCTCGGATAGCCAATGGGTGAGCCCAACACAGACGGTTCCCAAGAAAGCGGGTATACAAGTTGTAAAAAATGATGCAGGTGAAGAGGTAGCCACTCGACCGGTAACCGGGTGGCGAATTTGTATTGACTATAGGAAGTTGAATACCGCAACTTCCAAAGATCATTTCCCTTTACCGTTCATTGATCAAATAGTTGAGAAATTATCGGGGAAAAATTTTATTGTTTCTTAGATGGCTATTCTGGTTATAACCAAATCGCCATCCATCCGGAAGACCAAGCAAAGACCACGTTTACTTGTCCCTATGGCACTTTCGCATTTAGGCGAATGCCGTTTGGATTATGTAACGCCCCCGCCACCTTCCAAAGGTGTATGATGAGTATCTTTTCAGATATGGTGGGGAAGTCTTTGGAAATCTTCATGGATGATTTCTCAATTTTTGGGTCATCTTTTGAGGCTTGTTTGGATCAACTAGATAAAGTGTTAAGAAGGTGTGTCGAAACTAGTTTGGTCTTAAGTTGGGAAAAGAGCCATTTTATGGTTCAAGAGGGAATAGTGTTGGGACACGTGGTGTCAAGTCGTGGGATAGAGGTTGATCGTGCAAAGGTACAAGTCATATCTACTTTACCGTATCCCACGACCGTTAAAGGTGTTAGGTCATTTTATGTAACTTGTTGTTAAAAGATCAACCGTTTGATTTTAATGAAAATTGCCAAAATGCTTTTAACAATTTGAAAGAGAAGTTGGTTGAGGCTCCAATCTTGCAATCGCCAAATTGGTCTTTTCCTTTTGAAATTATGTGCGATGCGAGTGATTATGCGGTGGGGGCCGTGTTGGGACAACAGGTCGATAAGAAACCCGTTGCCATATACTACGCGAGTAAGACTCTTTCGGATGCACAATTAAATTACACCACTACCGAAAAAGAGCTACTTGCGGTGGTATATGCATTGGATAAATTTCGGGCATATATATGGGGTAGTAAAGTGATTATTTATTCTGATCACACTGCAGTTAGGTACCTCATGGAGAAGAAAGATGCAAAACCGAGGTTAATCCGATGGGTGTTGTTGCTCCAAGAGTTCGATCTGGAGATACGGGACAAGAAGGGTACCGAGAATGTGGTAGCGGACCATTTGTCCCGGTTGATGGTTGATGAGGATCCTAAATCGTTAGAGATCAATGAGTCGTTTCCCGATGAGTATATTATGAAATTGGATAAGTTGCCATGGTATGCTAACATTGTGAATTATCTTGTTACAGGTGACTTACCGGCACATTGGGATAGACGGAAGAGGCAACACTTCATGTCCCAAGTCAAGTACTATCGGTTGGAAGAACCGCATTTGTGGAAGGAGTGTGCGGATCAAGTTATAAGGAGATGCATTGATGACGAAGAGATTCCAAGCGTGTTGCAGCATCTACACTCATTTGCATGTGGTGGTCACTTTAGTGGTCACAAAACGGGTCATAAAGTGTTAAATAGTGGTCTTTTTTGGCCTACTATCTTCAAAGATGCAAATGAGTTTGCCAAAAATTGCGTAGAGTGTCAAAAACTAGGGGGTATTTCAAAAAGGGATGAGATGCCCATGCAACCAATCCTTGTAGTCGACATCTTTGACGTGTGGGGAATTGATTTCATGGGCCCATTCCCCAATTCCTATGGCAATTTGTATATCTTGGTGGCCGTTGACTATGTGTCAAAGTGGGTCGAAGCAATAGCCACCAAGACGAACGACCACTCTGTAGTGTGTAATTTTGTTCAAACCGATATTTTCTCAAGGTTTGGGATTCCTCGGGTCATCATAAGTGATGGAGGATCTCATTTTAAAAATTTTCGGTTTGGGAAACTTCTTAAACGGTTTGGTGTTGACCATAGGATTGCTACCCCCTATCACCCGCAAACAAGCGGGCAAGTTGAGGTGTCAAATAGGCAAATCAAAGAGATTTTGCAAAAGACCGTGCGGGCGGACCGTAAGGATTGGTCAATTAAATTGAACGACGCCTTATGGGCCTACCGTACGGCACATAAGACACCTATTGGCACTACACCTTACCGGTTGGTTTATGGTAAAAATTGTCATTTACCGGTTGAACTTGTGCATAAATCGTTATGGGCTATCAAAGAGGTTAATGTTCAATATGACGATGCAGGTAAGGAAAGGAAACTTAAGTTATGCGAGTTGGAGGAGCTACGGGAAATGGCATATGAATGCGCGTCCAACTACAAGGATGGAATGAAGAAAGCGCATGATGCCAAGTTGAGAAAGAAAGAGTTCGAGGTTGGCCAAAAGGTGTGGCCTTACAATTCGAAGCTCAAGTTCTTTCCCGGAAAGCTCCGGAGCAAATGGATGGGACCCTATGTGATCACCCGGGTCGGACAATTGGGTGATGTTACCATCGAGGACCCGAAGGATGGGGTACGACAAACGGTAAATGGTCATCGGCTAAAACCGTTTCTTGATGGTAACGAGAAGGTAGACGAAAACAAGGAATTGGTGAGCTTTGTGGCAAGCACACCGATTTACGAGGTCGACTAATAAGGACCGGTAACATTTTGTGTAAAGTTATGTACAATTATTTTTTTTTGTTTGTGTGTTTTGTTTGTTAATCGTTTTTGTTCCATACTAATCTCTCTTGATTGTGTGAAGTCCGGACATTCCGAACGGGTCATGAAGACACAAGGTATGTTTTTAGGCTTTGTTATGTGCATTGAGGACAATACACGACTTTTTGGGGGGTGGTAGGGCCGTTGACGGTTATTGCGTTTTCAAAATTTAACTTATAAAAATTCACAAAAAGATTTTTAATAATTTTTAGGATTTTTGTTTGTACATAACTCCTTTATTAAAAATTCATAATTTTCTTCATATTTAAAAAAAAAAAAAATTGGAAAATATAAAAAAGTGAAAATTGAAGAACCGTCGCCGACGTTCTCTTTAGTCGTCGCCTACGGTCCCTAAAAAATATGCGTCGCCCATTTTCCAGCGTAGGCAGCGAGTTAGCGCGTCGCTCAAATGTTGAAATCCTAAGACCGTCGCCGACGCACCATTCCACCGTCGCCGACGGTGTGCCTATAATCAGCCGACGCTGATTTTGTTTTTGGCCTATAGCTCGCATTCAAACTTACTTGTGGACATCCAAACACAACCCAAAGCCATTATTCACCACACATCTGACCCGAAATCAATTCAGCATCATCCTAACTCTAATAATTTCGTGAAAACTCCTGCCAATCTCTCTCTTGCACTTCATCTTCCTCAATCTTCCTCTCTAGAACCCTAATCTTCTTCTTCTCATAACTTTCTCAATTCTCAGTCAAATCACTTACTTCTTGAGCCTATCCTGAGTGATTTTCAAAGAGGAACAAAACCCCCATAACAAATTCCATCAATTCTTGCTCGTTTGCAAGATTTCTGGACGTGAGTTCTTAGGGTTTTGAAGAGTGTTCATCCAAGTTCCTTATTTTACACTTTTCTTTAGTTCTTCTTGTCAATCTTCACCAAAGGTATGAACTTTCACTTAATTTATGCATGATTTTCATATGTGTTGTTGATTTCTTCCGAAATTTTAAACTTATTGTTTAAGAGTAGGTTGTTTATCACAATGTAGGATGTTTAAGCATAATTTTCAGAATGTTTGCTTGATTTGGGAGGGATTTGAGCATGCTTTAGTCTTGGTGATGTGATTACACTAGATTTGTGCATGATTGAACATAGTTGTGATGTTGAATATTGTTGAAAACATGAAATTTTGCGAAATTTTTGGAATAAACATGTTTAATCAATATAGATGCTAAGATGTGCGACTTTGGAAGTTTAAAAAGGCGATTTTACATCTAAAATTTGATTGAAATTCAACATTACATATTAAGTTCAAAGTTTGAGATTGTTCGAAGATTTGGGGTACACTAATTGTTGTCTTGTCTTTTGATTGTAGCTATGTTTGGAAGAAGCAAGAAAGCAAAGACTTCCGGACAAGGCTCGTCTTCGGGAGCCGGGTCAGGCTCGGGGGAATATCAAAGGCAATGGGAACAACTAAGTAATGTAGTAGAGGGTGATGGGCAACTTATTCGACAGGATTGGGATTGGGAAGAAGAAAAAAATAGTAGATCGGCTTTGGCATGGAAGGACGAGAAAACAAAGGCTCTTTCTCGTTACAACAATAAGAGGTTAGAAGCCAAAATGTGGAAGATGAAAATGGTTACGGGTGTTTCAAAATCCGTACCCGAAAGGACAGTTTGTGAACGTACGGTAGATGTTGAAGAGTTTAGGAAGATTGGTATAGTGAAAAGGTTTGAGAAACTTGGCTGGGAACGGGTGATTGACTGGTGTGAGGATATCACTACTCGGGTATACTTGGGGGCAGTTTGTGAGTGGTTATCCACCCTTCGTTTTGAACACTCTGATAGACCGGCTCATAGGTGGAAGTTGATTGGTAACATTGGAAAAAATCAAATGGTCATGTCTTTCAAACATATGAATGCTATAGCGAGGTTTGACTCACTTGGGGTCGACGCGTATGAATATTATGGGTATGATCAGTTTTTGGACAACAAGAAAAACGATGCTGACCCAGTGAGGCTTTTAGAGGACACCCTACTAGGTTCTGGGGGTGCGGGAGAGTCGAGAAGTGATTTGTCTTTGATGGGAAAGATACTCCAAGGTATCTCGTTAGAGAACATTATGGTACGGTTCGGAGACCGTGGAAAAGTGAAGGCACCCGACTGTCGGGTTTTGCATGCATTGTTATATGGGACGCCCAAGCTCTCGTGGCGTCAAATTGTTATGATCAACACATGGGATACACGGGAATCGTTTAAACGAAAGATGATTCCTTATGCAAGGTTGATTAGCGCCATGATTATCCAACATAATGCATTACCTCAAGACTCACTGTGGGTGTCTAAGCCAATTGATCAATTCAACTTCGCCTCTATGAGGCGACATTGGAAAATAACTGTGAAAGCTTTTGGGCATTTGCATACGGTCGAAGATGAGCAAGGGGATAGTTATCGGGTTAATGACAAAGAGGGTGATGAAGAAGGTGATGAAGAAGAGGGCGATGAGGAGATGCCCGATGTTGAGGAGGAAATTGATCCTTCCGGTCCGCGGGGACCGAGGCAAAGGTATAGGAGAAAGCATAGGGAAATCTCTGCCAATGTGGCAGATTTTGTGAATCAAAGGCAAATACCGTCGTATCGGTTGTGGAACCGTGGAGATCAAGCGATCTACGACAATGTGTCAGCGGGTATTGGTGAAGCAAGAGAGTACCATGCTAGTAGGAACGAATGGGAAGAGGCGCAAGGGGCGTACTCGCAACAACAATGGGGTTTTCAAACATCCTTCCGCGAGAGAGTGGAAAAACAGTTGGAGGAACAACAGCTGCAACATGCGTTACAACAGTCACAAATGGAACGCATGATACAGTTGCAAGAGGAAGAAAGGGCCCATAGACGGGCATGGGAAGAAGAGGAAGCTAGGCGCCAAACCGCACAAGGAGAGTTGGACCAACGCCGATGGGGAGCGTTGGCCTTTTCTAACCAGATGGCGATTAACAACTTCAAAGTACTCCATGACCAAGAGCGCCATCAAAGAGTTTATCAAGCCGGTCTCCCATATGTTGAACACTCGGGGTGGACCGATTACCCCAATCTTCCTCATCCGCAAGGCCCATCCGATCCAACCCCTCATTGGCCCGAAGCTGTTGGCTCGAGTTTTGTTCCGATGCCGTACCAACCGCCACCCCAAGGAGAGTCGAGCCCATTAGATAATTATAGGGATATGCTTGAGTCCCTCACTGGTTATCCGTTTCAGCCGAACCCGCCAATGAACCCTAATGAGAGATATCAGCGGTAGAGGCGAGGTATGGCGTTTGTTGTTGTTGTTGTATATTATTTTTTTTTGTTATTCTCATTTTGTTAATTAAATTCTCGCCTAGTTAAATGAACTTTGTGGGTGTGTTCCCTATATAACCCTCACGAGACCTCTCGTCCTCCCAAGCTATTGGGGGGTTTAAAAGGGCTTGTTGCATAAGCTAAATGCAACCGTGATTCCTACGAAAGTGAGTTAGGTTTGTTGTTGTAATTCATTTTCCACATAAATCAAAGTGAAATAACGTATAGCTTGGTAATATTTTCATAAAAGTGGTAGAACTAGGTAACTAACAAATTTTAGTGGTTATGAGAAGCATGCTTCTACACAAGGGTTAAGATTTGTAGGTACATTTAGTTCGTGGGACAACCGCTTTCATGAAGAGGAGAGGAGCATACGAAGAATGAGCTCACAAACCAGGTGCATACGTTTCTTTTTACTTTTGATCTTTAGATTAGCAAATAAGTGGAGTGTATTTTGTATATTATTTTTTCCGGGGTGAAATTTTGGGTGAATTAGCCGTGTCACATCCCTTGTGCGTTTAATACTCTAGTTCTTACACATTGAGGACAATATGTATCTCAAGTGTGGGGATGGGGGAGTAGTAAAAATTTTAGATTTTGACCCGTTCATTTAAATACTACACATTGAGGACAATGTTCACCTCAAGTGTGGGGATGGGGGAAAATTTCAAAAATCTTTCAAAAATATCTTGTTTCAAAAGCGATCTTAAAAGCACAAGTAACTAAGTCAGCGAGGGATGTCACAACCCATTTGGTCTATTGTCATGGTCAAGTTCGAATTAATAGCATGACGGGTATTTAACGGGTGGTTATTTGGGAATAATCCGCCTAAGAAACTAGTCTTTTATGCATGTCACATACCATACCCTTTTAGATATGTGAGGTTTTGAGCCACTTTTATATCATAGATTACATACCTATGTTTCTTTGTTTGAGTGGACCATTAGTCATATATTGTTGAACTTGCAATTTTTGATACGTTTGAGACTATAGACCGAATACAAGCACAAGAATGATTAAGGCATTAGGTAAACCTTTTCTCTTAAAACCATTTATCTATCCTTACCCAAACAAATCCCCTAGTCGCCCATTTTGAGCCTAAACCTTTCGTTTGACCATCCTATAGCCCATAACCGTTAAACCTTTTCTTTTAAACCCGTGTGATGGAAATTCGATTATAGGAATCGTATTTGTATAATTGCTTTTGTTTATTTGCGTAAAAAAAAAAAAACAGAAAATGTCATGAAAAAGAATTGAAAATCGTTGAAGAAAAACACAAAAAGAAGTGTTGATAGTTGTTGAATAAAAGGCAAATGTTGTTGCCTCATATTTGGTGTTTATAGTTAGTTTTGTTAGAATAGTCATTTGTAATAAAAAAATCGAATTTTCATCACCTTAGCCACTTTAAAATATCCTAATTCCTACCCTTTGCCTAGCCCCATTACAACCCTTCAAAGACCTTTTGACTTGTGCTTAGTATTCGTGATCAATGGTGGAGAATGATTGAGTTGCAAGCTTATGCGGGTATGTGTTCTAATCGGTTTTGAGTGAATAGTCTTTGAAGTGCTAGTACATTATAAATCTTAGCCAATTTATAAGCCGAGTGGAGAGAACATTGTGAGGGACATGCATGAATTGTTGGTTTTACAGGCGGGTTAATCTTGGGTAACCATTTGTGTACTTGAAATCACATTACTGTTAAATATATTGAAAATTGTAAAGAATTTGAACTTTAGCATGACATTGGACCTTAACCTTCGTCTCGGGAATGGGGTGTGTATTCGTTGTTCGACCCACGTGAAAGTGAACAACAGATTTGCTTGAGGGCAAGCAAAAGACAAGTGTGGGGATGTGATACGTGGTTGAAAACCGGTGCTTGTAATTGCTTAATTTGATGTTATTGCATAAGTTTTAGTTTCGAATAGCCTACTTTTGATTAGATATGTATTTTGCAGATCTAGCAGGGTTTAAGGAGCTTTTCGGAAGCTTTACGGGTCACCGGAGCAAAAATGGAACCACCGGGATGCGAAACGGGTCAACCGGACTCAAGAAATGGAAGAAACAGAAAACCAAACATCTGGGCACCGTCGCCGACGCCCATATGGGCCGTCGCCGACGGTTTGCACAAAGTTCCGTCGCCTGGTTTGTCCGTAGACAGCAAGATACACCGTCGGCTCTAACTCAACAATTAAGGACCGTCGCCGACGGGGCATCAGGCCGTCGGCGACGGCTCGTCAATACTGCTGCGCGGTTGATTTTGTTTTGGGTCAAAATAACGAGTAAAAGGGGGTTGTTGATATCAATTCGGGAGTTACACATTGTTTTGGAGTTTGAACTTGATCTTGGAGCCTAAAAAAAAGATCATTCATCTACCATTCAACTCACTTCATCTCTACAACCCGAAATCATCATCAAGAATCATCACCATCATCTCAATCAATCCATCATCCACAAACCCTAATCCTTCCACCATCATCATCTTTCACCAAACCTCATCATTCACCATTCTCAAGGCTTCAAGATGACTCCATTCGCATTCCAAGCATCCGGTGATCAAGTTGCATCAACCATGAGCGGCTAATCATCTCGGTTTCACCCCGGTGTAGGTAGTTGTTACTTTTAGGGTTTCAATTTGTTCTTGTTTCATCTTAGTGACAATTTGTATTTGGTTTTTGAAACTTTTGACAATAGTATTACATTTGTTACGAATTCGTGAATTGTCGAACGATGTTAAAAGTTATGACTTTGCGAAACGGTGATATGTAATTGTACGTTGTCGTTGTTAGGATTTACTTGTGTTGATTACAAAGTGTCTTCTTGTCCGTTCTTCGGGGCGTTGATAGTTAGTAGCACCTAAGTCACGGTACACTAAATCCGTTAATCGAATGCATTTGAGTTGAAACTAAAACTTGTAGAAATCCTAGGTTAACAATTACCGAACCCGGGTGTGATTCCTTTTTATTATAATTGTTCTAGTATCCAAAATTCTTGCAATCGTTAATTAGTAGTTATTACTCATTTTTATCACATCATCTAGTTTAAAATAATATCTTCCAAATAACCAAAAACACAACATTATTCTAGTAAGCTTCATAACTGTGACACAATTGTTTAATTCATTCGAATCCATACACAAACCACATACTCTTCGTGGTTCGACCCCTTACTACCACTAACTATTTGTTAAGGGTAATTTGGGCTTATAAATATTATCTTTGACCGGAGCGCGACACTCCGATCAATCATCTGCCCCGATCAAGTGAAGAAGTCTGATATGGCGATCAAGAAGTACATTCGAGCTCTACCTGACTGTGTTGTGGATTTTGTGCATGCCGCAAAGACCACAACGATTGAAGAAACTTACCTGCTTGCCGCTGAGATCAACGACAAGCGGGTAAAAGTTGGTGTATGGGATAAAGCTTCAAAGAGCCTGCATCAAGTCACCACCGCACCTACTGCCGAAACCGCCACCGCTCAATCGTCCAAGTCCTCACATCGCAATAAGAAGAACAACAACTGCAGCTCCAGCAACAAGAACTGTGCTGTCACCACCACTGCTGCTCCTCTTCAGGCTGTATCGGCCCAGCAGCAGCACCATCACCGTCTAGCACCAGTTGCTTACCCACCTCCACCAGCAAAGCGTGCTTACACAGGCCCCCACCCGGCTTGCCCAACATGTTCTTATCATCACCCGGTGGGTCTTGCCAGTCGTTTCTGCACTCACTGCAACCTGTACGGCCACTTTACCGCCAACTGCCGTACTGGTCCCCGTCAAGCCCCAGTTCAAGCCACTGCTCATCAAGCTCTACTCCCAGCCCCGCAAGGCCAACAAGCGGCTCAGGCACCCGCGATCAACGCCCGAATCTGCTTTGCACGTGGTGATCCCAACCACTTTGCGAACATGTGCCCAAACAGGGTTGTGAAACAAGAGCCCCAGCAGCAGCAACAACATCAGCAGCAACAGCCTCAGCAGCAGCAACAAGCCGCATGCGCCAGAACTTTCAACATCAATTTGTGCCAAGCCCAGGCTGACAACAACATGGTCAATGGTACGTTCCTTGTGAATGGTATTTATGCTTCATGTTTGTTTGATACTAGAGACGATAATTGCTATGTGTCGTTCGAATTTGAGAAACTCCTTAGTCGTAAGCGCTCCCAACTCTCCTCGACGTTCGACGTAGAAGTCGCTACCGGAAGAACTGTCGCCGTTAATTCTGTTCTTCGTGACACAATCACATCTTTCCGATCGATCTCATTCCGATGCAACTCAGAAGTTTTGACGTCATAGTAGGCATGGACTTTCTTCGCGAAAACCATGCTGAAGTTGTGTGTTTCGATAAGATGATTCGATGCTCGCTCGCGAATGGTGATTTACTGTGTGTTTATGGCGAAACTGCTTCGAAAGGTCTCAAGCTCATGTCATGTGTCCAAGCTAGCAAGTATCTCCGCAAGGAATACAGAGCTTTCTTGGCTAACATTGTAGTAGCGGAGAAGGAAAAGAAAGAAAAGGTGGTAAACCAGGTACCTGTTGTATGCGAAGTTCCCAACGTCTTTCCTGAAGATCTTCCTGGCCTTCCACCAAGTTGTGATATCGACTTTCATATCGACCTCATTCCTGGAGCCAACCCTATTGCCAAAGCTCCTTACCGACTCGCACCGTCCGAAATGCGTGAACTCTCAAACCAACTACAGGAATTACTTGAGAAAGGCTTCATTCGCCCGAGCACCTCTCCTTGGGGCGCGCCAGTCCTTTTCGTAAAAAAGAAGGATGGGTCATTCCGGATGTGTATCGACTATCGGGAATTGAATAAGTTAACTATCAAGAACCGTTATCCCCAGCCCCGCATTGATGATTTGTTTGATCAGCTACAAGGTGCTACGTGTTTCTCGAAGATTGATCTACGCTCAGGCTATCACCAACTACGCATTCAAGAGGAGGATATACCCAAAACCACGTTTCGCACTCGCTATGGCAACTACGAATTCGTTGTTATGCCTTTTGGTTTAACCAACGCACCTGCGGTTTTCATGGATCTGATGAATCGCGTGTGTAAACCATATCTCGACCGTTTCGTCATCGTGTTCATTGACGATGTCTTGATCTATTCCAAATCGAAAGCCGAACACGCGCAGCATCTACGTTTGGTTCTCAAGCTCCTCCAGGGGAATCAACTCTTTGCCAAATTCTACAAGTGCGAATTCTGGCTGGAGGAGGTTCAGTTTCTGGGTCACATCGTAAATAGTCAAGGTATTCACGTTGATCCCGCGAAGATTGAAGCCGTTAAGAGTTGGATTACACCTAAGAACCCGTCTGAAGTTCGTTCTTTTCTCGGACTAGCGAGCTATTATCGACGATTTATCGAGGGATTCTCAAAGATCGATGTGTCGCTTACCGCTCTCATGCATAAAGACAAGTCTTTTGTTTGGGGAACTGAACAAAAGTCTGCTTTCCAAACCCTCAAGCACAAGCTTTGCAATGCTCCTGTTCTCACATTGCCCGACGGAAACGACGATTTCATTGTCTATTGTGATGCTTCCAACCTTGGTCTTGGTTGTGTTCTCATTCAACGAGACAAGGTTATAGCCTATGCATCTCGACAGCTCAAAATCCACGAGAAGAACTATACAATCCATGATCTCGAGCTAGGCGCAATTGTTTTTGCGTTAAAGATTTGGCGACACTACCTGTATGGTACAAAGTGTACGATCTTCACCGATCATAGGAGCCTTCGACATATCTTTGATCAGAAGGAACTTAATATGCGTCAACGCCGATGGGTAGAACTTCTCAATGATTACGACTGTGAGATTCGTTATCACCCAGGCAAAGCAAATGTTGTTGCCAACGCGCTCAGCAGACGGAGTTATTTGCTCAGCACTCGTAACTTCCAACCCCAATACGACCTCGAAACCCTCATCCGCGAAGCCCAGCATGCCTGTTTTAATGAACGCACTCTGAAGAAGGAAAAAATCTGCCACGATGGGGCCCAGCTTGTGAACAAGTCGAATGGGATATTCCACTTTCTGGACCGAATTTGGATCCCTAAACGGACCGATTTGCGACAGATTTTGATGGACGAAGCCCACAAATCCCGGTATTCTATTCATCCCGGTGCCGACAAAATGTATCAGAATCTTCGCTACAAGTACTGGTGGCCTGGCATGAAAAGGGATATCGCCCTCTACGTTGGAAAATGCCTGACTTGTGCAAGAGTCAAGGCTGAACACCAAAGACCCTCTGGCTTACTCGAACAACCGCCGATCCCTATGTGGAAGTGGGAGCGTATAGCTATGGACTTCATAACAAAGCTTCTGTACACGTCATCAGGTCACGACAGCATTTGGGTTGTTGTTGACCGTTTAACCGAATTTGCTCACTTCTTGCCAATACGGGAAGACTACAAGGTAGAACGATTAGCCCGAATCTACACCAACGAGATTATTTGTAATCATGGGACGCCTCATGACATCATCTCTAACCGTGATGCTCGGTTTACCTCGCGACTGTGGGAAACGTTTCAAACGGCTCTCGGTACACCACTTAATCTAAGTACCGCTTTCCACCCTCAAACCGATGGACAGACTGAAAGAACGATCCGTACTCTTGAAGACATGCTCCATTCGTGTGTTATAGACTTCAGTGGTAATTGGGATACATACCTGCCGTTAGTCGAATTCTCGTACAACAACAGTTATCATTCCAGCATTCAAATGGCACCATTCGAGGCTTTATACGGAAGAAGATGTCGATCGCCTATTGTGTGGCACGAGATCGATCACTCGCAATTAACCGGTCCTGAGCTATTGCAAGAAACGACAGACAAAATTTTCCAAATTCGAGACAACCTGGTGAAAGCTCGGAATCGACAAAAAAGTTACGCTGATAGACGACACAAGCCCCTTGAATTTGACGTTGGCGACCACGTACTCCTAAAGGTATCACCTTGGAAGGGTGTGGTTAGATTCGGCAAAAGAGGAAAGCTCGTGCCTCGATATGTAGGACCCTTTAAGATTCTGGAAAGGATCGGCAAAGTGGCTTACAGACTCGAACTACCGGAGGAACTTAGCAACGTCTACCCAACTTTCCATGTTTCAAATCTCCGAAAGTGTCTGGCTGATGATGATTTACTCGTACCCTTCGATGACCTGCAAGTAAACGAAACACTACACTTCGTGGAGAAGCCTGTTGAAATCATGGATCGCCAAACCAAGCAGCTCAGACGCTCTCGCATTCCTATTGTGAAAGTCCGATGGGAAGGCAAACGAGGCGCAGAGTTCACTTGGGAACTCGAAAGCGACATGAAGGCGAAGTATCCGCAGTTGTTTGTTACGGCTTCGAACTAATTTCGGGACGAAATTCCCTCAACTAGGGGAGGCTGTAACACCCCGTGTTTCTGAAGTCAAAGTCAAGGTCAAAGTCAACGACCGATCGCGCGACTTGACTATTACTGACCTTCTTTTATGTGTTTATTTTAGCTGTATTAGTGGAGTAAGTGTCAATGATCACAATAATCGACGTATGTTATTCGCTATTTAATCGACTTATGACTGTGAACTATAGGAAGTAACAATGCAATAAGGTCAAATCAATCTAATCTAAACAACATCGAATCGCAATCGCACTCGCTACCCGAATTACGCATTTTGGTTATTGTTATACGTGTGTGTGTGCCTTATGTGTTACTTGTGCATGTTTATTTATGTTATGTTGTGGTAATCAATCGAATCGCAGTCGAAACTCAATCGCAATCGAACTTAATCGCAATTGAAATGGTATGTTAATTAGTGGAGAAGAGATAGCGCTAGATATGAGTAGTTGGGACTAAAAGTAACTTGAATAGGAAACTCTATCGCATTCGCATCGCTCGCAATCGAAACAACAAAAATCGTCGCGCCGCGCACTCGAACCAAGTGCCATCCGGCCGGATTGCCATCCGACCGGGCGGTCACTTGATTGAGTGCCAGGTTGCCATCCGACCGAGATGACATCCGACCGGACAGTCATCCGGGCGAGATGCCATCCGACCGACCTGCCCCTTTCCATTTTGGGAATCCTATAAATACCCCATGTCACTCTCATAATTACCACTTTTGGCAACTGACGTCCGAACAGCTCGTGCTCCTTACCTTTTCTTCGATTTCTCTCAATTTCGGTAAGATCTCGTCCTAAATCTTGTACTTCCTTAATCTACACGCGCTCCTACACCTTTCTATCTTTTGAATCTTAACTTTTAACCGTGAAATCACTAGATTTGAGGTGTTCTAGGATGACGTCATCATGGTGTTCTTATGAACTTCATGTTTTGGCCTCAACCCACCAAGAACAACTTAGATCTAACCGATTTCCACACAAGTAAACAAAGATCTTGCATAGATCTAAACACATTCATGGTGAAAAGGATTGGAAGATGGTTTCTAACTTTCTTTCAACTCTTTTACACTCAATGCACTCAAAACCGATAGAATCGGACCTTGTTCTAGTCTTCTACTCATTCTCGGTGTTGTGCTAGCTCAAGATCTGGGTTCTACTCACGAGACCACCGACTTCGGGTTAACCAAGAACAACCGTCTTGAACCGGTTAACTGGTCGAACTAGGGTGATTCCTGTTTGATCGGGCCACTTGGGTCAAGATGGGGTTCTGTTGCTTAACAAGCTGTCTTAACGTCTCAATAAAACTACAAACAATCAAAACGACCAAGTGAAAGACGAACGGATTAACCAGCACGGAGTGCTATCCGACCAGACTACTGTCCGAACGGACAGCTATCCGAGCGACTGGCCATCCGAATGGCTTGCACCATGGGTCCCACACTTAACCAACCTTATCTAAAGTTTGAGTGTTGAATGAACTGCTGTCCGACCGGACTACCATCCGACCGGATTACTCTTTGGATCATGAGATACTTGGACTTTAACACTCAATCGATTTTCAACATGTTCAATGCACCAAGGATGCCACCCGGTCGAACAACCGTCCGACCGAGTGACCACCCTGCTGTGAACTTGTTCTCACTGAAGTGTCTAACCGAACGGGTTGCCGTCCGACCGTCTGACCGACCGACCTGAAGGGTAGAGATACTTCAATGTTTTCAAAGTGCTATAACGAAAACTTCAAAGTTCAAGCCATCATACACAAACACATCCTTCTCATAGGAAGAAACAATCCACTCGAATAATCATCCGACCGTACTACCGTCCGACCGGATAACCATCCGAGCGGATTGCCATCCACACGACTGGCTGTCCGACCGGACTGCTGTCCGAGCCACTTACACTTTGCATCGTTGTACGCGTCGCTTATCGTTATGCTATCGTTAACTGTTCAGGCTAATTTCCGCTCTAAGCGCTCCCTTCAATCCATCAACCGTTGTGAGTATACTCGATCCCTTTTTGCTTTATGCACTTTTGGGTGTTACATACGTTACTTATACGAAATCACATCGAACACACTACGCAATACTTTAAACGCTAACCGATACCGCATGTTATACATTACTTAATGAATGCTTGCTTGTTTGTTATGTTTACACATGGAATGCTGTCTACCTGCCTTAGCAACGATAGTACTATAGTTTGGACTCAGCACCCGCTCACGCGGGGGTTGTTAAGGACAATTATTTGCATGGATTACAGTGGTGATCATGTATTACGAACTGCCTTGGGCAGTCAACCCGCAGTCATTGGTATCCATAGGTCTATGTCGATAACTAACATGCCTCATTTCGCTCTATGTACGTGTTGGTTATGCGTAACGCTTTCGAACTCTATATGCTACTATCAAACTTGTATGCTCACCTTTACACTATGTGTATTGACTGTTATTTTAACGTATGTGACAAATGCTTAGGAGGTTTATCTGCTAGGAAATCGAGGCTAGAATAAGGCTCTAGAGGCCAACAAATAGTTGTCTGTACTAATGAAATCACGGGTCTCTAGAAGCAGCTAAACAATTGGGTATTTATTTATAAATCTGAGTTGTTGGAACAGAACTATTTGCCTAGATTTTGTCTGTAATAATTTGTTTATCATTTAAGACATGGTATGGGACATGTTACTTTAAATTTTTTGGTAATGATAATTGTTATGGAAACTTCTGGACAATGTGTTTCTGTAACACCCCAAAATATGCAATTTATTATGTTACTTGAAATGTCTAGTCATGTTATGTTAACCAAGTTAAGTATATATATAATATGTTAGTAATTTGACTAGAAGGAAGGTTATTTGACAAATGAACAATCTAAGTAATTGAGGGACTAAATTTGTTAAAAAGGATGTAAGTTTTAATTAACAAATAAATAAAAGAAAACACAAACACACTCTGGTGTTGTGTGGATCGACCAGAGCAAGGGGTCAAGAGACCAAAACCCTAACATCATGAAATTCTCAAATTCAAGAGGGAATTAAGAGCCCAAATGGATGCATGAACTCGAAATCTGAATCATATAGGCTTGTACATCGAGTGGTAAGTCAAATTTTCTGTTTTGAATGAATTGGAGAAAGTGGGTTTTGACCCAATCATGAAATTATGTGGAAATCTTATGTAATTGAGAGTTAGGGTTTCATAATGGTTCGAAATTGTTGCTTGATTTCTGATTGTTTGAATGATTTAAGAGTATTACCCAATAGTTGTGAAGAAATCATAAACCTAATGTTTGTGCATGTATGTTATTAGATGAAATTTATGCATGATCTTGATTAGAGATAGAAAAATTAGTTAAGATGATGTAGGATGAAAGAAAGCTATGAACTTGTTTGACTCTTGATAGATTAGAAGGTGAATAAGTAGAGTTATGCTATAAATACTTGTACCTTGTGCTTTGTTGATGTTGTGCACACCAAGTGTTTGATGAAATGTCTTAATAAAGATTTCAGCCATGTTAGTCATAAATGCTATGTGTTTTGAATGTGTTTATGATGTAGAGGTAGATTACATGAAATCTTGCCAATTAGAGTATATGGACGAGCATGAGATATAAATTCTAAGTATGAATGGTATTTTTTAGGTGTAAAGGAAGAAAGTTCGAGTCAAGCAAAACAACAAGGGAATCAAGATCGAGGTACGCTACTTGTACAATTCCGGTTTATATTATATTGATGTGTTTAACCTTAGATGTGTCGAATTGAATTATGTGAGGAAGTATATTGTGTGGGCTCTATTATGATTAGGGTCTAAGTATGTGAATGCAAGGATATAAAGAATGGTATGAAGTTCCTTATGGAACCTATTTGTGTGAAAGAATGACAGTATGAAGTGAATTAACAAATTGTGTATGTCATGATGGTTACAAGTCGGTAAGTTGAATTCTTGTTTTAAGGAATGAAATTTTAAGCTAATAAGTTCACTTTGTTGTGGAACTGTAGGTAAATCCCATGGATAACTTTCAAGCTTTGTCCGGTTCAAACACACTTCAAGACCCGCCTCATGTTCCGCTACTTTTGTAAAGAAGACAACGCTTAACCTTTTGGTCATTAAGTCTATGTCTAGTAGTTAAAGATTTGGTTTTGTTATGTACTTTGAATCTATCAGAATTTCGTATGCGTGTCTATTGGTATGGCGATATATATATTATGTCCTTTGAAAAGTGTCTTGTTAAATTTATATTTTTGGGTATGCAAAACAGGGGAAACGCTCCTTTTACGAATGGGTCATGACCAAATTTCTTTAAATAAGTGCGTTGTCATTTAAATAATTAAAAGAAAATTTTATGGGCGTTACAAGTTGGTATCAGAGCCTAGGTTTGAGGGATTTAAGTATTAAATGCTTAAACTCAAACCAAAAGCTCGTGTGAAGTGTGTGTTCGTTCCTCGGCGCAAAGCAATGTAAGTAACTTTAAAATTTGAAATTTTGTATTATGAATAACTAGGTTGTGGAATGTTATGAAATTGTTTCGAGATGATGTGATAAGGTGAGTGATGAAACGGATCAGTTGGGGTAAAGCAGGACGGAAATGGCTGTAACAACATAAAAAGAAATCAATTATGACTTGCTGGGCGTCACCGTAAGTTACGGTGACATCGTAACTTACGGTAGCCCCTGGGACACTTATTCACCGTAAAACAGTAGGATTACACCGTAAGCAAAATAATGCCACCGTAAGTTACGGTGACACCGTAACTTACGGTGGAGACTGTTTTCAGCTTATTTCAATTGTGATGTTTTGTTTGATGTTTTCTATCATACGGAGAGTGTTAGAACGTTATAATAAGAGTTTAAAGAATGATATTATGTAAGAATGTTGAGTTTGCAAAGGAAGTTATGTATTATTAGAATGATTATATGATGGAAAGGATGATTGAATGCTTGAAATAAAGAACGATGTTTATGTGTAGATGACGGATACGAATGAGGATGAAGCAACACAACAAGAACAACTGAAAACTATGATCTCGGAAGAGATTGGAAAGGCAATGCAAACAAGTATTCCTCATTTAGCCAAGAAGTGGAAAGTCATGTGTTGGAAGTGGTGGAAACAATGATGGCGAGCAAGATGGACGAGTTGAAGGGAATGATTGGAGAAATACAAGGAAGGAAAGGAACTCGTAAATGCACTTATAAAGAATTTATGGCGTGCAACCCATTACCTTTCAAAGGAGAAATTGATCCTATAGCATGTCAAAGGTGGATTGCAAGTACTGAGGCGGTGTTTGTAAGGAGTCATTGCGAAAAGGAGGATCAAGTGATGTTTGCCACTAGTTTGTTACAACTCCAAGCTAAAGACTGGTGGGATTCTCATAGTAAAGAGATTGGGGAAGACAAGGTTCAAGACTTGACGTGGCAAGAGTTTAAGGAACCTTTCCTAAAGTATCACTGCCCGCAGTCTGCCATTGACAGGATCCAAGAAGATTTCCTACATCTCCGTCAGAAAGATGAAACCATTGATGAAATCACCAACACTTTTCTTGACAAGCTGAAATTCTGTAAGGAAATAGCGGGAACGGAAAGGATGAAGATAAACCGCTATCATGGTATGTTGAAGGCTGAGTATCGGGAGTTTATAATTCCCGCTAAATGTGAAACCTTGAATGAGATCATTAACTTGGCCCGAGATAGGGAGATTGAGCTACGAAGACAGACAGAAAGAGGCGAGAAGAGAGTGTCTGGGAATGTTTCCAGTTCGAGTCCGTCAAAGAAACAGAAATTTCAAGATCAGGGCAAGAAGGATAAGGCGAAAGGTAGCATTCCAAAATGCAAAACTTGTGGAAAGTTACACACAGGGGAGTGCTTGAAAGGGAAGAAGGGCTGTTACAATTGTGGTCAAGAGGGACATCCATACTATAGGTGTCCTAATCCTTCCAGAACGTGCTACAATTGTTTCCAACCGGGTCATATTAAGGCTGAATGTCCCAAGCTTCAACAGAAAACCGATAAGGAAGCAAGAAAGGAGGAAGCCCCAAGAGCTAAGGGGAGAATGTTTCAGATCACGACTGAAGAAGCAAAAGACCACCCGAATGTTGTATCAGGTATATTCTCAGTAAACTTGATGCCTACGTACGTGTTATTTGATACTGGAGCCAGTAAATCGTTTGTATCAAGTGAATTAGTGTCACACCCCTCTTTTAGAATCGAAAGAATGCATGTGCCATTAGAAGTAGAGATAGCTGATAGTAAGAGTTATTTGTTGCACGGAGTTTGTAGAAATTGTGAGATTATAATTGAAGACGAGAAGTTTGTCATTGACCTTATTCCCATGGTATTGGGGGAATTTAAGGTTATAGTTGGCATGGATTGGCTAGCTAAACATCATGCCGAAATTCAATGTGAGAGGAAGGTGATTCATGTGTTAACACCGGGAGGGAAACGAGTAAATATACAAGGGGAAAGGAATGTTAATCCGAAGCTTTGTTCTATAGTCCAAGCATACAAGTATGTACAAAATGGAAGCAAGGCATTTCTAGCCTACGTGGTGGATACTAAGCAGAATACCCCTAAGATAGAAGAGGTTGAAGTCGTGAACGAGTTTCTTGATGTTTTTCCGGAAGATTTACCAGGGCTTCCACCAGAACGTGAAGTGGATTTTAAGATTGAATTGTATCCGGATGCCAAACCCGTAGTCAAGGCTCCTTATAGGTTGGCCCCAACTGAGATGCGGGAGTTAATGGTTCAAATACAAGAATTACTCGACAAGGGATTTATACGCCCGAGCGTATCCCCTTGGGGTGCGCCTGTACTTTTTGTCAAAAAGAAAGATGGTTCGATGCGCATGTGCATCGACTATCGAGAGTTGAATAAGCTGACGGTGAAAAATCGATACCCGTTGCCCCAAATCGATGATCTCTTCGATCAGTTACAAGGGGCAAGTTGGTTTTCGAAAATTGATTTACGGTCCGGATACCATTAGTTAAGGGTACGAGATGAGGATGTGGCGAAGACGGCATTTAGAACACGATACGGACATTACGAGTTTTTAGTGATGTCCTTTGGGTTAACGAACGCGCCCGCCGCATTCATGGACCTTATGAATCGAGTTTGTCGAGCCATGTTAGACAAATTCGTTATAGTTTTTATTGATGATATCTTGGTTTATTCTCGAAGTAAAGCCGAACATGCATGCCATTTGCGTGAAATTCTTGAAGTGCTTCGTAAGGAGAAATTGTACGCGAAATACTCTAAGTGTGCTTTCTGGCTTAGAGAAGTACAATTTCTCGGTCATGTGATTAATGCGGATGGTATCTTAGTAGACCCGTCAAAAGTGGAGGCTGTTATGAAATGGGTACCTCCAAAGAATCCAAGTGAAGTGAGAAGCTTTTTGGGTTTAGCAGGTTATTATAGGAGGTTTATTCAAGACTTTTCTAAATTGACCCTGCCGTTGACCAAGTTAACCAAGAAGAATGAGAAATTTATATGGGGTACTGACCAAGATAAGGCATTTCAAACTTTGAAAGAAAAGTTGTCGAGCTCCCCGGTACTAACCTTACCTGATGGAACGGAAGACTTGGTGGTGTTTACTGACGCATCACACCAAGGGTTGGGATGTGTTTTGATGCAAAGGGGTAGAGTCATTGCCTATGCTTTAAGGCAATTGAAATCACACGAAGGTAATTACCCAACCCATGACTTGGAACTAGCTGCAGTAGTGTTTGCTTTAAAGATATGGAGGCATTATCTATACGGTACGAAAAGCGCAATTTATTCTGACCACAAAAGCCTTAAATATTTTTTCGAGCAAAAAGATTTAAATATGAGGCAACGAAGGTGGTTAGAACTTCTTAAAGATTATGATTGTGAGATCCTTTATCATCCGGGCAAGGCAAATGTAGTGGCCGATGCCCTGAGCCGAAAGGACTACCCGCCTCCAATTCAAGTGAAATCCATGAAGCTGATCGTTACACCACGATTTCTTGAAATGATTAAGGAAGCCCAAATCAAGTCGCTGAGCGAAACGGATTCAAGAAAGGAAAGAACAAAAGGTTTTGTGGATAAATTAGAAGAAAGATCCAGTGGAATTAAAACAATGTATGGCCGGATATGGATACCTCGGTTTAGTGAATCAAAAGATGTGTTACTCAAAGAAGCTCACAAATCCCGATTTTCGGTTCATCCTGGAGCTACAAAAATGTACTTGGATTTGAAGAAAAGTTATTGGAGGCCTGGTATGAAACGTGATGTCGTCAAGTATGTTGCAAAGTGTTTGACTTGTCTGCAGGTAAAGGCAGAACATCAGAAACCATATGGAAGGTTGCAACCGTTAGAGATTCCGGTATGGAAATGGGAAGAAGTGACGATGGACCTAGTGACCAAGCTTCCTAAGACAAGGAAAGGTCAGGATGCTATATGGGTGATCGTGGACCGCCTCACCAAGAGCGCGCACTTCTTGCCTATTCGGGAGACTTACTCCTCTGAAAGGATGGCGGAAATTTATGTAAACGAGATAATATCTCGACACGGAGTCCCTGTAACTATTGTGTCGGATCGAGATACCCGATTCACGTCTCGATATTGGCAAGGTTTCCATGAGAGTATGGGTACAAGGTTGCATTTTAGCACCGCCTACCACCCCCAAACGGATGGTCAATCGGAGTGAACCATTCAAACACTCATTGACATGCTGCGAGCATGTACTATAGATTTCGGGGGGAGCTGGGATGATCACTTGCCGTTGGTGGAATTTCCGTACAATAATAGTTACCATAATGGCATTAAAATGGCGCCGTATGAATTATTATACGGGAGAAAGTGTAGAACTCTCATTTGTTGGGAAGAAGTGGGGCAAAGGGAATTGGCGCCCAATGATGTGATAGCAAAGACTAATGAGAAGATTGAACTCGTCCGAGCTCGTTTAAAGGCGGCTCAGGATCGACAGAAAGTCTATGCAGATCGAAGAAGTCGTCCTATCGAGTTCCAAGTAGGGGATCATGTGTTATTGAAGGTGACCCCATGGAAAGGTATAATCCGTTTCCGAAAACGGGGAAAGCTAGGGCCTCGTTATATAGGGCCATTCCAGATATTAGCTCGAGTTGGAAAGGTAGCTTATCGGTTGGATTTACCGCCAACCTTAAAGGGAATACATGACACATTCCATGTGTCACAATTGAGAAAGTGCTTAGCCGATGAGACAACATACGTGCCCCTTGACGATATTGAATTGGACGAAAGATTGAATTACGTTGAAAGACCGATAGCTATCAAGGATTCCAAGGTAACCCACATTCGGAACAAAACTATAAAGCAAGTCTTGGTGCAATGGCAACATCGGAAAGGATCGGATCTTACATGGGAGTTAGAAGATGAAATGAAGAAGCTCTACCCGACATTATTTGGTACGTATAAAGGTTTCGGGGACGAAACCTCTGTTAAGGGGGGTAGACTTGTAACACCCCAAAATATGCAATTTATTATGTTACTTGAAATGTCTAGTCATGTTATGTTAACCTAGTTAAGTATATATATAATATGTTAGTAATTTGACTAGAAGGAAGGTTATTTGACAAATGAACAATCTAAGTAATTGAGGGACTAAATTTGTTAAAAAGGATGTAAGTTTTAATTAACAAATAAATAAAAGAAAACACAAACACACTCTGGTGTTGTGTGGATCGACCAGAGCAAGGGGTCAAGAGACCAAAACCCTAACATCATGAAATTCTCAAATTCAAGAGGGAATTAAGAGCCCAAATGGATGCATGAACTCGAAATCTGAATCATATAGGCTTGTACATCGAGTGGTAAGTCAAATTTTCTGTTTTGAATGAATTGGAGAAAGTGGGTTTTGACCCAATCATGAAATTATGTGGAAATCTTATGTAATTGAGAGTTAGGGTTTCATAATGGTTCGAAATTGTTGCTTGATTTCTGATTGTTTGAATGATTTAAGAGTATTACCCAATAGTTGTGAAGAAATCATAAACCTAATGTTTGTGCATGTATGTTATTAGATGAAATTTATGCATGATCTTGATTAGAGATAGAAAAATTAGTTAAGATGATGTAGGATGAAAGAAAGCTATGAACTTGTTTGACTCTTGATAGATTAGAAGGTGAATAAGTAGAGTTATGCTATAAATACTTGTACCTTGTGCTTTGTTGATGTTGTGCACACCAAGTGTTTGATGAAATGTCTTAATAAAGATTTCAGCCATGTTAGTCATAAATGCTATGTGTTTTGAATGTGTTTATGATGTAGAGGTAGATTACATGAAATCTTGCCAATTAGAGTATATGGACGAGCATGAGATATAAATTCTAAGTATGAATGGTATTTTTTAGGTGTAAAGGAAGAAAGTTCGAGTCAAGCAAAACAACAAGGGAATCAAGATCGAGGTACGCTACTTGTACAATTCCGGTTTATATTATATTGATGTGTTTAACCTTAGATGTGTCGAATTGAATTATGTGAGGAAGTATATTGTGTGGGCTCTATTATGATTAGGGTCTAAGTATGTGAATGCAAGGATATAAAGAATGGTATGAAGTTCCTTATGGAACCTATTTGTGTGAAAGAATGACAGTATGAAGTGAATTAACAAATTGTGTATGTCATGATGGTTACAAGTCGGTAAGTTGAATTCTTGTTTTAAGGAATGAAATTTTAAGCTAATAAGTTCACTTTGTTGTGGAACTGTAGGTAAATCCCATGGATAACTTTCAAGCTTTGTCCGGTTCGAACACACTTCAAGACCCGCCTCATGTTCCGCTACTTTTGTAAAGAAGACAACGCTTAACCTTTTGGTCATTAAGTCTATGTCTAGTAGTTAAAGATTTGGTTTTGTTATGTACTTTGAATCTATCAGAATTTCGTATGCGTGTCTATTGGTATGGCGATATATATATTATGTCCTTTGAAAAATGTCTTGTTAAATTTATATTTTTGGGTATGCAAAACAGGGGAAACGCTCCTTTTACGAATGGGTCATGACCAAATTTCTTTAAATAAGTGCGTTGTCATTTAACTAATTAAAAGAAAATTTTATGGGCGTTACAGTTTCGCTTAGTGCCATACCCCGATGTTTCCGCCATCGGTTGGGGTGTGACACCATCGGTTAAGGTGTTGGCTAATTCCACCGCATCGTCAATTGTGCGGGGTCTCGCATCTTTGACGATATCACGAATCTCGCTAATCAAACCCCAAATATAGCGAGAAATAAGTACCGGTTCTGGCGAGGCCAGGGTTGGTACCACTCTAGCATACTCAAAGAATGTCGAAGTATACACTCGACAGTCAATATCTACCATCCGGTGGTTCAGGAACTTATTTGTCATTTGTTCCTTTTCATATTCGGGACAAAATTTTCTTTCCACCAATCTCTTAAATTCTTCCCAATTCATGGCATAAGCCTCGTCACTTCCTTTGGCTTGTAGTACCGTGTTCCACCATTCTAACGCCCATTCTTTAAAGAGGTGGGACGCATACATAACCTTGTCTTCCTCGGCACATTTACTTATTTTAGTTACTGCTTCGGTTTTCTCCAACCATCGTAGTGCGGTAGTTGCCCCTTCATTGCCTGCGAATTCAACTGGCTTACAGGCAAGAAATTCTTTGTAAGTGCAACCAGGTGTAGCAACTTTCATTTTCTTAAGAAATGGGGCTTGAACCACATTATCGTTTTTATTGTTATTGCCGCTTCCATTTACACTGTTACTGAAATTGTCGTCACGAGTACGTTTGCTGTGGTTAGCTTGTGAAGGTTCAACAGGAGGTCTGACGGCCGCAATGATCGCTGGGATAGCATTGGCTATTCCCTGAGTGACGATATGTTTTATATGTTGTCTATTAAGAAATTGGTCCTCATTATTTTGTTCAGATTGGTTAACTTCGTTTGCCGGTTGGTTTTCTGCGTTTGCCATCTGAATGATTAACCATATATATACAAATTATTATCACATCATGGATAGCAATATAATAAGGCAATCATAACATAAGGAAGTTAACACACATATAGTCAAAATCATCGATTTCACGACATTTATATATATTTTTATTATACATTACTACAAACTAGTTATTTTACAAAAGTTTTATTTTAGTTATTATTATACAATATTATATTATTATTATTATATTGTTTTCATATTATTATTATTACACAAGCACACAACCACCACAGTCAGCTGGCATTTCAGAAACGACGCTCCCTCTCGTCGTATTTCCATGAGATTTTCTCCCCCACTTCCCTAATCCTATTTCCCGCGTCCACCAGTTCCTCGCCATAATGGCGGAGTTCAGCTAGGTTTTCTGTGCTCATGGGTGGGTATGGTGCAGGTTCAGGATCAAATTGGCAAAAATAGACATTGGGATTATTCATGAAGTTCTGAAATTGCCAGTCACTTGTCTACCATTCCTCCAATTCTCTGGGTAGAAGCTGGTGGTTGACAATAGGCTCCGGAACTGTAGGTACCAAATTAATCAGAAGTTCAGATTGGGCTGGGAAGCTGAATAGGTTTTCATCGGCAGGTCCGATGAGATCACAATTTGCAAGTTTTCGATCAAGCTCCTCCCAGGGTGGCATCTTCTGGGACTGACCCGAGCTTTCCCCTATCTCCTTTCCTTTCCCTTTGGGATCCTCAGTCTTTTTAACCTTCTGGGAGGCTGGCTTCTTCCTACGTCCGCGTTTCCAATCCAAGATTCTCCTCCTCTTTTTCGGCTTTGGTTTCTCCTGGGCTTGGAATTCCATTGGTTCTTCAGTGTCTGCCTGATAACCGGAAAGGTCTCTGGGGACTCCATATCAGCAGAATGGATAATAAGGTTTTGAAGAGCTTCAGATAACTCATTCATGCTGTTAGTACACATGAAGAGAAACACAAAAATCCTAATTAGAATGTTATTTATTGCAAATTAAATTTTCACAGAATCACAGAATGGCAATTTAAAAAATTAAGTATTTCTAAATACTTAATTGGCTTAGATCAGTGGCTCTGATGCCACCTTTTTCTGTCACGGCCCCCGTCCCGGTTTTACCCGGTTCAGAAGCCGCGGGACAGAAACCCGTGGTATTGATGTTTAATTTGGCAGCGGAAATTTTAACAGGATCGTGAAAACTGAAAATGCCCCATTATTTTATTTCACAATTTGGGGGCAAGCCCCGTAATTTACAATAAAGGAATTTCACGAGGAAATTCCCTGTTTTACAAAACATGTTTATTTATTTTACTGAGCCACCTCTTTAAGCCTTTAGTGCTACACGACACTTTCCCTGGCGAGTCACTCAATTTATACAAAACGACACATTGTTATAATCTACAGTATTAAGATCGATTACAATGTTTATATATCAACCAATTACCCAACGGTATTTGTCACTCGACCGTATCTGTGACTATGGTCATATCACCCATTGGCTAACCCGTTATCCAATGGTGATGGTTATCAAGTAATGTATATAAAACCCCACATACCGGCTGTAATTGAAGATTACAAAGACTTAATCCCTGTAATTATAACTTTGAAAACAAGTAGAGTTTTGGGAAAACAATTTGATAAAAAGAGAATGACTCACATTGCAG
Source organism: Helianthus tuberosus (assembly GCA_030545235.1). Lineage (NCBI taxonomy): Eukaryota > Viridiplantae > Streptophyta > Magnoliopsida > Asterales > Asteraceae > Helianthus > Helianthus tuberosus. Next base: position 191,547,838 of record CM060448.1, read on the forward strand.
GTTTAGTTGGGCAGAGTTTAGCCTACTGATTTAGCCTGGAAACCTAGTTTAATAACAATGCACACGAAACTAGGTCAGTAACTTAATACAACTTTTACGATAAACTCACGAAATCAAAACCCTCACGACGAATGACAAAGTATAGCCCGGATTCGGGCAGCACTTAAACATCCATCGGATCGGTTTCAATCGATCGGACATTGTATCGTAGCAGTGATCGAGTTATTACCCTGTAATCGTAGCAACGTTTCAACCTCTAAATACTCGAAAACAAGCAGAAAGTTTGCTGTTTTGAAAAAAAATCTCGAACACAGCTGAAAGCCCCATGCACGTCCCATTTATACAAAATTTTTGAGTCTCTCGCGGCCCGCGTAAACATTAGTAAAACCTTACGCGGCCCGCGAGGGCCACCCTAGCTACGACTAGGGCTGCCGTGTCACGCTGTAGGTCTGCCACGTGTCTGACACGTGGCATAAAGCTTATCCGAGTCATTCGTTGTGCTGTCGCGGCCCGCGTAAGCTTAGATTAACTCTTACGCGCCCGCGAGAGGTCCATAAATTTTGAATTTCTTGGTTTTTTCACAAGGGTTAGGGTTTTAGGGGTCCGGGTTTTCACTTACGGAGTGTTATGGGACATTTTTGCAGGTCCTTACAATTAATTTGATTTCAGTATCGAACCGATTCTTGTTGAACTTTGAACATGTGCAGATCAAAAGCCCAAACTTGAAGATTAAGGTTTCTTTGGTCGTATGTTTTTAGGTGTAGGTGATGAACTGAATCAAAGAATATAATCAATAAAGATCCATTTCTTGCACAAATGTGAGCATGGCTCACTGGCTGGTGTCTTGTGCGTTTGTGAGTGAACTGGCTAGAGGCCCGGGTTCGATCCTCCCCCACAATAGTTTTTGTTCTCCTTTTATAATCTTTAATATAATTCAGAACACATGAAATGACAAAAATACCCCTTGACTAACTGAGGAGCATGGATGGAGTTAAGTCAGTTGGACCAAAATGGCAACGATGAAACCTTTTTGGATCCAGATGTTAAAAATGAAACCTTTGGACTATATTGGCAAAACAGCCCAAACCACAGGGACTATTTTGGCATTTAACTCTTTTATTTTTTAAAAACAAATAAAACCAACCAACCCTTTCTCTCTCTCTAAAAAAACACTTTGCCTTCTCTCTCACTCACCCTCTCTCTATCCTAACCATCACCTACAACCACTACCACGCCACCCAGCCACCACCACTACAACCACCATCACCACCCAGCCACCACCACTACAACAACCACTACCACGCAACAACCATCACCACCTAGCCACTACCACGCAACCGCCACCACCCAACCAGATCTCGTCATTGCAAACAAATCTCCATAAATCCAACACATTCATCCCCAAATCATTCCACTATACACGCATCAAAACACAAATCACCTCAAACCAACCTCCCATCTCCCCGAACAAATAATATTATTACTCCCATTTCCCATTCCAGCCCCTCGTTCGCATCGCTTCTTCTTCTTCTTCTTCTTCTAAACCCCTACCACCATGAGCAGCGACGAGGCTAGGGTTTCCATTCCTCACAACACCTGTAAACTTATTCAACAAGTCACCAAAGCCTAAGGCACAACCACACCGATGACTTCGTAAACTCAATGCTCAATGACTCCGGCATGGATCCTACGGATGCTACCCGCATATTGAAGATGATTCACGACATTCGAGAGATTGCAGGAAAGCATAGCGTCTAGGATGCCTATACAATGCTCAAAGAGTGTAATCTCGATGCTAATGAAGCTTCTCAGAGGCTGTTTTATATCGGTAAAACCCTAAAGCTGCTCAGAGGCTGTTGTGATAGGTGTGTGATGCGTGCGAAGTGTCGTATATTTTAGGTGTATATTTTAAGCCCTTTTTAACACTTATTTTAGCCAAGTTTTAAATTTATAAAACACGATATTTCACTAACACTAAACACACATATGGGCAAGTGCACCCATCGTTGAGTGTAGTATAGCGTTGGTAAGATACCGAGGTCGTCCAAGGACACAAGAGCTTTTAGTACCGGTTTATCCTCAACGTCTAACCAAAAATAAAAGTTTAGAAAAATGTTTTAAACTAAGAAAAATAAAAACTAACTAAAATGCTGAAAATAAAAATAAAATAAAAACAGATAGACAAGATGAATCACTTGGTTCCGACTCGCATCTAGTATAACCTTTGATTATTTCCGCACTTTTGCACATAATTAAGAGATTATCTTAGTTATTGTAGTAGGCCCCTCTTTTGAAGGTGACGTTACCCTCACCCCAGTAGTTTGAGTCAGCAGGGATACAATCCTAAAGGGGTGGATTATTGGAAGATAATGAATTAAGTTATTAATGCAGTATTGTGGTAGGCCCCGCTTTTGGCGGTGACGTTACCCTCGGCTAAGTAGTCTGAGTCAGCAGGGATACAGTCCTAAATAGCCGGGTTATAGTATTAATAGTAGTTAACTTATGAGGGGATCAAAGAGTTTGGACCCCCGCCATCCAATACCGTGAAGTATTGAAGGAGGTCCTACTAAATTTGACCCAGGTCCATTGCAGGACCTCTAAACGCTGAACAATGGCAAGACCTTTACCAAACCGTTCCCTTAACCCCCGACCAGGTAGCCAACATACCTCCATATAGACCGTGGAGATATGAATGGTGAAAATCCTTTATTTTATATAGACAGTAAAATAATGCCAAGACACCACGGACAAACGATAAGGAAAGATCACCTTCAACATAAGTAACTAGTTATTAAAGTCATTAATACAAAACCAAATAAAAAGTGCAAAAGATTAGAAATAAAAAGTATTATACTAGACACTTTGTCTTCACCAAGTGATGTAAGAGACTTAGGCAAACATGGCCTTGATTGTCAAGAACTCTTACGATCAATCTTGGATCCCGAGATGACTCACACACTCTATGATGGACAATGGATGATGGTGGTGGATGATGGTGTTGTGATGGTGGTGGGTGGTGGATGAAGTGTGAGAGAGGTGGTGTGCCAAGGGATGAGTTGCAATGAAACCAAGCACTCCTATTTATAGGCTGAACAGAGGCCTGGGCACGGCCCCGTGTTCGCTGGGCACGGCCCCGTGCCCGTCTGACACTCTCTCTCTTCATTAATTGTAATTCGCAATTACAATTAATGCGCCTGCAGTACTTTCGGCACGCCCCCGTGTCCGCTGAGCACGTCCCCGTGGTGGGCAATAGAAGCTTCTATAGGTTTGTCTTTTCTGCTGCTTCTTGGGCACGACCCCGTGCTGGCTGAGCACGGGGCGTGTTCAGCCTTCTGTTTTCTCTATTTTGCTTTGGAAGGTGCCGTTGAGGGTTCGGGCAATCCACTAATGTTCCTTTTCTTGTATTTATGTTGGATTTAGCTGTCTTTTTGCTTCTTTTGCGTTTTTGAGCTCATTTAATCCTGAAAATACAAAAGGAAGACAAAAACACTCTTTTTCCAATATTAGTACTAAAAAAGGGTTAGTTTTATGCCTCATTTGATGTAATTTATATGTTGCATTTTACACACATCAAATACCCCCACACTTGAGCTTTTGCTTGTCCTCAAGCAAAACTCTTTAATATTTGGCTTACACTCCCAAATGGAATAGGTAGAAGAGAAGGTTTTGGGCTTGTCATAGAGTGTCGGGATTTCCAAGATCTTTTTAGGGTTTTATTTTTATTTATTTACACTCCTATTCGTAATGATTTATTTAGAACTGTTCATAAAAGAAATTACTTATTTGGGCATAACATGCCTTTTTAAAATTCTATTTATATACAAGTTCACATACCTCGCGGGGAAATCACTCACACTCGGCCGAAGGTGTATTTTTAGTGAATCACTCGAGAGCGGCATGGAACTTATTCCTACCATAGGCTTGCCAAGAAATCAATCCTCCTCCTTTTTAACTTTTATACCTTTGTAGATATCAAGAGGACTTTGTGGGTTAAGGGTTGGCTAGGGTTAAAGGTAGGTGGTTGGGTTAGTGGTTAGTAGAAAAAAGGGCTAAAAAGCGTAACAAGTGTTGGTTTTCGTATTTTTGCAATTTTTTTATTTTTGATGAAGCTTTTATTCAAACAAAGTTATTTTTGATTACTTTGTTTGTTTATTTTCTTTTTGCTTCATTTTTCTCTTTTTTTTTTTTTTTTTTTTTTTTTTCGAAGAACCGAACTTGTTACTAAAATAAAGGGTTAAAAATGAAAAAGGTTTTGGTGGGTGAAAGGGTTTTTGTTTTGGGTGATGAAACGAAAAGGTTTAGGCTCAAAGGGGCTAACTAGGGGGATTTTTGGGTAGGTGGTGAAAAAAAAAAAAAATAATGGTGTAGAAATGAAAAAAGGGTTAGTCCTAATGCCTCCATCATGTACTTACTCGGGTTTAAGTTGATAAGGACCGGGAATGTATTTGTCATGGCAAGTTCTAGAGTCGTAAGAACCAAGCGGCTATTCACACAAGAAACGAAAAATGAGCATTTAGTCAAATGGTATGAAATTGAGTGCTCAATAAAGGCTCAAAACTCACTTTTGTGGGAATGGGTTTTTTTGTGATCAAGTATATATAATCAAATTTTAAATAAGTTTGTCATGCCTTTTCATAATTTTCTTATGTTGGTTCTTTTTATCACTACGCTATCGGTTGTAAATTTGTAAAAATATAACCTTTTTGAGAGCTTGAATTTCCCGGGTTAAACCTAGACAAGTAAAAAAAATGAAATTTTTGAAAAAATTTGGGGTGATTAGCGGTTCCAATAGAGTTTTGTGTAAGACTTGTATTTAGGACTTGCAAAATTCAAGGTTTTAGCATCCCCCCCACACTTAAATTACACATTGTCCTCAATGTGTCCCAAAAATAAATTTTTAGGTTGATTGGATGTGTAAAATAGTGTTTAAAAAGCAAAAATTTGTGTTACTGGGCACTGAACACGGCCCCGTGTTATCCGGGCACGGCCCCGTGTTTAAGTGCCAGTAACAAAATTGAAATAAGAGGAACAGAAGTCTGGACACGGGGGCGTGTTGGGTGAACACGGCCCGTGTCCAGTTACCTGTACTGGGCGTTTTCTGCAGGTGGTCCGACACGGGGCCGTGTTGGTTGGGCACGGCCCGTGTTGAACCTTCTGGAAGGGAGAAAACTGTCGGGTTGCCTTGTTCTTGTGCATGGGATCATTTTTTTCGTTCCCCTTTTCATCCTTTACCACCATGAGTGTGTTTTATTCCTGAAAATTAAACTAACTAGAAAACATAAAGATTAATCTAAATTAAACTAAGGATAGTTCCGTGGAATGCCTCCATGGTGCGCCACGTTTATAAGGGTCCTTGGCTAGACCCAAAGCCTGGTCATATGCTACCCAAGTGGGATGTGTTGCATCCCATGTTACACCGTCGGAGAGCGTCATCCAAACTTGAGTCTATGACCTTCATGTAGTTGACCGGATCTTCTTCCTATACTCGCTTTCCACATTCAAATTTCACTTCCTCATTCCCAAACTTCAATGTTAGAGTTCCGTCATTCATATCCACCACTGCTTGGGCGGTGGCTAGGAATGGCCTCCCGAGGATGAGGGGGACCTCGGTGTCTTTTTCCATGTCTAGGATGACAAAGTCGGTTGGAAAGACGAATTTGTCAACCTTGACTAGCAGATTTTCGGCGACACCATGTGGGAATTTGACGGACCTGTCGGCGAGTTGTATGCTCATCTTTGTGGGGCTTGTTGTTCCTAGGCCGAGTCGCTTGAACATTGATGTGGGCATGAGGTTGATGCTAGCTCCAAGATCGGCTAAAGCATTTCGGACGGGGGACTTCCCAATCGAACAAGGGATTGTGAAGCTCCCGGGATCGATTTTCTTTTGTGGAAGTTTGTTGAGTACTAGAGCTGAGCATTCTTCGCCTAAGTTAACTAATTGCAATGATTCAATTTTCTTTTTGTGAGTGAGGAAATCCCTCATGAATTTTGCATATTTAGGCATTTGGGTTAGGACCTCAATAAAAGGAATATTGACATGCAATTGTTTTAGTAAGCTTTCGAACTTTGCGAATTGCTCATCGGTCTTTTGACGATTTAACCTTCCGGGGTACGGGATTGGAGGAGTCTTGGTGGGCCCTTGATTTGGTGTAGAAGCTTTTTCTGGCGCAGGAGGAGTCACAGGCTGACTAGAATGGCTTCTTTCATTTGGCGACAATGGAGCATCCTCGGGACCCACGGTTCGATTTCTTAATGTGATGAGATGTACTTGTGCCCTTGGGTTCGTTTCGGTATTACTGGGTAATGCGCCTTGCGGTCTCTCGGAGAAATTTTGAGCTAGCTGATTTAATTGTTTTTCAACGTTTTGAATGCTAGCTTGTTGATTTCTGAAATTTGATTCCAATTGTTGGAATCGATCCGAGTTTTTCTTTTCAGTGTCAGAGATGAGGCGAGATACAGTATCTTCAAGCCTTTCTCTTCCACCTTGTTGTTGAGGAAAATTTTGCGGTTGTTGAAAATTAGTTCGTTGATTTTGTTGGTTACTACTATTGCCGGGATCTCTCCAACCAAGATTTGGGTGGTTACGCCATCCTTGGTTGTAGGTACCCGTTGGAGGACCCGACGGCCTAGGTCTATTATCCATGTAGTTTACCGTTTCAGTTTGTTCATCTAATTCTTTCATACAACTCCAATTTTCATGTGACCCACCACACCCTTCACAAGCCATAACCGAGGCCGTTTTTGTCATTTCTAGCCTTTTGATTTTTGAAGAGAGGGCCTCGATTTGGGCTTGTAAAGAGGTGCTTTCATCAACCTTATGGGCGCCCGGGGCAATAGATTTATTACCTCGGGGAGTGTGCCATTGAAAATTGGTTTGAGCAATTTCCTCAATTTGGTTATATATTTCATTTGGGCGACGATTACCTAAGAGTCCCCCGGAGCTTGAATCAAGTGTTTGTCTTGTGTGTGGCAACAATCCATTGTAGAAAGTGGATACTTGTTGCCATACCGCTAGACCATGGTGAGGACACTTTCTTAGAAGCTCCTTGAACCTTTCCCAAGTTTCATATAAGGATTCCCCATCCTCTTGTGAGTACGTATTAATTTCAGTCATTAATTTAGCCGTTTTAGCAGGAGGGAAATACTTATACAAAAACTTTTGGGCGAGTTCATCCCAGGTGTTTACCGATCCAACTGGGAGGGTGTTAAGCCAAGCCTTGGCTCGGTCTTTTAGTGAGAAAGGAAACATTCGAAGGCGGATGGCGTCATTTGATGCTCCATTGATCCGAAAGGTATCACATATTTCTAAAAAGTTAGTAATATGTAGATGGGGATCCTCGTCCGCAAGCCCGTGGAAGGTTGCGGAGTTTTGGAGCATTTGTATCAAATGCGGCCGAAGTTCGAAGTTGTTGGCCTCGACATTCGGTGCATTGATAGCAGCGCCAAGATTGCCTACGGTAGGCCGTAGGTAATCCATGAGGGTACGTTGGTCCGCCATTGGAAGTGGGTCCCCTGAAGCTTTCTCTTGATTTTTAGCTTTTAGTCTTTTTCTGAGAAAGCGCTCGGGTTCTTCTAGGGGTTCTTTTATGTCTCTACTAGAACTGGAGCTCATGCACTACGTAGGAGGTTCAAATGTGGCGCCTGGGTTCCGAGTCCTGCAACAAAAACAGAAAAGAACGCTGGTCAGAATGTTTACCACGGCCCCGTGCTCAGTGAGCACGGCCCGTGTTGAGAGATACAGTAATTGTTTTCTGGATTCCCAGTTACTGGGAGTTGGACACGACCCCGTGTTGCACCGACACGGCCCCGTGTTCAGCCCTCTGTAACTTAGAAAATAAAAACTGCCAGTGATGATGCTGGGCACGGCCCGTGCTGAGCTCTGCAGAAGCTGAAAAACTAAGAAAATCTAAAAAAATAAAAAAGAAAAATAAAAGATGATTAGGCCGTTGATTCCTAACTTTCTTAAAATCCTTGTGTCCCCGGCAACGGCGCCAAAAACTTGATGCGTGCGAAGTGTCGTATATTTTAGGTGTATATTTTAAGCCCTTTTTAACACTTATTTTAGCCAAGTTTTAAATTTATAAAACACGATATTTCACTAACACTAAACACACATATGGGCAAGTGCACCCATCGTTGAGTGTAGTATAGCGTTGGTAAGATACCGAGGTCGTCCAAGGACACAAGAGCTTTTAGTACCGGTTTATCCTCAACGTCTAACCAAAAATAAAAGTTTAGAAAAATGTTTTAAACTAAGAAAAATAAAAACTAACTAAAATGCTGAAAATAAAAATAAAATAAAAACAGATAGACAAGATGAATCACTTGGTTCCGACTCGCATCTAGTATAACCTTTGATTATTTCCGCACTTTTGCACATAATTAAGAGATTATCTTAGTTATTGTAGTAGGCCCCTCTTTTGAAGGTGGCGTTACCCTCACCCCAGTAGTTTGAGTCAGCAGGGATACAATCCTAAAGGGGTGGATTATTGGAAGATAATGAATTAAGTTATTAATGCAGTATTGTGGTAGGCCCCGCTTTTGGCGGTGACGTTACCCTCGGCTAAGTAGTCTGAGTCAGCAGGGATACAGTCCTAAATAGTCGGGTTATAGTATTAATAGTAGTTAACTTATGAGGGGATCAAAGAGTTTGGACCCCCGCCATCCAATACCGTGAAGTATTGAAGGAGGTCCTACTAAATTTGACCCAGGTCCATTGCAGGACCTCTAAACGCTGAACAATGGCAAGACCTTTACCAAACCGTTCCCTTAACCCCCGACCAGGTAGCCAACATACCTCCATATAGACCGTGGAGATATGAATGGTGAAAATCCTTTATTTTATATAGACAGTAAAATAATGCCAAGACACCACGGACAAACGATAAGGAAAGATCACCTTCAACATAAGTAACTAGTTATTAAAGTCATTAATACAAAACCAAATAAAAAGTGCAAAAGATTAGAAATAAAAAGTATTATACTAGACACTTTGTCTTCACCAAGTGATGTAAGAGACTTAGGCAAACATGGCCTTGATTGTCAAGAACTCTTACGATCAATCTTGGATCCCGAGACGACTCACACACTCTATGATGGACAATGGATGATGGTGGTGGATGATGGTGTTGTGATGGTGGTGGGTGGTGGATGAAGTGTGAGAGAGGTGGTGTGCCAAGGGATGAGTTGCAATGAAACCAAGCACTCCTATTTATAGGCTGAACAGAGGCCTGGGCACGGCCCCGTGTTCGCTGGGCACGGCCCCGTGCCCGTCTGACACTCTCTCTCTTCATTAATTGTAATTCGCAATTACAATTAATGCGCCTGCAGTACTTTCGGCACGCCCCCGTGTCCGCTGAGCACGTCCCCGTGGTGGGCAATAGAAGCTTCTATAGGTTTGTCTTTTCTGCTGCTTCTTGGGCACGACCCCGTGCTGGCTGAGCACGGGGCGTGTTCAGCCTTCTGTTTTCTCTATTTTGCTTTGGAAGGTGCCGTTGAGGGTTCGGGCAATCCACTAATGTTCCTTTTCTTGTATTTATGTTGGATTTAACTGTCTTTTTGCTTCTTTTGCGTTTTTGAGCTCATTTAATCCTGAAAATACAAAAGGAAGACAAAAACACTCTTTTTCCAATATTAGTACTAAAAAAGGGTTAGTTTTATGCCTCATTTGATGTAATTTATATGTTGCATTTTACACACATCAGTGTGTTTGAGAGAGAGAGAGATAGAGAGAGAAGTTAGAGAGAGAGAGAGAGAGAGAGTTAAGAGAGAGGGGATATGTTATTCTTTTACAATGTCTAATTTACCCTCAAATGAGGTTGACTTGATCAGTTTTAACCATGAAAATAAATTGAGTTTAGGATAAAGAACGAATCGTGCAAAGCTTTGCAAACATAAAGTATGGTTTTTTGTAATTATTGAAAGTAAATGACATACTTTTCAATATGATATAAACATAAATGACGATTCTTGTAATTTAAGAATTTCGATATCCTTCGTTTAAGTTTAAGATCTCACTCTATTCAACTTTCTTGGGAGCAACTCAAATAGCTAACAAAGTAACAATGACGGACTGGGCCTTAGTAGTTGGGTACTTACTACACTTTCATTTCTGGTGTTTAAATGACCCAACATCTATCTACCAAAGTACCAATTACAAAATATACCAATTTTACTATTTTTGCCTCTTTAAAGTTTGGACTTTCCCTGTAGGGCCTAGGCCCATCAGATTAATGTTATATTATCAAATCATTTGTAACTACAGGTAGAGGTTCCTGTAAAAAAAGTTTTTTGTGAGAAAGGTAAGAAAGAATCTATACCATTAGATCTTTGATCTAATGGTTAAGATCATAATGGCAAAATTGTAAATAATGTTTACTATTAAACATATTAATTTTCTAGATTAAGGGTATATAGGTAAATTTAATATTTTTAAATTAAGAAACTAACATTAATACACATGTAACTTCCCCCCGTCTTTTTTAAACGTCAATAACTTTTTATACATAACTTTAAAAAAAAAAATTACACCATAATAACGAGCGTTTTTTATCTTTAATATGAGTACCATATTGCTATACTTATATAGAGAAAAAAATATGTTTCGATCAGATGTTTAGTCCATGAATTGTGTTATATACTTGCTGAATGGTGTTATATACTTGCTGAATGGTGTTTATAAAGATCTTTTAAAAATCCATGAATGGTGTTATATACTTACTGAATGGTGTTATATACTTGCTGAATGTTGTTATATACTTGCTGAATGGTGTTTATAGAGATCTTTAAAAAAAAATCCAGTTCCTATAATTAAGGTGGCGGTTATGGGAAGTTTTTAATTAATTGAATTAATGTTAAAATTACTTGTTTACCCTTTTAAATTAATTTAGATTTAGGACACATGTCATCTCCACAATATTTCTCACATTTCTCACACTTTTAACCTTTTTTACAATAACCTTACCCTAGTAACTACATATATAAAAGTTGATGGAATGTTATACTCAAATCTAGGTGAAAAAACAAACAATATTGTATTACATTGATTGGGCATGAGATCAAATACAAACTCTTATGTTTGTAAGAACTATAAGAACCAATACATAAATGACAAGTGTTCTTCAATTGAAAATTAGTTTAGGGGTAATTTAGACCTTTTGACCCTATTTATTTATAACTAATTAAACTTAATTATCAAAATATACCTAAATCCACCCGGATTAATTCAAACCAAAATTTGAATTTTGTAACATATCTAGTTCAAACTAACCTGCAGGAACTACCAACAAAAAAAAAAAAAAACATAAGCATACCCACATAAACGACATTAGCACAATAAAAAAATGAACTTCTACTATTATCACTCTCGTTTCAATAAAAATGGAACTTCCATTATCAACGACCTTAGCACAATCAAAAAACGACATTAGCATAACAAAAGACCATCCACATTATCAGCATTCTCGTTTCAATCAAAAAAGGATCTTCCATTATCAACGACATTAGCACAATCAAAAAACGATATTAGCACAATCAAAAAACGACATTAGCATAACAAAAGACCATCCACATTATTAGCATTCTCGTTTCAATAAAAAAAGGAACTTCCATTATCAACGACATTAGCACAAACAAAAAACGACATTGCGCACAATCAAATAACGATATTAGCACAATAAAAAAACGACATTAGCACAATCAAATAACGACATTAGCGCTCTCTTAACACCACCGTCTGGGCATCCGACGGTAACACCCGCATAAACAACAGTAGCACAATAAAAAAAACTACCTTCCAACGAATTTATTTCTAAATAGGTTCCCAATAACAAAACAAAAGGAAAAAAATAAGAACATATATTATTACATAACTAGCACACTTTCATTTTTTTTTATTTTTATAAACAACAATTATTGTTCTATACTAGCACAGTTTCATTTTTTTTTAATTTTATAAACAACACATACTGCTCTATACTAGCACAGTTTCTGTTATTTTAATTTTATAAACACATACTGTTACATACCATCACAATTTCGTTTTTTATTTATTTTATAAACAACACATACTGTTACATACTAGCACAATTTCATGTTTTTGTTTTAATTTGGTAAATAACACATACTATTACATAACTAATAGAAAACAGATTTATTTATAAATAGACTCCCAATAACAACACAAAAGGAAAAAAAAAATAACACATAAGAATTACATAATAAAATAAGAACTTACGTATAGATTTAAAATCAACACAATACGTTTTCATATTAGCACATTCCAACTACATAACTAGCACAATTATAAAACACATTTTTGTAACTTTTTTAAAAGTCATTTTTATAAATAAGAAAAAGTATAGCAATATGGTACTCATATTAAAGATAAAAAAATACTTGATTTTATGGTATAATTTTTTTTCAAAATTAATGAAATATATAAAAGTTATTTTAGTTTAAAAAACTTGGTGGAATTAGTATTTTATAGGAAATGAATAAATGACTAAAATACCCCTATCTTGATAGTATTAATTATTAATTATAGGGTTTTATTTGTAATCAATATCAACTATTGATTTAGACTATTAATGGCTCAGATCTGTTCTTATAGTTCTTACAGTTAGCACTGTTTGTACAGGATCTCAACTCACATTGATTGTGTGATATCACAGTATCACAAAACATCTTTGATTCTCTGGTCTAACCAGTGTAATACACAAATTTATAATCTAGTATGTTTAGTAAGTTAGTTTCCTAATGTCATTTCTTATGTAATTAATTTCAGTTCATAAAAGACATGATGTGATGATAAGGTGTCTCCCATTTATCAAAGAGGTGGATGATTCAAATCTGGTAAGGTGTATCAGAGCCGTTCCTACGTTTTTGGAGGCCCTAAGCAAACTACGAAGTGGAGGCCCTTTTACAAAATTTTCCTTTTCAACATATTTAATAACAAAACCCTCCTCCTTTACCCGGGCTTGGGACCGGCAATTATAAACTGAAAAGTTTGTAACTGGCGTAGTTAATTTTTTTTTTTGAAAGTTATACAAATATATAACGAGTGTAGTGTGCTTTCAAGTTTGAAAAACTAATATTTGAGAAATAATATGTTCGATTACTTCAAAGTTGAGCCAACACATGTTTAATGAAAGACTATTAAAAATAGAGTATAACTGAAATAAACTTTATGAATGTGATTCGATTAAAGCTTCCTGTTAATCATTTTTTTTCCTTTTTGCATAACCGAATTTAAAAGTTCGGATTCAATTCGACATTGCTAAAATATAAATCTATTATAGAGATTAACAATGAGCCCTAAACAACAAATTAAAATAATAAAACAAGCCCTAAATGCCTAACAACAAATTGAAATCAACAAATAAGCCCTAATTCCCTAAACAGCAACTTAAAATCAACAAATGAGGATGTCTAACCTGAGTGAGAGCCACAAAATTAATTCCCAAAAAGGAGTCAAAGTGCCAAACTGCCAATGTGTTCCAACCTCCAGGTTCCAAGCCACTGGCCAGCCACAAAACTAAATTGCTAAACTGAATCAGAGTACTTCAAATCACAAAACTTATTTCGAATCAAAAACTGATTTCACAAAATCGAAGTTGCCAATGAGTTCGATTTCAGAATTTCAGTTCATATAAAAAAAGAAAAAAATCAACCATTGTTACCTGACATGATTATTGTTGCGGATTGAAATTGGGATTCCATGATTATCGTTCATCGTTGCGTGTTTACATAGCCATCGTCAGCGATCTTCATGCCCTAACATCAAGATTCTTTCCACGCGCTTTTGAGTTTCACGTTCTGGCCTTCTGGGTTATCACTTATCAGATAGATATCACGTACAATAAGATTTGGGCTTAATCTATTTTGTAAATAATGGGCCTAGTATAAGGAAACCCTATTAGAAAAATGGTGGCCCTTCAAATCTGGTGGCCCTAGGCTTGGGCCTAGGGTTGTAAGCTTATTGGGCCGGCTCTGAGGTGTATGTATAAATATTTATGAGTATATTAGTTTGCCGTAAAAAAAACTGTTATAAAGTTTAGTTTCGTGCATCGTTGTGATTATAAATATATAGTGCGAAGCAGGGGCGAAGTATAGAATGGCACGGGGGCACCCGACCTCCCAAACTTTTCGCTCAGTAGTGTTATATATGTATTTTCGTATAGAAACTTTTTGGCATATATGTTTTTGACCCCCCGGTTCTATAGAAATATTTGGGTATATACGTTTTCGACCCCCGTGATTCGGGTCAAGCTTCGCCACTAGTGTGAAGTCAACTCATTAAAAAAACATTTCAAAATACAAAATCTATTTCTTAGAAAGTAATAAGAAAGAAACCATGAGCACGACATACATGTATCTGTAAACACAGGCACACAGATAATAAATAAATAAAATAAAATATTTGTTTGAATGATTCAAAACCAACATCTTATCTACTAAAAAAGCTATTGTTTTATATAAGAAGTCACTACCAAATTCTTTTATAATAATATTTTATAATTAAATGACGTACAACAGATGTTTTCCTAGTTGTCTGGTCAACTAGATCTGGTCAACTAGATAAAACCTTTGACATTATATATTAGCAACCTTAAAATCTTTATCTATCGTAATTTGTATTATAAATAATTTTTTTATTTGATAAAGAGTCTCTAACAAGTAACAAGTTGTTTAATAGAATCCAGGATCATCATCTGATCAAAAGTATGAAAATATCATAAAGTATTGTAATGGTATTAGTGATTATTTAACTCTACAAGATAGTTTGTATACAGCATAACATATATTTGTATAAAAGTTAGGGTTTGTGAAAAATAAAAATTACCCATAAAAAGAAAAATCAATTGATCTCTCACTCAGAATAATAGGAAAGCAATGTCAATGTTGTTTTGAATTTTTGATGCATATTCATGAACAATTTCCTTTAAAGTTCACTCGGTCAATCAGAAGATTAAACATGTCAAAATTATAATTAATATAAATCAAATAATATAATAATGAGTATGCTACGCAATTTATTTGAAAAAAAAATTATAACGTCATTCAGCATAGAACCTTTCTCCTGGGAATTTTTTTAAATAAGTCTTTTTGTAAAAATAAATAAATCAAGGTTTAACTACATGCTTAGTCCCAGCGTTATATCCATATTACGACTTTGATACATGTTTATTGGAAACTACAAAATCGGTCCAAATTATGGAAAACATAACTTGGTTGGTCCCTTGCTGGGGACTAACTGTGTAATTAATTCTGAAAACTATTAAAATTCATATATGGTCAGGGACCAATCATGTCACGTCTACGCATAAATTGGGACCCATTGTGTAGTTTCTTATAAATATGTATCAAAGTCGTAATACGGACTTACCGCACATAGACTAACCATGTAATTAATTCATAAATAAATAAATAGGGGTTTTTATGTAATAATACAAGTTAAATTAATGAGGTATTTAATGGATTAAGATTTATAAGTTTTTTTTTGACAAGTGAACTTCACAACAGACGGCTAATTCACACCCGCAAGACGCAGGCCCGTCACCACTCATTACCAGGACTATGTTGTCTTAACTGGGCCCACACCTGGTCGAGAAGGGCGTTACGCTGTCCCCGAGAAAATTTTCAGCCTCCTGCCACATGACAGGAGTTGCACCCTCCACAAGAGTCGACCCTCTAGAGTAAATGCACTGTAGTATGTGATCTCATTTGCGATGAATCACCACTCTCTTTAATGACGGATCACTGACAACGTTTGTAAAGTTGTTCAAACTGACTATCACCGATGATTACCGATGAAGCAACTAATATTAGACGGGGATTACCAATGGATATTCCATCGGCAACAATATATAATTTGAAAACAAATAAATAAATTCTAATAAAACGATAAAAAAAATTATAAAATTATAATTTCTGAAAATTAAATTAACATTAAAATATCATAAACTAAATATAATTATAATTATAATTACAATAAATTTAAATACATAATATTTGTACATCATATATGTTACATAGGTATAAATAGATGTAGGTGTTCAATCCAAAACTTTTTATGTACATCATTGTAGAATAGCACATATACACCCATATATGTTACATAGGTAGGTTTTAGCTAAGTCAGTTACAAAAACCTAATTTGATAAACAACAAATTAAAAAATTCAACCAGATTTTGACTCAGTCTAAACACATAATTTAATCCCTATATGTGATAGAGATACATAGGTTGACTTTACAAACACAAATCACCACCTTGGTGCCTATAAAGCATATCCTTCATTCCAACCAATTTATTCAAACAAGCAATCTCATTACTAATTTATAATCATGTACCCTACTAACTCCGAGTACTCACAACCAGCATTCGGTCAACCAATGCCGGCGTCACCACCACCACCACCATACGGTCAACCCGCACAGGCACCATACAATCAATCAGTAGCACCACCACCACAGTCTATGTTGTATCCCAGCCAATGGTCCTCTGGCCTTTGTGACTGCACCTCTGATGTCTCAAATTGTAAGCTTGTAACTTACCTTTAAATATGCATCAATTTAGTATTTTGTACATATAAGCGAATTATAATCCGTTAAAAGGCTAACCAAGATAGTTGTATTAATGTTTTGATCGTTACACTTCTACGATAAAGTAGGTTGCCTTACATGTTGGTGTCCATGCATTCCATTCGGACAAATCGCTGAAATCTTAGATAAGGGAACTA
Organism: Helianthus tuberosus; assembly: GCA_030545235.1. Lineage (NCBI taxonomy): Eukaryota > Viridiplantae > Streptophyta > Magnoliopsida > Asterales > Asteraceae > Helianthus > Helianthus tuberosus. Next base: position 191,564,579 of record CM060448.1, read on the forward strand.
CTTGTAAGTGTTTCTTTGAGTTGGATAAATGTATTATATTCATGAACCATTTATATCATTGAAAATTTATTATACAAATTAATGATTTTGAAAATAAAAACTAAAAAATGGTTCATGCCATCAAACTGCCAAGACTGAATAATCAAACGATCGTTAAAACTTACTGACTCGACTGATTTGACATGTCGCCTCTTGAAATTGTAGTTAGCGATTTGACATAGAATTATACATATTATTACAAAGTGTGCATGAACAGTCTTTTGATTTTTTATTAATTTTTTTTTTCTCTATGTTTTTATTAGTATTATATTGTTTAATTTGTTTAATTGATTTAAACATATAATTTTATATAACTTTTAAAATACGATTAAAGTACCAGTTATCAAACAAGAAATCATAAAAATGAATATATACTGGTACCGATGTTGTTCAGTATGGTATGGTAACAATACGATATTAATTCATCGAAAGCAAAAACACTAAAAATAAATACGGATACAGATGTTATTCAATCGGTTTTGATTGAATTTAGTACGATAGCGAGACAATATCCGTTTAAAAAATATATATCGTAATGTTGAAATAAAAAGAGGGGAACAATTGTTTTTTATTTTTTTCAATTTTTGTTTTTTCTAAGGTTTTATTATTTTCTTGGTTTATTACTTAAATTTATTTAAGTATATTTTGTTCTCTCATATAACTTTTAAGATACGATCATAGTATCCGTTATCAAACAGGAAACAATAAAACGGAATGTATACCGGTACCGATGATGTTCGGTACAATATGGTAGCGATACAGTATTAATTTATTGAAAGCAAAAAAACTAAAAAAAAAATATCGGTTCGGATACAAATGTTGTTCAATTGGTTTCGATTGGGCTTGGTACGATAGAGGCAGAATATCCGTTATAAAAAATATTGTAATGTTGAAATAAAATAAACATAAATTGCAAGCGAACCGAACCGATATCAACTGAACAACATATATAAGTACCATATCAATATGTGTTTTTTTTTTCAATCGATGTAATGCTTTCTCTTTCAATTACTATATCGAGTGCAGATACTGTAACGAATCAAATTGATATCGACTTAATCTCCGCCGCAAAGCGCGGGGGAATATCACTAGTTATATATATTAACAGAAAGTCTTGATGAACAGTACTTTAATATATAATTTTTTATTTAAGCTAAATATTTTTAATTCTTGAAAAGTATATTAAACTAATTATATATATTAACAGATTTAAGTATTTGTTTTTATTTAGGAATATTTTATTAATTATTCATTTAGTTGTTTAATAATAAGATAATTATTAGGTGTTTATTCTTTTTATTAGTAGTATTGTGTTTAGCATTCAGTTTGATTTTTTTATAATAACTTACGTTCGAATCACTACGATAGCGACACGATATATGTTATCAAAAAAAAAAAAAAACCATAAAAGTTAATACATACCGGTACCGATGTTCAGTTCGGTATGGTATGATAGCGATACGATCTTAGTTTATCGAAAGGAAAAACAATCAAAATAAATCTCGGTAATTATACAAATGATGTTCAGTGGGTTTCGGTTTGGGTTGGTACGATAACGGCACAATAGTCGTTTTCCATAATGTTTGTATGGCAACGTTGAAAAAAATAAACATAGAATGCAAACCAACCAAACTGATATCAACTGAACAACATACAAGTCTTTAAATGATGTGTTGTGAGGGTTGATACGTTGTATTGCAAGCAGCTGACGCAAGTTCAATTGTTGTTGTGTCCGATTCTATGTTTTTCCAATATTGGGCTAGCACACTTGGTAGAGGCATATGTCTCTTAAGGGAGATGTTCCAAGTTCAATCCTGGGCAAGGGTGATAAATATTAGAATTATTGGTGAATAGAGGTCATTCAAAAAAATGAACATCGGTACTGGTATGGATATTCGTTTTTATTGTTTCGATCGATGTAAGGTTTTCTCTTTCGATTACTATAGCGAGTGCAGGTACCATAACGAACCGAACAGATAACAACCGAATTTTCGCCGCGAAGCGCGGGGAAAAATCACTAGTTTTCATTAAAACCAATTGAGCCAGAGCTAACCAATTCTAATTTTTTTTAATTACTAAGACCATGCGTAGTCGTTGGGGTGAATAACGCCCCACCCTTGGGCGTTGTCCGGCATGTGGCAGCCCAGTCAGCAATGGTGCGTTTTTCTAAAATGGGTGTAGTGGGGATGTTAGCATTATGTTGAAAGTGGTGTAATGAATTAAATAAATTAAAAAAACCATGAAAAAAACTGATTGGCCAAAGGAAAAGGAGATAACTCTCATTGGTCAACCCATTTCTTCTCCGGCGTGAAATATAAAACGCCTCAACACATTTGGACCAAGAAAACGCCCAAGGGGGCGGAGGTGGTAGCGTGGTTGGGGTGTGTTTGGCTTTGAAAACGCCAACTACGTTTGGTCTATGAGCATTCACATTCCATCCATCAAACCATCCACCATCTTCAAATTAAAAAAAAAAACTTATAAAAACACAATACAACCCTCCCCTAAACCTAAATTTTAAAAAGTTGTTACACTAACTTTTTAAATATGAAAATCTACTATTTATTATCCAACAAAACAAATTATTATGAGTGTATAAAACCGAGAAATATAACAAAATAAGTGTTTATAGGTAAGATAAAATGGTGGATGGGAGGGGGGGGGGGGGATTAAATGAGAAATAAATTTTAAAATATAAGTTTTTAGCTAAATTATAGGGTAAAAAATGGTGGATGAGATGTGAATGCTCTAAAAGTTTCACACAAATTAAAGATTTTGAATATAAAAATTTTAAAAAATGGCTTATACCACCCAACTGCCAAAAACTGTATTATCAAACCATTACAACCTACTGACCTTACTGATTTAATTTGTCCTTTTTTTTTAAAACTGTAACGTTTTAACGTATAAACTTTCATCAAAACCGACTGAATTAGAAATCGAGCAATTCTAATTTTTTGATCACTAATAAGTTTGACTCGATGTGCAAACGCAGCTAGCGCGGTGCATGGGGCTCTTTACACCATACTTTTGCTACTCACAGGATGTCAATTTATATATAGTTGTTCATATCGGTCTAAAATGAGACAACAATACATGTTGCCTGAGCAACCCTGCAACGACTGCCTTCTCCATTTTTGTTGCGAGCCATGCGCCATGTGCCAAGAGTATCGCGAGCTTAAGCACCGTGGATTTGATATGTCTCTTGGTAACGTGTTATAAATCTCCATATCTCAAACTAACAACTATAAAATCTTATTTTCACACCCCTATCGCTATATAACTCGTATAGAAGTTATACAGACTGTATAGGAAAATCTTGCACAAAAAAATGTCTAGAGAATGTTTTTTTTTTTTGTCTCTATGTATAAGAGCCGGAAAACATTATACGACCCATATAATGTTATACGACCCGAATCTCATATAATGTTATATGACCCGTATAATATCATACGGTCCGTACATAATATTATACGACCTAATATTTTCTCCATTTATACGAGCCTTATAACATTATACGACCCAATATTTGTCATGTTAGATTATTCTATACGGGCCTTATAACTCTATACGACCCGTATAGAGGGTGTAAAATTAAGATTTTGAGGTGTGGCTTTATTAATACCCAATATTAATTATAGATTTAACTAATTTTGCAATATATATTTAGGATGGCATGGAAACATGGAGAGGCAAAACCATCATCAAGCTGTCGTGACGCCACCATATGCTCCAGCAGGAATGAAACGTTAATAATGAAGTGTTGAGTGCATAATAATATATAGTACTTTACAGGCGGTGTCTTTTTTTTCAAATGTTGACAGGCGGTGTCCTTTAGTAGGTATTTTGTTGCAAGTTTTGTCCTTTAAGCTTAACCCAGTTAGATTTTCTTGTTAAATCTTGTCACCCAAGGGTATTTTAGTCTTTTTACCCATTTATTTATATTATTTAAAAGAATAAAACAAAATACTTTTAAAAATTATTATTATTATTATTATTATTATTATTATTATTATTATTATTATTATTATTATTATATATCTTTATGTTTCTGCAACCACCACCATCAAGCACCACCGTTCACCACCCTGAATCACCACCTGACATCATCAACCACCACCGGCAAGTTTCCAATTAATCCCCAACCTTCCATGTTTAACCTAGTCTAAGTTTCCCAAAACAAACCTCACAGTGATATCATAACAAACAATTAATCCCCAACCGGCCACTTTCAACCCAATTTCCGGTCAAACACTTTCACAATTTCATCAATCTCCAATTTCCCCCAATTTTCATCAATCTCCAATTTCATCGTTCAACCGAAACCACCATCTAATGTTCCACCCTTCATCGTTTAAATCAGATTCAAAGCATCTAGGGCTTTTCCCTGTTAAGTAATAGCATGTGAGAGAAAAAAGGATTTGAAGATCAGATTCAAGATTTAAACGTGACTAGCACGCTTCATCGTTTAAATCAGAAGACCAGATGTTCCACCCTATGGTGGCTGCCGCACCTGAAGACGAGAAACAACGACGGCAGTTCACCACCATCTTCACCGCCTTAGCGCCGCCACAACAACCACCCACTACCCCTCCGTTCACCTCCACCCGAGCCGCACCTGAAGACCCATCCTTCATCCTTATTTACAGAAAATCATCATAATGTTCCACCCTTCATCGTTTAAATCAGATTCAAAGCTTTCGATCTCATATTCAAAACCATCTAATTTGTGGGTTTTGGATCTCAGATTCATAGCTTTAAATCAGGTTCAAAGGATTTGAAGATTGAAAAAAAAACGGGCTTATAGATTCGATGGTGATGATGAACAATCAGTGGGCATGAATTTGTGGGCATGAATCGATGGTGATGATGAACAATAAGGGGGAAGGAGATATAACAGAGAAAGAGATAGAGAAGAGTGAAGGAAATTAGGGTTTCTGGGGGATTATAAAAGTGGGGAAATGAAGTGGTGGGGTGGAAAAGACATAATTATCCTCATGTGCCACAAATTAACTGAGTTTTTTAATTGAGTTGGGTGTAAAGGACAAAACTTGCAACAAAATACCTACTAAAGGACACCGCCTGTCAACATTTGAAAAAAAGAACACCGCCTGTAAAGTACTATAAAGATAAATGACAAAACTTGTAATTTTTCCTAATATATATCTTGTTACAGTTTGATCGTGTGTTCTGAATTTATTGCTTTTAAAATAATATATAAATGTTTGTTTATGAAATGTTTTAAAAATGAATGTACATGGTTGAATTTGGCTCTTTTTGTGCAGGGATATTTTTTTTTAAACTTTTATTGGGTTTCATTTTTTAACGTGTTTAATCTAAATCTTTTGTTAGAATATCATTATGAATTTAAATTTTCACTAAAATATAAATGAGTATCATTAACGGCTATATCTGTCAGATGCTAGGGAAATCTGTCAAGAACCACCCTTCATAATATTACTTGTAGAGTAGTAGGTGATCTCATTTGCGATGAATCACCACTCTCTTTACTGACGGATCACTGACAACGTTTGTAAAGTCGTTCAAACTGACTATCACCGATGATTACCGACGAAGCAACTAATAGTAGACGAGGATTACCAATGGGTATTCCATCGGCAACAATATATAATTTTGTAAACAAATAAATAAATCTTATAAAACGATCAAAAAATAAAATAAAATTATAATTTCTGAAAATTAAATTAACAAAAAATATCGTAAACCAAATATAATTATAATTAATTTTCAAAAAAAAAATATAATTATAATTACAATAAAGTTAAATACATAATATTTGTATAATAAGTATAGGGTTATGATCAAATACAAAGGATAAAATAAATAAGAAGGGTAAGAAGGATTCTAGTCCATTGATCTTAGATTTGGAGGGTTGAGATTAGTTGTAGGGAAAAAAAGATAATAGAAGGGCATAAAGGGAATCATATATTTATGGATTTTCTCTCTCCACATACAAGGCACATGTCAGTTCCCCCATCGATTTAAAACGTCCATAACTTTTTCATACGACATTTAAAAAAAAAATTCACCATAATAACGAGCGTTTTTTTATCTTTAATATGAGTACCATATTATCATATAAAAATAAAATAAAAATTTTCATTTTTACGGGGGTTTTTTTTTGCATTGTGTTAAAGGCTCAGGTCATTGTGTCTTTTAACTGGGTTTTGGTCATTACGTTTTAGTAGAGTTTCTATACATTGTGTTATTATCAAAACCTATAACACAGTGTTAATTTGGGTTCTATCCATTGCGTTTTTATAAGAACCTATAACACAATATATGACACAATAAAGATGGTGTTATATCTGGGTTTTCTACAAATTGTGTTATTAGTTCAGATCATTGTGTTTAATATGTTATCCATTGTGTTTTAATATGTTGTCCATTGTGTTTTAATAATTTGTTCAATTTTTTTTATTATCTTGTTCATTGTGTTTTAGTTTGTTGTGTATTGTGTTTTTAGTTTGTTTTCCATTGTGTCTTCCTCTGCTCTCCATTGTGTCTTTTATCTGCTGTCATTGTGTTAAATGTTCAAGTCATTGTGTCTTTTAACTGGGTTTTGGTCATTACGTTTTAGTAGAATTTTATACATTGTGTTATTATCAAAACCTATAACACAATGCTAATTTGGGTTCTATCCATTGCGTTTTTAAAAGAACCTATAACACAATATATGACACAATAAAGATGGTGTTATATATGGGTTTTCTATAAATTGTGTTATTAGTTCAGATCATTGTGTTTAATATGTTGTCCATTGTGTTTTAATATGTTGTCCATTGTGTTTTAATAATTTGTTTATTTTTTTATTATCTTGTTCATTGTGTTTTAGTTTATTGTGTATTGTGTTTTTAGTTTGTTTTCCATTGTGTCTTTTATCTCCTGTCATTAATTGTGTCTTTTATCTGTTGTCATCAATTGTGTTTTTATTTAGTTTGATACTTATTGTGTTATATGTTATCACCATTGTGTTCAGGGGCGGACCTAGAGTGATAGAAGTGGTCAGTGGCGGACCCAGGATTTTGGAACAATGGGGTCCAAATTTTCCGGTGTTCAAAATTTTCAGGTTTAAAAAAAAACACAAAAAAATGTAACAAACAGGTATCGAACCTAGGATCTTTTGTGTGTAAACAAGGGGTTTTACCACTGCACCAGGCTCACTTTCATTGTTATGGGGTCCAACTTAATAATTTTATGGGGTCCATAGTAAATTTTATATACCGCTTCTACTACTTTTTAAAAAAAGATTGGGGTCCGGGGACCCCGTTCCGCTATACGTGGGTCCGCCCCTGGAAGTGGTAACCTTCGTTGCCCCTTGACGCTCGGGTGACGCTCCGATGGTAGTGTAAATTTTGGAAAAATTTGACCTTTTTTCGATTTCGTTACCAATTTTTATTGAAACGTTACCCCTATGCGGATCTTCTAGATCCGCCACTGATTGTGTTATACGTTATGGTCATTGTGTTATACGTTATACGTTTGTCTAGGACACTTGTCACTCTCTGGTGGCTTCTTACCCTTCTTATTTTTAAATTTTTTGTATTATATACAGAAAAATCTAGCTAAAGAGAGGGAGAGCGAGGTTGATTCTGATCACGAAAATTGTAATTTCATGATATTTTGCATTCTCCTTTCCTATTTTTTTTGTGGCCATCTTCCATCTTTTAAGCTCCTCCTCCATCATCCGTGTACATTACACTGCATGGCTTTGGGAAGATGTGGGAGAGTGTTTTTTTTAAAGAACTTTATCAAAAACCGACCACACCTAAAAACCGGGGCTAAACAACACATAAACTTACATCATTACAAATTTACACCACTCCTCCCACGATGAGACAATATATTTAGATCTCAAAAAAACCCCAACACTTCAACTATAATCTTCTCGACCTTGACTTAAGCATTCGAACCTCAACTCGTTTCTCGCTTTCAAGATGCTCCAACATCCGATTATCAAGATCCTAAGCTATCCTTTCGTTCTCTTTTTATCCCAAATAATTGTGGCATTCCAATAAATGTGGGAGAGTGTTCGAGAGCTTCAAATTAAAGACACTACTAGAAAACTCAAAATTTCTAACACCGTTTTTCGTCAAAAATGCGTCACAAATAGCGATTTCTGACTAATTTACGAGAAAATGCGTATGTAGGAAAACCCCTCGTAGGAAACTGGCTTCCTACGCAACTTCCTACGCATTTCCGACCAAAATATGGTGTCAGAAGTTCCTACACATTTTCTTGAGTATTATTATCAGGGTTATCTTTTATTTCCTACACATTTTCGATAAACTTTTTTAAATTTATTTTCATAGTTATTATCGCTGTCGTTTTTATATTTAGTTTTGTGACGCATTTCCAACACAATTTTTCGACGCATTTTCAACACTCCCCTTTCTGACGCATTTTCAACACTACCATTTCTGACATATTTCCGACGGCATTAAAAAAATTAAAAAAAGTATTTTTAAACTTTCCCACGCATTTGTGACGAAACAATAATAAAATTAAAAAAAAATTGTTTTTCCAGTTTTTAATATTTAAAAACAAATCAAGAAAGACAAACCAAACCTATAATATCTGTGAATTTACAAAATAATTCAAATTCAAATATATTAACAAAAACCAAAATAAATATTCTCTTTAGCTGCTTTTTTGCTACTTGAGTGGAGCTTCAAGAAAAGACCCTCCTTGTTTTCTATTGCCTGAAAATTCAAAATCATCCGTCTATTATAGGTGACAACATGGGTTGGCAAAACGAGTTGGGTAACAGGTCAAACTATATCTTTAAGGAAGATAATTTGTGCTCCACTAAAATACCATAAAAAACAAATGTTAGATTGATAGTTTTACACCAGGTGCCTCCATTCTACATCCTTAGTATTCTTAATGTTGCGTAAGGGGTTTTGTTTATTGGGAAAAAAAAACAAATTCAGTATCGGTACCAATTTTTCCTGTTTTTCGGTACCGTTTTGGCAACGAACGGGTACCGTGCTCATCCATATACAACAAAGAATCGGCGTTGACAGCGAAAAACAGATTGTGAAGTTGCTTCTTCCGACGCTGAAATAACGATTACCACTGGCTCGCATCTACAAAATTAATATCCCCAATTTAATAAAGACAACACAAATTATTAATAAAATTAATTAACAAAGCTAAACAAGTGTTAATGGCTTAATACTTAATATCTTAATACCTGTTAGAAGCCTAGAACTCACATTGACAACGAGTGATGGTTTTGACAACCAAGTGTAAATAGCTTATTACTTAATATCTTATATATTTTCTACAACTTATGAGTTCCATTTTATAAAAACTTTTTTGTCTGATCTGTAGCTTAACTCCATTTTTTTTTTGAACGGCAAATTTGGATCACTGACGGACCACTGGAGTATCATCGTGCCACCAGCAGAACCACCCGATCATATCCATCTCCAGTAGGCAATAATGCCTATACACCGATTCAGGAGAAAACCCAATAAATTTGGGAAAACCCCCATTTGTGGGAATCGAACCCATGACCTAATGGTCATAAGTCTTAACTCCATTTTATTCAAGGCAAAGTTCACTTTCAAAAGTCAACTAGTCATGTTACTGAAGTAACAACTCAGATTTCACCAACGCATAGGACCACTTAGACTAAAGGGTATGGGGGCCGGCTAGGACTGGCGCCGGTCCCCCACACCGCCCCCCTGAGGCTCGGCTCGGCCCAAACGGCTCCCCACAGCCGGGTGAGACGGGGCTCCTTTCTCTCTCTCTCTCTCTTCTTTCTCTGTCCTCTCTCTCTCTTTCTCTCTCCTCTCTATCTCTTTCTCTCTCTAAAATAATCAAATAAATTAAACTTTTAATTGTTTTTATAAATTATGTGGAGCCCCATCCTCCATCCCCCTCAAATGTGAAGGGAGCTGATCCACCACGAGCCGCCTACGTGGCGGCCCATCCTCGTGGGGATGGGCCTCACCATACCCATTAGTCTTATTTGCAAAGCCTTGACTTCTGATAATCAGTGTTTTGAAAATTAAGTCATGACTAACAGTAAACCATTCATAATCCAACAACAAACAACTTCTAGAGCTATTGCACCCCTACCTTCAAGTAGTTTTGAGCTTAGAAGAAATAAATTGCACTAAGCATATTTTGGACCTAGTCATGTAACATTATAATGCAACATCAGTGACAACATATATATAGACACAGATACATACATATACACATATATAATTAAACATTCAAATATTATAACTATTACGTTGCAAATGCATAGCAAGTTGCTAAGCATTTCCGACACAATTATAAATAATAAAAATAATTAAATATTTAAATATAGTAATAAATTTTCCGTCACAAATGCGTAGCAAGTTGCTACGTTTTTCCTACGCAATAATTAATAATAAAACTCATTAAACATTAAAATATAATTTAAGTATACTAATAAATGTTTCATCACAAATGCGTCGCAAGTTGCTACATATTTCAGACGCAATATTTAATAGAGTAAACTGCCATTTTGGTCCCTGTGGTTTGGGCACTTTTGCCATTTTAGTCCAAATCTCAAACTTTTTACATCTGGGTCCCTGTGGTTTGCATTTTGTTGCCATTTTAGTCCAAAATCCAAAAACCCCCTATTTTGACTGTTGAAACCTGATTGTTTTGTCTTCTTGTACAGGGGCATTTTGGTCATTTTAATTTTATTATAACATATCTGCAGACAAACCACATCTCCACCCTCACTTTCAACCTAAACAAACCCAAACCCAAACTCTGAATTCCCCTTGTTCTTGCACAAATTCAGTGTTCTGATCTTGTTTGTGTTCAAATGTTACCTTCCAAAGGTGGAGCTCCTCCACCGCCTTTACCCCCTGACCCAGATTTGCAGCCTAACCCCTCAGAAATTTCTCTTTCGCGCCGTTTATCTACCAGGTCTAGTAGTGCCGCCAAAAATGCCAGAGAGCTATCCGGCGCCCTAGCTTTCTCAGGTGTCTCTATTGGCTCCAACAAAGGAGTTCACAAGGCGTCAAAAGGTGAAACGGGGCGTATTCCCTTGGCCAATATCAGTGTGAACGATTTACTTCATGGAAATTCGAATGTCACCATCCAGGAAAAGAGTATGGCTTCAATTGCGACCATGGAAGTTGAGGGTGCTCTCTTGCAACCTACACCTGGAGGTATTGACCCATCTGTCAAGAAATCGATGTCAAATCCAGATGACCCAGGTATAATCCCCCCTGTTTCTTGTTCTACACCCTCTAAGTCTCCGTGCACAACAAATTCAATGTCTGTTGAAGTGCCGACACCTGTTAAGATCCTTAATTTTGACGATATGGGGAATTTAGAGGATGGTGGTTGGGTTTCGGAAGAAGAAGAGGTAGTTGAGGGAGAAGATTGTCCTCATCAGCCAGAAAACATGGATGCTATGGCAACAGTCCCACCACCATCTCCCACCACCACCACCACCACCACAACCATCTGCCACCACCTCATTCTTCACCGTCCACCTGCCACCGCCACCACCCGCAACCCACCTGCCATCAACACACCTAGCACCATCACCACCAACAACACCCACCGCCCCCACCCACACCATCTATCACCGTCCACCAACCTCCTACCACCACCACCACCACAACCACTTCGTCGCCGCCCACCCCAACCCTAACCAAACACCCAAAAATTTCAACCTTTCAACTGGAAATTACCTTCACAGGTGGTTATCCATAAATGGCGAGCTTAGGTTTCGATTTGGCACCTGGAGTCTTAATTTCGATTTAGAAAAATACAGATATGGTGGAGGAGAAGCAAGCATCTAAAATAGATTTATATTTAGATAGAGAGAGAGAGAGAGATGTGGGAGACTTTAGAGAGAGAGAGGAGGTTTTAATCTGGGGAAAGATGAAGATGCTTTTATTTAGTTATAATAATTTTAAAATGACCAAAATACCCCTGAGGGTAAGGACAAAACAGGAGGTTTTAATTTGGTGATTCTGGTCAAATATCATTTTTGGACCAAAATGGCAACAAAATGCAAACCACAGGGACCCAGGTGTAAAAAGTTTGAGATTTGGACTAAAATGACAAAACTGGCCAAACCACAGGGACCAAAATGGCAGTTTACTCTATTTAATAATAATATTAGTTAAACATTTAAATATGATCCGAATATAATAATAAATGTTTTGTCAAAAATGCGTAACAAGTTGCTACGCATTTCCGACGCAACAATTAATATTTAAATGAATTCAACATATAAATATAATTCCAACAAATAAATAATAGTTTCGTCGGAAATGCGCAGCAAGTTACTACGCATTTCCGACGCAATAGTTAATAACGATAATAATTAAACGTTTAGATATAAATCAAATACATGCTACGCATTTCCGACGCAATACTTATAATTAGTATTTCTGTCGCTATTGCGTCGCAAATTGGCCAAAAAAAATCAAGGCTTTCTATCTGTAGGAAATGCGTACTAAATGTATTAGAATTTGTGACACATTTTTTTGCGTAGGAATATTCTGTAGCAAAATGACCACTTTTCTAGTAGTGAGATTGTCACACCCTGGCTTTTGCAGAAGCGTGGATTATTTTGGTGTGACTTCTTAATACCATAGCAACAATCATAACAATGCTATATGATTAAAAACACAAGTTGTTCATCCATTAATATAATTTAGAAAATGCCATAACATAATTGTCTTGAAACAACTACCCAAGTTAAGTTACAACCATGACTTGCTTAATAATGAGTTCACAATGGACTCAACAAAAGACCTTAAATAAAATGAGGTTTGGAGACATGTGACCCGTCCAGGCAAGGGTTACACCTCCCAAACCCTATACCCCTGGATGACATCTTTTATTTAGTACGCAGCTTAACGTGCATCACCTGCCAGATCCGATCAATTCCCTGAAATACATGTAGTTTGAAAAATCAACAAAAGTTGAGCGAGTTCATGTGTATGTGAGTATGTATAATCCTTTGTAAACGATGTATGTATAACCCTTGAAAGATGTATGAAAATCCCTGGTATGTAGCAATAAGGAAAATAAAGAGATCACCAATGGTTTGGAAGGCCATTGATACGTGTGAAGTGATGCAGGTAGACTCAAACCTAGCGGAGTTGCACCGGGCTTCCGGCTGTAAGACACAGTCACCACTATGGGCCACCCCGGCCTCATGGGTGTGGGCTCGCTACACCCAAATAGATCTATCACTCATGTCCCTCGGTCCTACGACGAGGATTAATGGCCTTTAGTAGCCGCCTACCCACTCACATGATCTAACGATGTATGAAAAGTCCCTCCTTAAGCTAACCATACCATGTATAAAAATGTCTGTATAATTGTAACATGTATTTCACCCCCGAAGTATAAAACCGAAAACAGTTAAGAGAAAAGGGGGACATGAGCTCACTGAAGTGCGTCTCCTGTATTGTACTCAAATCTCCGGTCTCGTCAGCAAACACGACTCCCTACAATGTACTAATGTCTATTAGACGAAAGGGCCGTGCCTTGCTTTTTGTATTTACGTTTGAGTTACGATTCCTTGACATTATTCCAAGTTATAACTTATTGTTAAAATAATAATTATTTTAACTTACATTATATTTTTAGGTCTTGAAATAATAGTTAGGCAACTATTTCGTATTCATACTTCTCAAGTATTTTATGTGCGTATTTCCTTCCCAAGGATGGGGGTATTTTATACATGTATGTTTGTGATAATTCATATTTCTCGTTATCCAAAATATTATCCACCCAATATATACTAGTAGCGGTACTGTGTTAAGTTATATTATTTTTCTCTAAATAATATAACTAGTTCCCAAATTATGCAAATATTCACACAAGCGTTTTAGTATAAGATATATATTCTAAATATATATTTGTCCGCTTTTATTTACGAAAATCAACCTCCGATACTTTGAAATTTTGTAACAAAACTTATGGCGAAGTTTATTTCCGAAAAACAAAGTTAAACACATTTGTAAATACTTGTTAGAAAATAATTTTCTAAGTCTTGGGATTTTTAGAAAATTTCGCCAGAGTTTCCCCTAAAAACGAAGGTGTCCATGCTAATAAGCATATCATTTTCTTTTCAAAACCAATCAACAATCAATCCTAAAAACAATTTACATCATCAAGAACGAAAACTATGTGCGTTACATATTAATCATGAACTTGATACATTCCGAAAACACGTAGTAACTTGGTAAAGCTTTTAGTGGACTTAGTTACCTTCCAAAGCGTATTTATTTCCTTAAAAATCATTTTCTTACAAAAGTTTAGTGTTTACAACTTGTAAACAATTTTTACAAAAATAAAACTTTTGAACTCTTCTTGTAAATAAAAGGTTTTTACACTTATGTTATATCCAAAAATGATGCAAGTGTATGTAAAGTCATGGTTTTTCCAAAAACCGATTCTCTAACTTGTTTTATTTAGAAAAAGTCTTTTGTAAACTCGGATCTACATGATCACCAACTTACTTTGTTCACTAATATTTCAAGAAAAATTATTTTTATCAAGTTCATATATAAACTAGAAAATGATTATTTCATGTATCAATAATCAACTTCCTAGTCTTGTTAAATCATGTTTCTAAACATTATTTAACAAGCTCCATATGATGATTAACATCACATAACCAAGAATCACCATGAAATCAACAACATATTCATAACAATATCATAACAACATTTCATCTTCATGTTTCATCCTTATGTAAACTTTATGTAAAGCTTCATGTTCATCTTCTTAGTTCTTGTTCTTTAGTGTTTTAAACATAAGTATCATATTACAACTTTTAGCCATAGAAATAAGATGATCAAGAGTTAAACAAGAACTTACTACTAGCTTATAGCTAGGGAAGAACTCTAGTGAAAATGATGAAGAAGATGATGGTGAAAAGCAATGTATGAAGCTCCTTGATGATCTACAAGTTGCAAGCTTCCTTGAATCACCTCCTAGTCTTGTATGAAGCTCAAAAATAGATGAAGATGGTTGTGATATGGTGGAGGTGGTGGCGGTTATGTCTGACCGAGAGGGAGAGAGAAGAGAGTGAAGGAGTGGTGTGAAGATATGGAATGATGTTTATAAGATGCACACCATACTTATAGGATGTCTTCTAATATTTTGTTTACAAGATCAAGCAACAATCAAATAAAATATAAAACAAATCAAGAGAGTAAGTAATGAAGTATGGTGTGGATATTTTGTGGGTCCTTCGATGACCGAATTTGGGTATGGGGGGGGGGGGGGTTAGATGTAAATTTTTGATGATGGATGTTAACTATTAGTTCAAGTTCAAGTATTTTGTTACATATGTTAGTTAGTTGAGAATTTAGTGGGTGTTATGGTGTACGGGGATCATGACTAGCCAAGAAATAATTAAACAATGTATTTGACAAAAAATTAGTGTCCCGGGTAATGTCCGGTTATTCGGTTAGATACCGTTCCGTTAAAGTGTTTAATTATACCGTAAAGTGTCTTTTATATATATTTTTGTAACACTTTTAGTTCCCGGCATTTAGGAAAGTATACCGGACCATTCTGCCATATTTTTGCACCTTACTAGCATGTTACAAAGCTGAATTTTGTTTAATAAATGCAGAATTCTGCACTTAAAGTGTGTTTTAGGCACTTCCCGGCACTTTAACTATCACCCAGTGACGCAGTTTTATGGTCCTCACTTCCCTACACTCCATACTAGTGTAGTACCCTGTCCCTGGCTCATACTGGCCTTATAAACATAGTCTGTCTATGTGCTGGTATTGTCAGCATGTTTCCGAATTATCCGTTCAGTGTGCTAACTGTGCTTTGTGCATCAAGTATGTCACTAAAGTTTGTGTGTAATAAATGGAGTGACTGTATGAAATATGATGCATATGTATGTATGATACAAAAATCATAAAGCAGTTTAAATTGTCAGTTGTAATCAAGCATAGTCATTAAGCACATAATTAAAATTAATTAATCATACGGTACCTGTAATTGTGAGGGTTGTCACATTCTTCCCCCGTTAAGAAAATTTCGTCCCGAAATTTTAGGTTCTGCTTCTAGTTGCAGGGGTCTTGGGGAATAAATGTGGGTACTTTGCCTTCATTCGATCCTCACGTTCCCATGTGAATTCTGGGCCATGCCGTGCATTCCATCGAACCTTGACGAGTTTGACACTACTCCTGCGTGTTTTGTTAATCTTCCAGTCCGTAACCTCAACTGGTTCTTCAATAAAGTGGAGTGTGTCGTCAACATGGATTTCGTCGGTAGGAATGACCACGGTTTCCTGAGTTGGACTCTTTTTCAGGTTTGATACATGAAATGTATCATGAACGCCATTTAGCTCTGCAGGTAAATCCAACTTGTATGCTACGAGACCAATTCGTTCCAGAATTCTGAATGGACCAATGTATCTGGGGTTCAACTTCCCACGCTTCCCAAAGCGTGCCACACCCTTCCAGGGTGAAACCTTCAACAATACCATATCTCCCACCTCAAATTCCAGAGGTTTTCTCCTGCGGTCCGCATAACACTTTTGTCGATCACGAGCCGCTTTGATGTGCTCTCGGATCTGAAAAATCTTGTCTGTTGTCTCTTGAACCAAATCCGGACCAACTAACTGTCTATCACCTGTGTCAGCCCAACAAACTGGTGATCGGCACTTACGCCCATAGAGAGCTTCGAACGGTGCGGCTTGGATGCTTGCATGGTAACTGTTATTGTATGAAAATTAGACCAATGGTAGATGAGTGTCCCAATTTCCACCTAAATCCATTACGCAAGCTCGCAGCATGTCTTCTAATGTTTGAATCGTTCGCTCACTCTGTCCGTCTGTTTGCGGGTGAAAAGCGGTGCTCAGGTTCAGCTGAGAACCAAAGGCTTGTTGAAAGGATTGATAAATCCTTGACACGAATCTTCCATCTCTATCAGAGATGACTGAGAGAGGCACTCCATGTCGTGCAACGATCTCTCTCAGATATATCTCAGCAAGTTTGCTCGTGTTGTCTTTTTCCTTGATTGGCAAAAAGTGTGCTGATTTCGTTAAGCGGTCTACAATTACCCAGATCGTATCATGACCTCTGGGTGTCCTTCGCAATTTTGTTATGAAATCCATAGAAATCTGTTCCCATTTCCACTGAGGTATTTCTGGTTGTTGCAAGAGACCTGAAGGTTTCTGGTATTCGGCCTTTACCTTGGCGCAAGTCAAACATTTGCCAACATATATCGCAATGTCGCCTTTCATTCTCGGCCACCAATAAAAATCCTTTAAATCTTGGTACATTTTATCTGATCCTGGGTGGATCGAGTACTGATGTGTGCAAAATGCAACATATAAATTACATCAATTATGGCATAAAACTAACCCTTTTTTAGTACTAATGTTGGAAAAAGTGTGCTTTTGTCTTCCTTTTGTATTTTCAGGATTAAATGAGCTCAAATTAACAAAAGAAGCAAAAAGACATCAAAATCTAACATAAATACAAGAAAAGGAACAAGACGTGACATGCCCGACCCTACGACAACATCTTCCCAAGCAAAACAAGATAACAGAAGACTGAACACGCCCCGTGCTCAGCCAGCACGGGGGCGTGCCCAAGTGTCAGCAGAAAAGACAAAGTGGTAGAAGCTTCTATTGCCCACCACGAGGCCGTGCTCAGCGGACACGGGGCCGTGGTCAACTATAAGATTCGCACAATCTAGGCAAATCTTCATAGTACAAAGATTCTTCTGCACACGGGGTCGTGCTCAGCGGACACGGGGGCGTAGTCAACTAATAAGACAAGCTGCATTAAATGAAGAAAGAGAAGGATGTGGACACGGGGCCGTGCCCACTGGACACGGGGCCGTGCCCGAGCTTCTTTTCAGCCTATAAATAGGAGTGCTTGGCTCAAGCTCAAACCATCCCTAGGCACACCACCTCTCTCACACTTCACCACCACCCACCACCACCATAACACCATCATCCACCACCATCATCCATTGTCCATCATAGAGTGTGTGAGTCGTCTCGGGATCCAAGAATGATCGTAAGAGTTCTTGACAATCAAGGCCATGTTTGCCTAAGTCTCTTACATCACTTGGTGAAGACAAGTGTCTAGTGTAATACTTTTTATTTCTAATCTTTTCGCACTTTTTACTTGGTTTTGTATTAATGACTTTAATAACTAATTTCTTATGTTGAAGGTGATTCTTCCTTATCGTTTGTCCGTGGTGTCTTGGCATTATTTTACTGTCTATATAAAATAAAAGATTTTCACCATTCATATCTCCACGGTCTATATGGAGGTATGTTGGCTACCTGGTCGGGGGTTAAGGGAACGGTTTGGTAAGAGTCTTGCCATTGTTCAGCGTTTAGAGGTCCTGCAATGGACCTGGGTCAAATTTAGTAGGACCTCCTTCAATACTTAACTGTAACAACCTTAATTTTTACCCTTGATTTTAGTAATAGTTTATACCATTTCAAGTAAAATATTAATTACTTAACCTAACTTTCATAACAAAGTTCATAAGTAACATTAAACTTAGTCAAGAAATAACTAAGGTAATTACATTTTAAAAGATGTTTAAAGCGTGATTACAACCCAAACACAAAATATTAAAGGTTCAAAACACAGCGGAAGCTTCAAAATGTAGTGTTCGGTTCTTCATTAATCGCTTGATCGCCACCCGAAAGATCCACATGATCACCTATGGTCAAAATCATTAAACATTAGTTTTTACTTGATATAATACAATAACATGAGTTCCAACATCAAATCTTTAAATAAAAAAAAAAATAAAAGTTTTGTTGGTTCCACCGTAACTTACGGTGTTACCGTAAGTTACGGTGAGTCCTGGAATTTCCTAGTCCACCGTAAAGCAGGAGGGTTTTACCGTAAATGTCTGACCTGTACCGTAAATTACGGTACTACCGTAATTTACGGTGAGTCCTGGAAACCCATGTTTTTATGTTTTATTCATTGTACTCAAATTCAACTCTCAGATTTCGATTTTTCTAACATCCCACTACATCAAAGTTTCATATTCCTAACATGTTATATGATAACCAATATCAAAGAACAATCGACTATGTTCCGGAGCATTGACCATGCTTTACTTGATTATCCGACCCGTTTGGCTCGTCTAAGGAATCCTCCTATATGACAACTACCAACGAGTTCAAACCAAGTTTTATCAATCATTCAATATAGCGACTTCATCACTTAATTCAAACGACTCTCATTTAAAAATTCAAGTACACATTATATAAACATCCAATCTACTAAATGTAACGGGTCAAGTTACATACCTTAGCGCACGCCCTTCAACCGCGAATCACCACCGGCTTGTCCACTCGACGTTCCGGTATCTTGTCCTATAGAGTTCAGTTCAAGACATGTTTAGAACTCTCTTTAGACCTCACTTCGCACATTATACCGAAACATCATAATTATGCGTTAAAGCTTTAAATTTCTATTTTTAAGCCTTCTTTGAGGCATTACTACAAACACTATGAGGGCAGAATTTCTACATCATTTGCATTTAAGTTCATAGTTTGCTAGCTAGTTAACTTAACATCAATAAAGTCCTCATATAGCATTTTAATCATCATACCTTTCTGAAATCACTTTTCTATAATCAATTTACACTAGGATAATCATCTAAACCCTAGTGTTCATCATCATCATGTAAAACCCACAACCCACCTTCAAGGTGTTCATGGAATTTTCCTGAATTTGGTCATGATTTTACATGTAGTTGGCTAGGTTTCACTTCTAAACACCATATCAACTCTAATCTAACCATATAACACACATGCAACATCAAATTTCCAGATTTCCTAAATCATGAGAATTTCAAGTTGAGAGATTTCATTAGGTTTTACATACCTTACAATCCTCTTAAGATGAGGATCATGATTCTAAGCTCAATTTTCGATTTTGACTTGGATAAATCCTTCAATTTGCAAGATTGATGAAGTTTTTAGGGTTTTGGAAGATCTCCTGGTCGCCCTCTCTCCTTGTTCGATCGATGCCCACCCACATATGGGTGGACTTTGTGTTTTGTTATTATTTTAGTAGTCAAATTTCAGATTTTGACTAGTTTAGTCCCTCAAATTATCATTTAGCTTTAAGTTTAAGTGTTTTAACTTTAGAGTAAGTTATTTCAAGACTATCAACTAACTGGGTTATAGTTTCCTAGTTAGTTAATTCTTGTTAAATTAACATTACATATTAAACGCAAAGTTTTATATTTTTGGGGTGTTACAAGTCCACCCCCCTTAAATAGGGTTTCGTCCCCGAAACCGAAGTACGTACCAAATAATGTAGGATAGAGCCGACGCATCTCTTCCTCGGTCTCCCACGTGGTGTCCGAGCCTTTTCTATGCTCCCATCTGACCTTAACTTGATCGATTTGTCTATTTCGTAAGTGTTTGACCTTTCGATCTAAAATCTCCAACGGTCTCACAACGTAATTCAGACTATTATCCACTTCAATATCATCATAATGGATATAGGCTGTTTCGTCCGCTAGGCACTTTCGTAATTGTGACACGTGAAACGTGCCATGAATCCCACTTAGTTCTTCCGGTAGCTCAAGGCGGTAGGCTACCTTGCCAACTCTCCCGATAATTTTGAATGGCCCAATAAACCTCGGACTTAGTTTCCCCCTTTTTCTGAATCTAATAACGCCCTTCCATGGGGAAATCTTTAGCATGACCATGTCACCAACTTGGAATTCAATTGGCCTCTTTCTTTTATCGGCTTACGCCTTTTGCCTGTCTTGAGCTGCTTTCAAGTGTGCTCGAACTTTTTCAATCTTCTCATTCGTGGATCGTACTATATCTTGGTGGGCGAGTTCACGTGGACCCACTTCTCCCCAACACACCGGGGTTCGACACTTCCTACCGTAAAGCATTTCGTACGGTGCCATCTTAATACTAGATTGATAACTGTTGTTATACGAAAACTCGACTAACGGTAGGTGAACATCCCAACTGCCTCCAAAGTCGATTATACACGCCCGTAGCATGTCCCCCAATGTTTGTATCGTTCTTTCAGGTTGTCCATCCGTTTAAGGATGGTACGCAGTGCTAATGAATAATTTGGTCCCCATTTGCTCTTGGAAATCTCGCCAGAAATTCGAAGTAAACCGGGTATCCCTATCAGACACGATGGACACCGGCACCCCATGACGTGCTATGATTTCATTGGTATAAACTTCTGACATCTTTTCTGACGTATAAGTCTCACGAATCGGAATGAAATGAGCACTTTTCGTCAATCTATCCACCACTACCCATATGGCATCAAAACCACGATTCGTCTTAGGCAACTTGGTTAACAGGTCCATTGTAATATGTTCCCATTTCCAAACCGGAATTTCTAACGGTTGGAGTTTGCCGTAAGGTTTCTGGTGCTCCGCTTTGACTTGTAAACATGTCAAGCATTTTTCCACATACTTCGCCACTTCCCTCTTCATTCCGGGCCACCAATAATTTTGTTTCAAATCATTGTACATCTTGGTCGCACCCGGATGAATTGAATAATGGGATTTATGAGCTTCATTAAGTAGAAGCGCCTTCACTCCACAGGTATGTGGGACCCATATCCTTCCGGATCGAGTCTTCAACCCGTGATTCCCATCCGACAAATCTTTCAATTGACCAATTATTCTTTCTTTCTTCCAATTCTCTTCTTTTACTGCTTCTAACTGCGCCTCCCGAATACGTTCAAGTATACCCGAGGTCACCACGAGTTGCATCGACCTTACTCGTATCGGGACGTAGTCCGCTTTTCTACTTAGAGCATCCGCCACTACATTAGCCTTTCCGGGGTGGTAATGTATTTCACAATCGAAGTCTTTCACCGTTTCTAGCCATCTTCTTTGTCGCATATTTAACTCCTTCTGATCGAAGAAGTATT
This sequence comes from Helianthus tuberosus, assembly GCA_030545235.1. NCBI lineage: Eukaryota > Viridiplantae > Streptophyta > Magnoliopsida > Asterales > Asteraceae > Helianthus > Helianthus tuberosus. Next base: position 191,586,544 of record CM060448.1, read on the forward strand.
TTAAGCTCTTGTGATCGGTGAATATGGTGCACTTTACCCCATATAAGTAATGCCTCCATATTTTTAAGGCAAATACCACCGCAGCCAACTCAAGATCATGTGTGGGGTATTTCTTCTCGTGTATCTTCAGTTGTCTCGAGGCATAAGCTATAACTTTGCCCCGTTGCATCAAAACACAACCAAGCCCCGATAGTGAAGCATCAGAATAAACCACCATGTCTTCGACTCTGTCCGGCAATGTCAGTACCGGAGCTTGAGTTAGCTTTTCTTTTAGCGTTTGAAACGCTTTTTCTTGATCGATTCCCCAAATAAACTTTGCTTTCTTTTGGGTTAGCTTTGTTAGCGGTGACGTAGTCTTGGAGAAATCTTGAATGAATCTCCTATAGTACCCCGCAAGCCCCAAAAAGCTCCTAATTTCTGAAGGGTTCTTCGGGGGATTCCATTTTGACACAGCCTCTATCTTTGACGGATCCACCAATACTCCATCGGAATTTATGACATAAAAATTGAACCTCTCGTAACCAAAAGGCACATTTAGAGAATTTTGCATATAACTTCTCTCGCCTAAGTGTCTCTAACACTTCTTGTAAGTGGTGTGCGTGTTCAACTTCACTTTTCGAGTACACCAAGATATCATCGATAAACACGATGACCGACTTATCCAACATTGGCTTGCAAACCCGGTTCATGAGGTCCATGAAAGCCGCGGGTGCGTTTGTTAGCCCAAATGACATCACGAGGAATTCGTAATGTCCGTATCTCGTGCGGAAAGCCGTCTTCGGCACATCTTCTTCTTTGACCTTTAGTTGGTGATACCCCGACCTAAGGTTAATTTTTGAAAACCAGTTCGCGCCTTGTAATTGGTCGAATAAGTCATCTATTCTTGGGAGTGGGTATCGGTTCTTTACCGTGAGTTTGTTTAACTCCCGGTAATCGATACACATGCGCATGCTCCCGTCTTTCTTTCTTACGAACAACACCGGTGCGCCCCAAGGAGACACACTCGGCCTTATGAACCCCTTGTCAAGCAGGTCTTAAATTTGGGACATCAACTCTTGTAATTCCGACGGTGCAAGTCGGTACGGGGCTTTTGCTACGGGTTTCGCGCCCGGTATAAATTCAATCCCGAACTCTATTTCCCGTTCAGGCGGTATCCCCGGTAAATCTTTCGGAAAAACATCCTCATAATCTCGTACTACCAGTACATCTCCAATCTTTCGTGATTCTTTCTCGGGCTCATTAGCGTATATCATGAATGCCTTGCATCCTCGCTTCATTAGCTTGTGAGCTTTCAACATTGAGCATACTATGGGGTTGCCTCCTTTTTCGCCATAAATGGTGACGTATTTCCCGCTCGGAGATGTTAGTTTTATCTCTTTACGGAAGCACACGACCTTTGCATGGTGTCGAGATAGCCAATCCATCCCAATGACTACTTGAAATTCTCCCATCGACATCGGGATTAGATTTATCAAATATTCTTCATCGTCGATGCTCAGTTTACAATTTTCACATACATCACAAACAATAAAGCTCTTGTTATTACCTATCTCTACTTCTAAAGGCACAGGTAATTTTGTTAGAACAAATGAAGGATGTCGAATAAGTCCATATGAAACAAAGGATTTATTCGCACCCGTATCAAATAACACGTGTGCAGGAATTGAGTTTACAGCAAATATACCTGAGACCACGTCAGGTTCAACCTTTGCTTCTGCGGCGGTTAGTTGAAAAGATCTTGCCTTTGCTTTCGGGGCTTCACCTTTCGGTTCCTGCCCATCCTTCTTTCCAACCAGCTCCGGGCATTCCGACTTCTTGTGACCCGTTCGATAACAATTGTAACAAACCGTCACTTTCTCCGGGCATGATATAGCCATATGTCCCGTTTTCTTGCATATGGGACAAGGCTTATCCTTGTAACGACATTCGCCTTTATGACCCTTGCCGCAGATTTTGCAACTTGGCGACCCGCCTTTCGTATCAGATTTCTTTGCGCTTTCGTTTGTTCGTGCCTTCTTAGTAGGGCTTGGATTCACATCTTGTGCCCTTCGTTCACCCCGTTCTATGCTCTTTTTCAGTTCGATCTCCCTTTCCCGAGCAGCATTGACAATCTCGGTAAGGGTCTCGTATTTTGAAGGGGTTATGAACTCTCTATACTCCGCACTTAGCATGTTATGGTAGTAATAGACCTTTTGTTCTTCATTTTTCACCAAATCATCACAGAACTTTATCTTGTCCATAAACATCCCCGTGATCTTGTCTATGGATTCACCCTTGTGTCTGAGTTGCATGAACTCTTCCTTGATTCTATTTATGACCGCTTTGGGACTATGGTGTTTAAGAAACGGCGTCTTAAACTCCTCCCATGTCATGGCTTTAGCCGCTTCACTTCCAATCTCCTTCTTTTTGTTATCCCACCAGTCTTTCGCTTGACCTCTTAATTGACCCGTACCATAAGCTACGTAGTCATTTTCATCACAATGAGTTTTCTCGAATACTCCTTCGATATCACTTAGCCATCGTTGGCACACAATTGGATCAACCTCCCCATTATATATTGGTGGTTTACAGGCCATGAATTCCTTGTATGAACAAGGCTTTCGTCCACCATGCTTTTCCTTTGCTACATTTGAATCATCTTCCAGTTTCTTGATTCTATCTTCTACTATTGATAAAACTGTGTTTTGAATTTTATCAATAAAGCCCGACAAACTGTTTTCGATCGCCTTTCCAACCTCTTCGGCAATCACTTCCCTCACTTGTTCGGTGACTCTTGGCACCGCATCATCGTTACCTTTATAAGCCATCTCTATTTCTGAAATGTTTACATTAGTTGTTAAACATTCCATTTATAACACATGCTTTACTTGTTTTGATTTAATCAAGTTCATAACTCGATTTAATCATTCTTGTTTCAATTCAATCAAGTTCGTAACTTGATTTAATCATTCTTGTTTCAATTCAATCAAGTTCGTAACTTGATTTAATCATTCTTGTTTCAATTCAATCAAGTTCGTAACTTGATTTAATCATTCTTGTTTCAATTCAATCAAGTTCGTGACTTGATTTAATAATTCTTGTTTCATGCATTTCTTTTTTTTGAGTGAGCTTACACACTCTTTTCATGCATATTTGTTCATTTCTCATTTCTCATTTTCTACGTAGTACATAATTTATTAACAAAATAAGTTAGTTCTTACCGGACGATCGATCAAGCTTGAACCGAACACTTATTGACAACCTTGAGGTCTGATTACCAACTTGTAACAACCTTAATTTTTACCCTTGATTTTAGTAATAGTTTATACCATTTCAAGTAAAATATTAATTACTTAACCTAACTTTCATAAAAAAGTTCATAAGTAACATTAAACTTAGTCAAGAAATAACTAAGGTAATTACATTTTAAAAGATGTTTAAAGCGTGATTACAACCCAAACACAAAATATTAAAGGTTCAAAACACAGCGGAAGCTTCAAAATGTAGTGTTCGGTTCTTCATTAATCGCTTGATCGCCACCCGAAAGATCCACATGATCACCTATGGTCAAAATCATTAAACATTAGTTTTGACTTGATATAATACAATAACATGAGTTCCAACATCAAATCTTTAAATAAAAAAAAATAAAAGTTTTGTTGGTTCCACCGTAACTTACGGTGTTACCGTAAGTTACGGTGAGTCCTGGAATTTCCTAGTCCACCGTAAAGCAGGAGGGTTTTACCGTAAATGTCTGACCTGTACCATAAATTACGGTACTACCGTAATTTACGGTGAGTCCTGGAAACCCATGTTTTTATGTTTTATTCATTGTACTCAAATTCAACTCTCAGATTTCGATTTTTCTAACATCCCACTACATCAAAGTTTCATATTCCTAACATGTTATATGATAACCAATATCAAAGAACAATCGACTATGTTCCGGAGCATTGACCATGCTTTACTTGATTATCCGACCCGTTTGGCTCGTCTAAGGAATCCTCCTATATGACAACTACCAACGAGTTCAAACCAAGTTTTATCAATCATTCAATATAGCGACTTCATCACTTAATTCAAACGACTCTCATTTAAAAATTCAAGTACACATTATATAAACATCCAATCTACTAAATGTAACGGGTCAAGTTACATACCTTAGCGCACACCCTTCAACCGCGAATCACCACCGGCTTGTCCACTCGACGTTCCGGTATCTTGTCCTATAGAGTTCAATTCAAGACATGTTTAGAACTCTCTTTAGACCTCACTTCGCACATTATACCGAAACATCATAATTATGCGTTAAAGCTTTAAATTTCTATTTTTAAGCCTTCTTTGAGGCATTTCTACAAACACTATGAGGGCAGAATTTCTACATCATTTGCATTTAAGTTCATAGTTTGCTAGCTAGTTAACTTAACATCAATAAAGTCCTCATATAGCATTTTAATCATCATACCTTTCTGAAATCACTTTTCTATAATCAATTTACACTAGGATAATCATCTAAACCCTAGTGTTCATCATCATCATGTAAAACCCACAACCCACCTTCAAGGTGTTCATGGAATTTTCCTGAATTTGGTCATGATTTTACATGTAGTTGGCTAGGTTTCACTTCTAAACACCATATCAACTCTAATCTAACCATATAACACACATGCAACATCAAATTTCCAGATTTCCTAAATCATGAGAATTTCAAGTTGAGAGATTTCATTAGGTTTTACATACCTTACAATCCTCTTAAGATGAGGATCATGATTCTAAGCTCAATTTTCGATTTTGACTTGGATAAATCCTTCAATTTGCAAGATTGATGAAGTTTTTAGGGTTTTGGAAGATCTCCTGGTCGCCCTTTCTCCCTGTTCGATCGATGCCCACCCAATCAAACTTCTTATCCTTTTGTGTGAGAGCAGTCAGAGGTTGAGCGATTTTCGAGAAATCCTCAATAAATCTGCGATAATAGCCTGCCAAACCTAGGAACTGTCGAATCTCGGTCGGCGTCTTTGGGGTCTCCCAGTTCTTGATTGCCTCGATCTTTGTAGGATCCACATGAATTCCATTTCCATTAACTACATGGCCAAGAAACTGAACTTCGCGTAACCAGAACTCGCACTTCGAGAACTTCGCGTTTAACTTTTCTTTCTTAAGCAGCTCCAAGATAGCCCTTAGATGGTGTTCGTGCTCATCCTTCGTCTTTGAGTAGATCAAAATGTCATCAATAAACACGATCACAAACTTATCAAGGTAGGGCTTGCAGACTCTGTTCATTAAATCCATGAACACGGCTGGCGCGTTCGTCAAACCAAACGGCATAACTAGGAACTCGTAATGCCCATAACGAGTCCTAAAAGCAGTCTTGGGAATACTTTCTTCTTGAATCCTCAATTGGTGATAGCCCGATCGAAGGTCGATCTTTGAATAAAAACTTGAACCTTGTAACTGATCGAACGGTCATCGATCCTTGGCAAAGGATATATGTTCTTGATTGTCAACTTGTTCAGCTCCCGGTAGTCGATACACATGCGAAAAATACCATCTTTCTTCTTAACAAACAAAACTGGAGCTCCCCAAGGCGAGAAGCTTGGTCGGATAAATCCCTTGTCTAACAACTCCTGAAGTTGTGTCGACAATTCCTGCATTTCCGAAGGTGCAAGTTGATAGGGTGCCTTAGCTACAGGCGCGACGCCTGGAACTAAGTCAATATGAAACTCGACTTGTCTATGTGGCGGAAATCCTGGCAAGTCTTCTGGAAAGACTTCAGGATATTCTTTTATGACTGGAATATCTTCTATCTTTGGTTCAGCGGCCTCCTTATCCACGATGTGTGCCAAGAAGGCAACATATCCCTTCTTTAGACATTTTCGCGCTTTCAAGCAGCTAATGATTTTCAGGGGCGTATCGCGCTTCTCTCCATGCACCACAATCGTTTCTCCATCCGCCTTTGGGATGCGAATGGTCTTCTCGTGACATACAATTTCGGCTCTATTGCTTGACAACCAATCCATCCCTACTACCACGTCGAAGCTTCCCAACTCGACTGGCAGTAGATCCAGTGTAAATTCATGTCCTCCCAGCTCTATCACACATCCTCTGATGACTTCATTTGTTTCTACTAGCTTTCCATTAACCAGTTCAATTGAGTAAGGAATATCTAACTTACTAGCAGTTAACCCAAGCATATTCTTAAATTCTAGCGATACAAAGCTATAGTCGGCACCAGTGTCAAAAAGTACAGATGCAAAGCATTGATTTATAGGGAACGTACCAGTGACAACATTCGGGTCCTGGCGTGCTTCCCGTGCTCCAATATTGAATACCCTTCCACGAGCTTGATTGAGCTTTGGGCATTCACGCTTGAAATGCCCGACGTCTCCACAGTTAAAACATCCCGGTCCTCGACCGTCACCATTCCCATTACCGCCTTGATTGTTATTGCGGTTACCATTTCCTGCTTGATTCCCGAAGTTACCGCGATTACCATTTCCGCCGTTGCGGTTCCCATTCTCGTTACCTCCACGGTTGTTGTTACCAAATCCCCTTTGGCCACCACGGCCAGTACCAACCCAACAAGTGTCTTTTAAGTGACCAATCTTCCCACAAGATTCACATTTGCTAATTCTGCACCGGCCAGCATGATGAAACTGGCATAATTCGCATTTGGGCAGAGCGCCCATGTATCCTTTCCCTTTGACCTTAGCGCCACACTTGTTTTCAGCTGGTCGGTTCACATCCTTCCTCTTGTTGGCACTGCCGGTACTCTTTTTAAAGTTGGAGAATTTCCTCTTGTTCTCCCCTGCAGATTCAACATGAGTTTCTTTCTTTTTCGGCTCAGAAATGGAAAACTTGTCTAACCGGATGGCTTCCTCAGTAAGTGCCACGCTGAGATCAATGGCTTCGGTAATTGTTGCAGGCTTTGAAGAGGTTACCATGCTCATGATCTGGGGTGCTAATCCCCAGATGAAACGCTCCACGCGTTTGAATTCAGGAGTGACCATATATGGTACCACGTGTGACAGATCATGAAATCTCTGAACATACTCGACGATTTTCGGGCCGTCCATTTTAAGGTTCCAGAATTCAGTTTCTAATTTCTGGACTTCCGCCCTAGAGCAATATTTCTTTCTCATGAGCTCCTTCAGCTCGTTCCACGTCAATGCGTAAGCCGCTGCCTCTCCCAGGGTTTGGACCTGGAGATTCCACCATGACAGCGCTCCATCTATGAATAGACCAGAGATGTAGGTAACTTGCTGATCTGGTGCGCTCTTGCTCATCCTTAGCACTGAATCGGTCTTTTCTGCCCATCGCACAAAACCCACAGCACCCCCGGTGCCGTCAAAGTTAAGCGGTTTACAGTCTAGAAATTGTTTAAAGGTACAGCCTGTACAAGTAACGTCATTCACAGAAAGCATTAGCAATTGCACCTGGAATGTCCAAATGTAAGGTAATGTGTCCCAGTGATTTAAACATTACCATGTGGTGGGTTGTTGTTTCTTGGGTTATTCCCACTAGTTTCGTCGCGCGAAGCCTCATAGTCTGCTATCGCTTTTGAAATTTGTTCCTGTAACTCCGCCTCGGTTGTGGGCAAACGTACAGCTCTCCGAGGAGGCATCTTCTAAAAGAAGATCATATCGGTCAGGTCATAGTAAGTACGGTAAGTAAGTAATATGCGTACGTAATAACATCCACCAACCTCATAACACATAACATCCCATGTTATAATATAAAACAAATAATTCAACAATGCATGTAGTGAGAACGTTGCCATTGAGCTTTCATTCAATCATGACCACAATATAGTTTTACATGTTTCATAGTACATCATACATCAAAATAAGATCATAGGGTTACATCACCCCAAAATACAAGTCAGTCTACACAAATCATATACAAAAACGTGGTCTTCCAAAAGTCTTCATATGTTGGCCCAATTGCGACTTTCTCACCAAAACGATCTACATGTACCAAACCAAAAATATAGCTATGCTGATGGCGGAGGCGGAGGAGGAGGTGGAGGAGAGAAAAGTAAACGACGCATATGCACCCAATCCTCCTCGAGGGCGTGGATAACGCGCAGTGAGTAGGCAATCTGCTGGTCAGGAGGAAGGAAGCGGATATCAGAATCAGGAAGTGATGGAAAAGGAATGGTGGTGCCGCAAAAGGAGTCTGGCAATGGCAAGGAGGAGGACGCGGGGTCTTCTCCAGCTCAGCGACTCTCCTGCTCAACATATCCTACTGTAACTGCAGGGATATAAGTATGTCATCTGTGGAATATCCGACATGGAAAGGGTGATACGGGTCCCATAATGGCATGACATTGGGCGATGACCACAAAAATGGCTCGCCCGATGGTACAAAAGGTGATGCAGTACAAGGAAACTGAGACATGAATGGTACAGCTGACGACATGGGTGGAACAAAAGCAGGACGAGGACACTGCGGCATAAACTGGTCGACTCCTGTCATAAAAGGTACGTGACCCAAAGGCTGTCTCGAAGAACACTCTCCAGGACGAGGTGGAGGAATGTCCTGGAGAAAGGTGATAGGAAGGTCGGTGCGATGGATATCTGACACATGGGGAAAATGAGGGGTAATATCAATCGGTGCAGAGATGGGTGCATGAGGGGGAGTGACGGGTAGAACAAAAGGAGGATAATCATCATCCTTAATCCACCCGTTACGGGTGTCGGCGTATCTGGGATCCACATGCGTGGCAAACGGTGCATGGTCAACAAGCACCGGCACAGGATCAGGCAAAGGTGCATCCACAACAGGTGGTGCAACGATTGGAGCATCATCAAAAACAAGGTCGTGCACAGGTGCAGTGTCATGGGCAATAACAAGCTCTGGTGCAATGATAGGCTCGGGGTCAGCAAAGGCCATATCAAGATCGGCAGGTACATCGAGAAGCTGGTCAATGGGATCAACTGGTGCCTCCAAGGGCTGGTCATCAGGAATAAACTCGATCTCGGGATCGGGATCAAAATCATGAGGAAAAACTGGATCGAACTCATCCTCAAACTCAGGATCAAACTCAAAATCGTGAGGCGAACCGGGTGCCGCTGACATAGCTGTATCGGAGTCGGAGTCAGCAGGATATCGACGCAATCCGACGGCGTGCAAAGTAGAAGATGATACTGACTTAAAAGAATCAGCACCGGGCTGATCAGATAAAATCTCCTCAGCGGGAGCCTCAACAGGTGGTAAAACAACAGCATCTGCAACCGGAACCTCAACCAAAGGAATGGCGACATCATCAGCAATCGGGCCCCACCCTCATAGTCGTCCTCAGGGGGACCCTCGAAAAGATCAATGTCGTCATCAGACACAACATCGAGTGGCAAATCCTCGACGGGAAATGCAGCAAGTGGAATAGGATGTCTTCTAATATTTTGTTTACAAGATCAAGCAACAATCAAATAAAATATAAAACAAATCAAGAGAGTAAGTAGTGAAGTATGGTGTGGATATTTTGTGGGTCCTTCGGTGACCGAATTCGGGTATGGGGGGGGGGGTTGGATGTAAATTTTTGATGATGGATGTTAACTATTAGTTCAAGTTCAAGTATTTTGTTACATATGTTAGTTAGTTGAGAATTTAGTGGGTGTTATGGTGTACGGGGATCATGACTAGCCATGAAATAATTAAACTATGTATTTGACAAAAAATTAGTGTCCCGGGTAATGTCCGGTTATTCGGTTAAATACCGTTCCGTTAAAATGTTTAATTATACCGCAAAGTGTCTTTTATATATATTTTTATAACATTTTTAGTTCCCGGCACTTAGGAAAGTATACCGGACCATTCTACCATATTTTTGCACCTTCCTAGCATGTTACAAAGCTGAATTTTGTTTAATAAATGCAGAATTCTGCACTTAAAGTGTGTTTTAGGCACTTCCCGGCACTTTAACTATCACCTAGTGACGCAGTTTTATGGTCCTCACTTCCCTACACTCCATACTAGTGTAGTACCCTGTCCCTGGCTCATACTGGCCTTATAAACATAGTCTGTCTATGTGCTGGTATTGTCAGCATGTTTCCGAATTATCCGTTCAGTGTGCTAACTGTGCTTTGTGCATCAAGTATGTCAGTAAAGTTTGTGTGTAATAAATGGAGTGACTCTATGAAATATGATGCATATGTATGTATGATACAAAAATCATAAAGCAGTTTAAATTGTCAGTTGTAATCAAGCACATTCATTAAACACATAATTAAAATTAATTAATCGTACGGTACCTGTAATTGTGAGGGTTGTCACAGAGATATTGTATTTTGATCATTGTAATTTAATTTATTTTCTAATTTTTTATATATTATAATGGCAAATTGGATTTAAATAATCTCAACCTTCTCAATTTGGCCAATAATAATCCCAACTCAGTTATTTGCCGATAATAATCCGAACTGGTCCACTTTTGGCCAATAATAGTCTGCGTTAAAAATAACCTAACGGAGTTAAGTTTTTTTTTCTGAATTACAAACCGATGATTTAGGGCTTTTGATTAGAACGAGGATACAAGTTGATTGATGTAAAATTTACCTCGAAATACTGACCCAAACGACGAAAACTGTGCTTCAATTCGGGTGTTTAAACTTCCAATTAACAAAACTCAAGTCGTTTTGAGCACCGTTTCGAGGTAAATTTTATATAAATCGACTCTTATCCTCGTTCTGATCAAAATCCCTAAAGCATAAGTTTGTAATTCGGAAAAAAAAAACTTAACTCCGTTAAGCTATTTTTAACAGCGGATTATTATCGGCCAAAAGTGAAACAGTTCGGATTATTATCGGCAAATAAGTGAGTTGGGATTATTATCGACTAAATTGAGAAATTAGGATTATTTGAATACAAATTGCCTATTATAATTATTAAAATATATGAATTTACTGATCTTTTATAATTATACAAGTGACACATCAGCCTAACCTGATTGGGTGTAAAAAAAATAATTGGTTAATTTTGTTGGTTTCATTGTCCAATGTCATGTTTTAACGATAACGAACTCAGAGTATTTGTGTTGCCAATTAACTCTAACATCATATCAATATCATACTCAACGAATAATAAAATTTGAATTGCCACTTGGTTGCATAAAAGCCTTACCTACACATATGCATATGATACCAAGAATAAAAACATAATTAATTAAACATTAAAAATCACAACTTTAATCAAAACTAAGTATCCATTGCAACGGCGGATCTAGAAAATCCGCCAAGCCGTAACGTTTTATAAATAAGCCGTAACGAAATCGAAAAAACCTCAAATTTTTCCAAAATTTACACTAATTTTTCCAAATTTTTCCGCGCCAAGCTGTAGCGGGCGTTGACCCCCGGCATAAGGTAGCTCCGCCCCTGATCCATTGTAGGATTTATTTCATCAAATCTAACAAAACTCTAGTCCACAATCATCAAGTGGAAATAATAATTGAATAAACAAAAGCAAAAAACGAACATAATGAAACAATGTAATCCTCTAGAAAAATATTCCACTTAATATAGAATTTTTAGGTCCGGTGACTTTCGATCCTTCGGTGGAAATTTTCAAGCTTCGCCACTACCCTTTGCAAACCAACCATCATCTACATGACTTTCTTTACGCTTGATGTCAGTATAATTAGATGATGCAAAGATGACGAGCCAAAACAATGAATAGAAATAAGGATATATTCCTAGCAACATTTTTGACCGCATACCTTATACATGAGTTGGTGATTTTGATGAAGAAAATAAAAAGATTCGAAGTAAAGATCAATACATATAAACAAAGTCCAATAAGCATAACATTGTTGTTTTCATACAATATGACACGAGGATGGTCATCAGTGACGGACCGAGGATTTTTGGACAATGGGATCTCATTTTTCTGGTGTTCAAATTTTTTGGATCGGTCGTTCGGGTCGGGTCGAGAAACATAATAGAAAACAATATCATAACTAAATTACAAGTTTCATTTACTACACATTTAGCTAAATATAGGTGAGAAAGAATTGAAATAGAGAAAAAAAATAGAGTGATTAATTTAAAATCAAGTTTAAAAAAAAACACAAAAATACGAAAAAAGCAGGTATCGAACCGGGGACCTTTTGTGTGTAAACAAGGGGTTTTACCACTGCACCAGGCTCACTCTTATTGTTATGGGGTCCAACTAAATTATTTTATGGGGTCCATAGAAAATTTTATATACCGCTTCTACTACTTTAAAAGAAAAAGATTGGGGTCCGGGGACCCCGTTCCGCTTAACGTGGGTCCGCCCCTGTCACACCCCAACCAATGGCGTAATCATCGGAGTGGGACTTGTTCGAGATTGTAAGAGACTTCAAAACACTATTTGTGACAATATTTAATTCAACCGATTTCATTTCATAATCAAATTATCAAAAACATTACAAGGAAATTCAAACAACGACATTGTTCATAACATAAACATAACAAAATTTGATACAACACTTTAAACCTAAACGTCTAAGTGAGTATCTAGGCATCATTGCTAATCCATTTCATAGCGTCATCAATCCTCAACCTGTAACATGTTTAAAATACAATTCAATGCAAAAGCAAAGGCGAGTATACAAGTTTAAGAATAAGTATAAGTATAAGTTTAAAAACGAATCCACATGAAAACTTAGTTTATACAAGATCAACATAACATGGCATGCAATATTTCTAGTCAACCCTCTGTTTACGCAAAATGATATAATTCAACATGACCACTAGTCCACGGGCGGTGCGTTACTCCTATAGCGCTATACATGTCAAATGGAGGCTCGTGAAAGCTAATGACCGAAACATATCACATAAGTATGGTCAACGTAAGCATCAAGTATCACAACATAGTATTCATGTGTAAGGATTGTTTCGTGCATTGCATAAAGAATAAGTTTAAGTGTGTTTTAATAAGGTAACATGTTACACCCCAAAAAGTGGTATACATAAAAAGGGGGTTGCGAGTATACTCACATTGGTTGCGTTGAGATTTCTTGTAAGAAACGCACGAGTGAAGATTGGAGACTTGGAACAATGAGGGTTATCCTAAAAAGAATTTGGAATGCACTTAAATAAAACGGAAAATTTAATAATAAATTTAATCGTATTTTATAATTATACGTAGGGTACGACTTGTGTCACCACGGTTTCCTAGATTCGAGGATCCGGGTGAGAACAGAAATCGTTACCACTTGAAAGGTTAGGAGTGGATTTGATATTCATATCGTCCTAAAATTAATAATAGGTGGTAAGAATTAAGGGGGAATTCTAGGTAAAAAGTGATATTAGGGATTCTTGGTCTAGTTAGGATGCCTACGATTTTATGGTTTATAATAATTATTCATTTAGAATAAATAAATCAATAGTGTTAGAATTTACAAAACAGATTTTTAACAAAATTGATCTATTCGAAAATAAAAGAACTAAATGATTTAATTCAAAAGTAACTGACATGGAACCCAACAATAGGAAAATTTATATTTTTCATATTTATATACTAAAGTAGTCAATTAAATAAAGAATCATAAATATTTTACCAATCGTTGATGTACTTAGAAAATTATTGTTGACAGTTTACTAAAAGGTTGGGTGACAAACCAAACTAAATTTGCATGTAGCACATGCTCTGTTTTCATAGAGAACAAGAAAGAAAACAAGAGGTCAGCCGGATCGAACCCGCGACTCCGGCCACTAACTCAATGTGCTACCACCTCACTTTGTAGATATTTTTAGTTTTTAAGTTTTTTGTACATGACTGTCAGTCGTCGCCATCTTCATCATTTAACAAAATCATCAATTGTCATGTATATACTTTAACTTTCAGTTCCTTTCTTAGATCGAAACGATTAGTTTAAGGTATTATACAGAGGAACAAACGAAAAAGCAAAAGGAAAGAAGAAGGTATACCGATAACGAGTCAGTCGGGTTCCGTCGTAAGACTCCGGCGACGCTTGGTTCTTCTCCGGCGATGCTCTTTTCTTTCCGTCAACGCACGGTGTTATCATCTTCTTTAAGTCGAAAACGTATCAACGACGGTTTATGAACAAGACACAAATCTCATTATACAAATCATGTTTCTTGATTGTTGATGAGGATACGTCCTTGGTCGGACCGAATCATCGCCAAAACATAGAACCGAGCAATAATATATCGAAGCCGGATCGCAGTCTACGCCATAGACGGAACGGACAGATCCTCTGGTACGCCGTAACTAACTGGGCCCCACGGTCATAACCGCCATGACAGTGACTGGTTCGGCCATAACTAACTCGCCACGTCAGCACACCCAAAGACTATAAATACCATACTTGAACCTCCAAAACGGGTAATCGCTACTTTCTCCCTCTAAACTCTCCTCTCTCTCTCCCTGACCTATTTCCTCCTTGCAAACACTTATTCTCACGCCCGAGCTTGGTCACAGAGAGGCCCCCCTCCCTGTGACGAGGCTAACGGTGTGCTTGTTTTCTTGTGATCATGCAGGTTCCTTGCTTGGTCATCTGAAGTTCTGCTCTAACCAGGTCGGATCAACTGGTTTTGAGTCTTCAGTGGCGCCATCCCCTCGAATTCACATAATTCGTTTCCTTGTTTTTTGAAATCATGGCAGATGCAACAGCAGCAGTCTCCACCAGCACTTTCCCATCTTACAATGATATATGGGAAGGAAACGCTGCCTCCACAACTGCTTCAACAGCAGTTGCCGCCTCAGCAGCTTCGATAGGATCCGCGTCGGTTCCTCCAGCTGCAAATTCTGTAGGCGGAAGCTCTATCACCACGCTGTCTGTTACTGCCCCGGTTGCCACGCCATTACCTACCTTCGACAACGCTTTCCTTTTAAGGAATGCCGATCTATTGCGTCAGTTACAGCAGCAACAACAGCGAGACGAGATGCTGCAGGGTCTCCGAGCAAACTTGTTTAACAACGTCTATCCAGGGGGAAATCCCGTCTCCGTTGGAACCTTCGTTCCTGGATCTCTGGTAAGTTCTATGATCTCCACTCCTATAACACACGTTACACAATTTTCTTCGGTTACAAGTGCTCCGATGAATAACGGTCTAAACGACCTGTTTCTCCAGGGATCTATGGGTTTAAACCCCCAAGATCAAGAGCTGCTCATGCCATACCACCCCACGTCTATGACTTCCCAATCAAAGTTTACGTTACGGATCGTCAATGCCCCACTCCCAGCTAAGCTGAAGATGCCTCCCACACTGAAGTTTTACGATGGTACGTCTGATCCGGACGACCATATGTTCGCGTTTGCCGGAGCGGCTAAGGTCGAGCAGTGGCCTATGCCGGCTTGGTGTCTTATGTTCGCCCAAACTCTCACCGGATCGGCAAGGGTTTGGTTTGATGGGTTGCCAGAGGGGTCGATCGATCACTTTGAGGATTTCCGGCGTATTTTCTTACAAAATTTCTGTCAGCAGCGACGCTACAAGAAAGACATTACCGAGGTTCACCATATAAAGCGTCGCGACGGAGAGTCCGTAGAAGATTTTATCGATCGTTTCAATCGAGAAAGCATGCAGATAAGTGGAGCGGTTGACCAGCTCCGAGTCTCTGGGTTCTGTCACGGAGTTCGGAACAATCAGCTTGTGGAGAAACTCCATGAATATCTCCGAAAAACTATGGAGATACTTATGGAGAGAGCTCGAGCCTTCGTTCGGGGAAAGAGTGCATGCGGTCAACCGAACGAAACTACAACAAGAAATGCCAAGGCCCGAACCACTTCGTGGAGACGCAACGCGTCGCCACCAAAAGATAGAAGCAGCAGTTGGAACAAAAATCGTGGCCCGTATCAGAAGTCGGATCGAAGCAGTTTCCGAACAGGAAACGTGCGTTTTAACACTTTTTCCGAGCTCACCAAATCACCAAGCGAAATTCTCAGTATGGAGACTACTCGGTTCCCTACGCCGTCGAAGCAACGACCCACCTCGGATAAGCACTCCAAGAAATATTGTGAATATCACCGAGACAAAGGTCATACAACTGATGAATGTTGGGCTCTGAAACAAGAAATCGAAAAGGCTGTGCGATCCGGTAAACTCTCTCATCTTGTGAAAGAAGTAAAAGACGGGAAGAAGTCGGCAGCAGCAATTGATAATCCGAACACTGAACCCGGAATCAATATGATCCGGTCAAGCGAATCAAGAGGGATAAAACGGTCGAACCAACATATGGCAGCATGGATGCATCAACCAACATACTTCCCTCCAATCGATCCCGACGATGCTCGGGACGGACCAATTACAATCTCGGCTGTCATCGCCGGACACCTGGTCCGACGAATTTACGTAGACGGAGGTAGCGCCTTTGAAATCATGTATCTACAATGTTTCCAGCAGCTGAACCCCCAAGTAAGGAAGAGGTTGATTGAAGTCTCCACCCCTCTAATCAGTTTCTCCGGGGAGGTGGTTCGTCCGATAGGACAGATTACCCTTCCGACAACATTCAAAGATGATGATAAAAGCAGGACTGTCCAACTAACCTTTCTGGTTGTCGGAACTCACTCATCACACAACATAATACTCGGACGACCCGGGTTGCGAGCTCTTGGGGCGATCAGTTCGACAATACATGGAGCTATTAAATTCCCTACCGAGGCCGGAGTTGCTACTATTTTCTCAGAGGCAAATTCGTTTGTCGCCGAAGTGAGACATGCAGCGGAAACGAGCTCCAAAAAGTCCGAAGTACCTACGGAACTTTGGGCGATCAACCCGGATTTTCCCGAACAGCAAGTAGCTATCGGCGCGCAACTCCCAAAACGAACAAAGAAGCTCCTGTGGGAATTATTAAGCAACTCGGTTGACGTCTTCGCGTGGAAGCACTCCGATATGCAAGGAGTCCCTAGGTCTATAGCACAACATCACCTGAACGTAAAAGAATCCATCAAACCAATAGCACAAAGAAAAAGGCATATGGCTCCGGACCGGGCCAAAGCAATTGCAAAAGATGTGAAGAGCCTCCTAGACGCCGGAATTATTCGAGAAGTTCGATATCAAACGTGGGTGTCGAATCCCGTTTTGGTACGGAAAAAGGATAATTCATGGAGAATGTGCATTGACTTCACCGATCTAAACGATGCGTGCCCGAAAGATTGTTTTCCTTTACCGGAGATCGATGAGAAGATTGATTCCGTCGCCACGTTCAGGTTGAAGTGTTTTTTAGATGCCTACAAGGGATACCATCAGATAAAAATGGCAGTTGAAGATGAGGATAAGACGACGTTTGTCACTAATGAAGGAGTTTATTGTTTTACCAAGATGCCGTTCGGTTTAAAAAACGCCGGTGCTACGTATCAGCGTTTGATGAGCAAAGCTTTCAAAGATCAGATTGAGCGAAACGTAGAAGTGTATGTTGACGATATCGTGATCAAAAGTCACGATGAAGCCACCATGCTAAAAGACATACTTGAAACGTTTACCCGACTCCGAAGCATCAACATGAAGTTAAACCCCAAAAAGTGTACGTTCGGGGTAGAAGAAGGTAAGTTTCTAGGAGTCATGGTCGGGGCAAAAGGCTTGCGAGCCAACCCAGACAAGATTGATGCTGTTCTTACAATGAAGCCTCCGACGTCGGTGAAAGAGATTCAGTCCTTAAATGGACGGTTAGCTGCTCTCCATCGGTTTTTGTCAAAAGCAGCAGACAGATCGCTCCCGTTCATGGATGTCCTTAGAAAAAGCTTTAGATCAGAGTTCAAGTGGACGGAAGAAGCTGCACGAGCTTTTGAAGAGCTTAAAACTTGCCTGGGCACATTGCCAACTCTCACCATACCAGAAGAGGATGAAGTACTAACGGTCTATTTAGCCGCGTCGTTTGGAGCTGTCAGTGCAGTATTAGTCGCTCACCGAACCGGGGCGCAAATCCCCATTTATTACGTAAGCCGAACGCTAAAAGACTACGAAACTAGATACTCAAACTTGGAAAAATTGGCTCTGGCACTAGTCCATGCTTCGAGAAGACTTCGCCGATACTTTCAAGCCTATCCGATCGAGGTGCGAATGGATCAAAGAATCCATCATGTTCTACAACGACCTGAAGTCTCGGGTCGAATGGCAAAATGGGCGATCGAGCTAGGCGCATTCAATATCACCTTCAGAACCAAAGGTCCGTTGAAAGGGCAGGTAATAGCCGATTTCCTAGTTGAAATTCCGGAGGACAAAGAAACTGAAGAAGTTGAAAAAGCTCCAGGGAAGCCTTGGTCCTTGTATACCGACGGAGCTTCTAGTTCCGAAGGAGCAGGGGTGGGCCTAATTCTCACCGACCCAGATGGAACGGATATGACGTACGCGCTCCGGCTAGAGTTTAAGAGTTCGAACAACGAAGCCGAATACGAGGCCCTCTTGGCTGGCCTACGTCTTGCGCTGAAAGTCGGAGCAAAAAATGTCGTAGCCCATGTAGATTCATTGCTCGTAGCAAATCAAGTAAACGGAGATTATGAGGCGAGGGAAGCAAACATGATCGAGTATCTCGAGCAAGTGAAGCAAGCTATGGCATCATTCGGGGCATGTAAAGTCGAGCACGTTCCCCGTAGTAAGAACAAGAAGGCTGATGCATTGAGCAAGTTGGCATCGGTATCATTCAGTCACCTGGCCAAAGAGGTGAGAGTGGAAGTCTTAACTAGACCTTCAATTGCAGCTCCGCAGGTTATGCAGGTCGAAACACCGTCGCAAACGTGGATGACGCCAATAATTAACTACTTGGTGCATGACGTTTTGCCGACCGACAAAGCGGAAGCAAGAAAGGTCCAAATCAACTCTCTTCAATACCAGATGCAAGAAGGAGGCTTATACCGAAAGACTTTTCTTGGGCCTCTGTTAAAGTGTCTGGACCCGGAGCAAGCCAGTTATATCATCAGGGAAATACACTATGGCATCTGTGGCATCCATGCCGGACCTAAGATGATTGTGACAAAGGTAAAAAATGCAGGGTATTACTGGCCCAGGATGCACGAGAGCGCAGTAAAAGAGCTCCAACAGTGTGATGAGTGCCAAAAGCACGCACCAATCAGCCTCCGAGCCAAGAATGAGATGATACCGGTAACCGCTGCATGGCCCTTCCAAAAGTGGGGCGTTGATATCGTCGGGCCTTTTCCAAGATCAAGCGGAAGCGCTCAGTACCTGCTAGTCGCGGTGGATTATTTCACCAAATGGGTGGAAGCTCGACCATTTACAATCATCTCCGGCTACAACGTGACGCGGTTCTTCTGGGAACAAATCGTATGCCGTTTCGGTCTTCCACTCTACATTATAAGCGACAATGCAAAGCAGTTTGCAGAAAACCCGTTTAAGCGTTGGTGTGAAAATCTAAAAATTAACCAAGTCTTTTCCTCGGTTGCCCACCCCCAGGGTAACGGGCAGGTCGAACAGATAAATCGACGAATCGTCGATGGGATAAAGAGGAGGCTCGGTTACGAGGGAAAAGGCTGGGCGGACGAGTTGCCGAATGTTTTATGGGCTCACCGAACGTTACACAAGACTAGCAACGGAGAAACACCATTTAGTCTTACGTACGGTACCGAGGCAGTAATCCCCGTAGAGATCGGACTCCCAAACCAAAGGTGCAAAAATTGGGAGGAAAACGAGCATGAACTCCGGTCCAATCTTGATATGTTAGAAGAACGTCGGAACATCGCGGCAATCAAAGAAGCCCGATACAAAAAGAAGATCGAGAAGTATTACAATGCCCGTGCCAAACTCTACAAGTTCAAGGTCGGAGATTATGTTCTCCGAAACAATGATGCGAGCCGTGTTGAAGCCCCCGGCAAGCTAACCCCTAAGTGGGAGGGACCGTATCGAGTCAAAGAAGCTAGTAACAAGGGCTCGTACGTATTGGAAAAGATCGATGGAACTCCCGTACCCCGGACATGGAACGGGGTGCACTTAAAGAATTGTTTTATGTGAATAGCCTGCTGCGGCTAAAAAAGATCGTTGTTCCTTGTTTTTTGTTTTCAATTTTCATGTATACGTCGGGAGGGTAATGCCCCGACAAATTTCCATTTTCTTTGTAACCGGGAGGGTTTTCCCCGGACCTATGATTAACAAATCAATGAATAAAGCGATCTGTACTTTTATAAGTATACAAATAGCATATGTATAAGTTCGAACAATTTCCTAAATGTGCACAAACGGGCCTCGACCCATGCCTCGCGCCGATCGAGAAGGCTTAAATAGTTCAAAAATAACAAAATCTATTAAGCAAAACGGCCCGTACTTGAAACGGTCCGATTATAAACAATCCACTTAAGCAAAAAAGAAATCAAAGAATTTCTTATTATGGCCCGGTCACCTAAGATGACCGAACAAAAAACCTGGTCGAACAGTGAAGTTTGGGAATGAATGACTATTGCCAAAATCATAGTCTCATGCAAAAGCATGTCAGTCGAATATTTCAAGCAAAAATAGATTGTGTGGGTTACAGGCCAAAAAAGAAACAGAAATTTAAAATTGTACGGTTACAATGACGAACATAAGTCAAGAGTTATACGACAAGAGAGATTGAATTTCAAGCTTCAAAGTCTTCCTTCACAATTGGGAGCTTGTTTTTTTGTTTAATGACGGATAGAGGTTTATCCACCAAATCCGCAACCTTAT
The DNA here is from genome assembly GCA_030545235.1 of Helianthus tuberosus. Lineage (NCBI taxonomy): Eukaryota > Viridiplantae > Streptophyta > Magnoliopsida > Asterales > Asteraceae > Helianthus > Helianthus tuberosus. The sequence goes on from CM060448.1 coordinate 191,607,114, forward strand.
GAAGCACGGAGATGTGGAAGTCATCGAAGGCCTTTATGGCAGCTTCTAACGCTTCCTTAGCTCCCTCATCATATCCGGGAATTTCCTCAACAGAACAAACCGAATCATGGGCGGCTTTGAAGCCTCGTTTAATGCCCTCGTTCACACCTGTTGCTTCAACACTATTGACAAGGTCAGCCACGACCTTCTCCAATTCCGGGCTTTGATGCACTAGCTTGACCACCCACGCAGCCCCCTCCGTCAAAAACCACTGTTTAGTTAGCATAAGCTCCGACAGTTGGGCGTACGATTCAACCATCTCACCCTCACAACGAATCAACATTTCCTTCGCTTTATCAATCGTCGTTTTGTGTGACTCAACCTCCCTGTCACGAGCCCTCTCTAATTCATCTTTAACTGAAGAAAAACAAGATTCAATAAGTAAGAAAAGGAAGCAATATATAAAAAATGAATGAATAAAAATACGAACATACCGTTCATCAGACGATGGTGGTCCGCCAGAAGTTGGTCATAAGATGCCTGCATCTCCTTCAGCTCAGCCGCGTGCCTCTCCTCCGAGTCAGATAATTTCTTCTCCAAACCACCAAATTTTACTCTGGAAGCTTCTAAGTCTTGGAGGGCTTTATCTCGAGCCTCGTAAGCAACCGCAGCTGAAGCCTGGGAAGACTTAGTAATTTCTTTCGCTTCTGAAACTTGCTCTTTCAAGCGGATAACTTGAGATCGGAGGGAAACTAGTTCTTGTTTCGTCTTCGACCGAACATTATCTTCATTTTTCAGATTAGCGATTTCACGCTGAAGCTTGCGACAGGACGACTCCGACTCGACCCAGCGCTTATACGTCTCCACTACTAAAGAATTCGACTGGGCCTGATTTATCATTAGGGCGTTTCCAAGCTCCGTCCCGCTCATCTTCCGGTAATGAGAGCGCTCAGCCGGAGTCCCCAAATGAAACAATGCCATTTTCGCCGACAGAGCATCCACTATCCTGTCCCTGTTTGTCAGCGACCACTCCGGTACATATTTCTCCAATGCTCTAGCCGTGTCCATATCTTCAACGCCGCCCGAACCTAACTCCCGTTATAAGAAAACAACTTCAGTGTTATACCATAAAGGTGAAGACAAGGCACTATCCCCACCATCAATTGGTTTGGGACTTGGCCTTGACACATTTGAAGCAACCCCCGTGGTAGGCTTACCCGAAGGAGAAGGTTCGGTTTTCTTGAAAGACAAAGGATCGGACGTATGGACATTTGTGATAACCTTAGTAGTTCCTCCTCCAAAAGACAAGGGGCTTATCGGGATGTTTACCGGACGATCCCTCGGAGTGCGACCCCCGTGAAGATGAGCGTCTAAGTTCTCCAGTATACCCCCAGCAGTAGAAAATTCGGTAACCTGATCTTCGTCATCATCCAGTGTGATAGTCTTGACGTCCGTTTTCTTTTTCTTCACCTGCTTGGGTTTCGGACCGGACTTAGAAGAAACAGCCCGTTTTCTTTTCAAACCAGCCTGAGGAAGCTCCTCTTCATCATCGTCTTCGTCATCACCACCATCTTTTACACCTTCATCACGCACCCCTTCGTCTCCAACAGAAAGATGGATTCCTTCGTCTTCGATAACAAACTTGGAGCCGGAACCTTTCGCTCCGCTCGAACCAGATCCCTTACCCTTATCACCAACAACAACCGCAGCATGGGCCAGAGCAGGATCCACCATCTGAGCCGCGGGAGCCGAGCCCGAACCTCCTTGACCAGCCGAACCTCCTTGATTACCCGGAGCCTCGGGTTCCCGAATCTGATACAGGTTCTCTTGCACAATGCTTAAATACGGAGGATCACCTTTCGGCGTCCTAGTGGCTCGGATCTCAAACTCCTTGGGTTCAATGGACTTTAGCCTCAAGGCTTCTTTCAATCCCATAACTGCACAAAGACAAACAACAAATAATATTTGTAGTCCGTCGCAACAGTAAAACCCGCAAGAAGCAAAGTAAATCAAAACAAATTCAAAAAACACCGCACAAACTAACCCTTGTTGTTCCACTTAATGGTAGGATACCACTCTGGTTCGGTCCAGATCGTGCTGATCCGCCCCATAACAAGGATGTGTTCCGGGTATTTCTGTATGCGTCCGGCTTCCTTGATCAGGTTTGCGTATAAGTCTTCATCGTACTCAAAATCTTCAGGAAGTGGAGGTGGGAGTTTTGACTTCTTCGGTCTCCATGTCATGAATTCCGGAACGCACCGGTCGTCAACCCAGAAGAAGTGATCTTTCCAATCCTTTATGCTTGTGGTAATCCACGTGTAACAACAAAAGTTTTTGTCCCTAACCTCGAAGGTATACCAGCTACCGGACCGATTCAACCTGTAAAAAGCCCGGAACACATCCAAATCCGGGTCGGACCCCAAGCCACGACAAGCTAACTCAAAATGACACACCTTGGCAAGGCCGAAGGGGTTCATCTGAGTAAGGTGAACCTCGTGAAACAAGAGAACTTCGATCAAAAACTTCGTCAGAGGAAGACGATAGTTGCAATAATCGAAGAGTCGAGTATAAATCCCTATTTTCCCCGGAGCAAAAGGATAAATGGGCGTATCTTTTTTGGGGAGAACAGGATGCAGTGAAGCAGGAATCGCATATGTATCTACGTACCACTCTAGACCTTTTTTAGTCAAAATATTGAAGCAACCGGATAAATTGCTTTTGTTCGACATATTGAAAAGACGGGTACTAACCTGCTCAAATGGATAAGTCTTCGGCTCAGAGAAAGGAATGGGGAAGATGAAGTAAAAAAGTGAAAGTAAAAAAAAACCACTTTTTCTCCTCTTTTATAGGGATGTGAAACCGCCTCAAAATCACCAATCAGGTGGTGACACGTCATGACAGCTGACGCACACCAAACGTCACATCAAGCGGAAAATATAAAGTGACCGTCGGTCACCCAGCAACAAGTCACCGTCCTAAAATTAAAAATTCAAAAATTTCAAACAAAGCGACAAATCAGGGATCCAGACCGCCAAAATTGCACCATTATAGTTCGAAGCTTTTATCTAAGAAACGCTACGAACTAGGGGGACTTGATGAGGATACGTCCTTGGTCGGACCGAATCATCGCCAAAACATAGAACCGAGCAATAGTATATCGAAGCCGGATCGCAGTCTACGCCATAGACGGAACGGACAGATCCTCTGGTACGCCGTAACTAACTGGGCCCCACGGTCATAACCGCCATGACAGTGACTGGTTCGGCCATAACTAACTCGCCACGTCAGCACACCCAAAGACTATAAATACCATACTTGAACCTCCAAAACGGGTAATCGCTACTTTCTCCCTCTAAACTCTCCTCTCTCTCTCCCTGACCTATTTCCTCCTTGCAAACACTTATTCTCACGCCCGAGCTTGGTCATAGAGAGGCCCCCCTCCCTGTGACGAGGCTAACGGTGTGCTTGTTTTCTTGTGATCTTGCAGGTTCCTTGCTTGGTCATCTGAAGTTATGCTCTAACCAGGTCGGATCAACTGGTTTTGAGTCTTCAATTGTAAATATGAAAAAGAAAAGAATGATTAAAAAGGTATACCGAAAACGTGTGCGTGATCCTAGTTCCGACGAAGGCTTGGATTCTCCGGCGAAGATACAAAGATGTTCGAGACGTGTTGCGGAAAGAGTAACTGGTGGAAGTGGGTGTGGCATCAGTTGTGGGTTTTCGGCAATGTAAGAATGGTTCCGGCGACGCACTCGTGTTCCGACGATGTCACAAGGATATTCGAAACATGTGTGGAGGTGTGAGTGTGAGAGGGTGCCGAGTTGTGGTGAGAGATGGAGGGTCAGGTTTGTGAGAGAGGGAAAGGGGGTTAAGTCTTTAATGCAATAAGCTGGGTGTTGTACCCAAAAAAAAAACAATTAAACACAACAATAAAATGCATTGGGAGTTGCCATCGGCTGCTGCCATTCCTTTTTTTTTGACAAAATAAATTGTTTATATATTAGTAGTTTATTAATTTAATTAATATGTAAACATAACAATTATTATTAAAAGTGGATCATAAAAGAAACAATCCAAGAACAAAACTTGATCCAGCCTTTATTTTGTGCTGTGGATCTTGATTGGCCACAAGATTTTTCTTTTTATTTTGGTCCACTATGATGTATATAAAAAAAAGTACCTAATATGTTACTAGTATTTTAAGTTGGGAAAAGAAAATGGATTGTCCATCTGATACGAAAAGGATTGGCCGAAGTCAGCTGGTCCAATTGGCATCCTTATATTTTGATTTTATTTCATTTGACTATTAATATGTATGTTGTATAATTTTACTATATGATTAAATAATTTATTTAGCATAAGAATATAGTTTACATATGTTAATGTTTAATTTACTCCAAAAGAATGAAATTAAATGAGTTTGTATAAAATAAAGTATAGTTTGTGTATTGTGAACGTATAATCAAGCGTTGACACGTATGGGATATCCAGAATCACGTATTGATTGCAAGTTACTCCTGTGTATACGAGGGTACGAGTATGTATCAAATGTATATAAGGATTATATGTTTAAGCACATAAAAATAAACGAGGTATAATTCGTATGAAATAATTAATTTTATTACGATTGAAGTCTCGGATTACAAGGTTACAAAACGAAATATGATGATAAGAGAAGCAAATTTCCAAAAATAGAAACACTAGACTCGCTTTCTAAATAAGGAAAGTTACGAAAAAGCAGGGCGTTACAACCTCTGATGGTCATGCCTCTTGGGTTGGCATGCTCATGCCTAGGTGGTCGCAGTCATGCTTACAAGAAGACCAATCTACAAATTTAATTGGTTGTGGCTCTTCAACATGCATAGTCTACGGTTCATCAAACTAGGTCAAAGGTGAGATCATAAGTACGATCGTGCTCATGTGGGGCACGATTGCGTTCATGCTGGGCGCGATGTGCTCCTGCCTATGTAAGGCACTGCCTTGCTTCTTTCACTCTTTGATGAAATATTCTAATTCTTTTCGTATATTTGTTGAATCATCAACTAAACCTGGAAATTCACAATTTGCATACGTCAAATCTTTCACTCTTTGATGAAAAATATTCTAATTCTATTTGTATATTTGTTGAATCATCAACCAAACCTGGAAATTCACAATTTAGGCAAGTAAGCGTCATGAAATTTCCAATAAACATACCCAAAACGAGGATAAAGCTATGAATAAAGATGTATAATTCTATACCCATTAGTTATAAATTTATCTATACTTTCTATAAAAGGAGAAAACAAAGTGACATAAGAAAAGCTGAGGTGGCAGTCAGAGAGGCTGTCCAACAAGGCTTTTCTTATGTCATTATCGCATCATAAACCTTAATATATAAAATTACTTTAATTTTCAAAGGTCTTGCCCACATCTATACTTTCAAAGGTCTGTCCGTTATTAAATATTTAAACCTCTGCCCACATACAAAAGGGCAGCTGTTTATACACACTTCAAACATCTGCCCATAGCTTCTACCCATATTCAAAATTTAAAATCATGGCTCCAAATTCAAAATTCAAACTACACATATGAATCTGGCTCCCTATAAATAACATATATGAATTTGGCTCCACATTCAAATTTCAATTTATCTCTCTCACTCATATTTGCGATCATATCTCTCTCACTCAAATGCATAGTTCTCATGATTGAGCCGGTTAATTTTCGATTACAGTTCTTTGTTCGAACATTTGTTGACTCTGTTTACACATTATCCTTTCAATATCATTGTTCCAATATCACTGTTCCAACATCGTTGTTTCATTGAAGCTCTGTTTCACACATCAACGTTTCACCTCAACTTTTCTTATGTCACTTGGTTTTCTCTTTTTATAGAAAGTATAGATAGATTGTTAGAGAATGCATAATTTCCATATTCAGTCTGTTCATCTCCGATTACAGCTTTTTGTACTTCACATAATTTTTCCAACATCATTGTTGCAACATCATTGAGAGTATGGTTTTTTTTGTAATTTTGAATCTTAAATTTTGAACTCATCTATTCTAATTCTCGTTTTATATTTCAACCTAATCAGAGTTATTTAAAATTCAAACAATCATTGGCGGGTTATTTTAGGTTTGTGGATTCTTTTAAACTGTTGCTATATGTTGATAATTTTTATTTTAAAGTGTTGATATATTTCAGTTTTGTTTTTTCCGAGCGAGTAGTGGGAAATTCTTCTGCGCTGTTCTTGAAGTCTGATGTAGGAGAGTGGAGGACTTCATGAAGCAATCCGATGGTGCTCCAGGTTTTCTTGTATTTATTATCACTAATGATGTCGATTTTATATATTAGTTCTTCATTAGGCCAGTTGTGTTCCAATTTTGTTTTTTGAGAGGACAGGTTTTTAAAACACAATTCTTGATGTTTTGAATCAGCCTAATCATCAGCCTTTTATAGTGTTTAAAATGCATGTTTATGATAAATGAAGAAGTTAATGGTAATTATAATAACCTATTGTAGGAGAGTGGAGGACTTCATGAAGCAATCCGATGGTGCTCCAGGTTTTCTAGTATTTATTATCATTGATGATGTCGATTTTATATATTAGTTCTTCATTAGGCCAGTTGTGTTCCAACTTTGTTTTTTTGAGAGGACAGGTTTTTAAAACACAGTTCTTGATGTTTTGAATCAGCCTAATTATCAGCCTTTTATAGTGTTTAAAATGCATGTTTATGATAAATGAAGAAGTTAATGGTGTTTATGATAACCTATTTTTTTTTGTTCTTTCGGTTTCTTGATATTTAACGTTTTACTACCATAATATCATTCTTTTACATCAGACTTGAAGAAATATACAAGTTAAAATGTCATAATACCCTTCTGCAGAGTCTGATGATTTAAAGTATCGCTTTATCAAGCAAGTTTAGGATCAAGTATATGAGGATAGGGCTACTCTTCAAGAGCTGAAGAGGTGTTTTGATGAACTGCATCTTGGTCTGTTTATGAGAGACCAGGTGTCCAGAAACCTGATGGCGATGCCTTCAACTGTCGTACGTGACCTTTGTGTTGTCAGTAATATAGAGTGCGGTGATAGAGACTTGGAGTTCATGGCGATGCTCAAAGATATACATAGAGAAGTTCAGTACTCGATGGAGTTGAAGCCAAAATTTCTTAGTTTTTGCTGTTAGATTATTAAATTTCGTTGTTCAGTACTCGATGTAATTGCTGATCTATCGTTATATGTCATAGATAAATTTTAATTCTATTAATCTTTGTAGAGCATTTTATTTTTACTAATTTTAGCATCAACAGTTGTTAGAGTTGATATCTTCTATTGTAAAGGTCTGTTAAAAATTAAATTTTGCCAAAAGAGAAGAATTGCTTGGAATCATCGTCTGTTGATGATTAAAGCATTATAATATCTTCAGAACATCAAAAGTCCATTCTTAAAAATAGCTACTTTTAAAAAAATTGTCAAAAATCTTTAAAAGTCTGTTGAAAACAACTGTTTTTAAAACATCTGTTTGGCTAAAGATTCATCCACTACTGAAAGGTATTGTCTGTTCTCATAATTTATGTTTTATGTAACGACTGTTGAGTTGCTACTGTTGCCAATCTGTTATTGCCAACAACAGTTTCCAAAGAATTGTCAACCATTAACACAACAGAAGTTCTGAACATCTGTTATTGCCCAACAGATCTTTGTAAAATGTCTTCTGAACATCAAAACTCCATTCTTAAAAAATAGCTATTTTTAAAAATATTTTTAAAAAATCTTAAAAGTTTGTGGAAAACAACTGTTGGGCAAACGTCTGTTTTGCTCTAAAAATTGCGGTGACATAAGAAAAGCTGATGTGGCAGGCAGAGAGGCTGTCCGACAATGCTTTTCTGATGTTATTATTGCATCATAATCATAAGTCTTAATATATAAAATCAATTTAAAACTAATTATCAGTGTTTTCATAGTATTTGTTGATGTTTTGAATCAACTTCTGTTCGGATAAAAATTCATCCACTGCGGAATGGTATTGTCTGTTTTAATAAGTTCTGTTATCCTAGCGACTGTTGATTTACCACTGTTTACAACATTTGTGTCCGATGAAGTAGTAGAAGCTTGTGTTTGCCATGTAGAGTATTGTTGGTGTTTAAATGAAGAGGTTTTTTTTTTAAAAAAATTTTTATGCCAGAGGTTTAAAATTTGTCCTTTCGGTTTCTCGATATTTAATTTTATAGTTTTCCCATGAAAATTTATTTTTTAAATGTTTTGCATTAAATGGCTGCTGATATTTAATATCAATTTACTTGTTTATATTAAAAGTCTGTTGAAAACAACTGTTTTCCAAACTTGTGTTTGACTAAAAATTCAACAGACTGCTGAAGGGTATTGTCTGTTCTCATAGGTTCTGTTTAGTCTAAGGACTGCTAACTTACCATTGTTGCCTAACATCTGTTGTTTCCCAACAGTGGTTTCCAAACACTGCTGAAGGGTATTGTCTGTTCTCATAGGTTCTGTTTAATCTAAGGACTGTTGACTTACCATTGTTGCCTATCATCTGTTGTTGCCCAACAGTGGTTTCCAAACAACTGTCATCCATTATCAGAGCAAAGGTTCTGACGTGGACAGATGTTAGCCATCAAATCTTTGTAACTTCTGACACGTTAGTATTCACTTTTTCACTTTATAAAACCCTGTTTCATCCCTAAACAGAGGTTTTACTTTCGTCTCGAATTTAAGGGTAAATTACACTTTTCGTCCTTTATGTTTGTATCAAATTGCAACAGATAACCTTTAACTTTAATAATTGCAGTCACAATCCTTTATTTGGAAAAGTCGTTACACCTTTCGTCCTTTAGCACTAACCAAGTTAAAATTTTAAGTTAAGTCTTGTCATGTGACTTGCAGAAGAGGGTAATTTCGTAATTTTACTCATTCTAAAAAAATATAATTTATAGCATATAAAACCATAAATCTTTCTCTCGGTTATCTCTCCCATCCCCTATCTCTCTCTCTTCAACTGTAACATATCAATTTTTTTATATAAATTATAGGTTGTTTAAATTTATTAACCACTAGTAGCAAGTTTTATTTTTAAATATAACTATTCAACCCATTTTATTCTTATACGTTTTACATAGTTTTAAAAACTATTTCATATATATAATTGGTTGGAATGTTATACTAATTAATTGGCTTGTATATGTGTGACATTTTTATTTTCTATATTAAAATAAAGTATATAAAACTTATATTATTAAACGGGTAGATTACGGGTAAGTTGACTGTTAGAAATATGAAGTACCTAGACGGGCCTAGGAACCGTTTAATAATTAAATAATAAAAATACATTATATTTGAACTTACTCCGTTTTTAATGAAACTTGGTTCAAAATGTAGATAAGATTATTCTCGTTCTAATGACATATTTATTGTTTTCTAAAACGTCATATTTTAGAAGTTATAAGCGCAAAAAAGTGAAGCAGCTGAATTAATTATAATATATATAATAATAAAATAATATTTAAATTTTTAAATCTACAAATTGAGAATGTTGGATGAGTGGGACTGTACGTGTCCACTTAGGTGTACATTCCAAATTGTTTGAACATCATATAAATAGGAGAAGATCACCATTATTTGTTTGTTCAGTATTTCGTCGCCCCTCTCTCTCTAGAGTTATACTTTTTATTTTTATTTTTCATCTCTAATAATAATAAAGCCCTGCCCCGTTTTAAGTGTTTTAACTCCCGATCACCGCTACCCTTTTCGATTGATCTGGAGCCCCATAACGCATGTCAAAGCTCTGCCCGACTAAGTTCGTTGGGGTTCTGTCTCGTGACATAGGGATAAGGTTGAATTAGGGTTACTATACTTAACACGAGTGCATTATATATATATATATATATATATATATATATATAGGTAAAGAGTACTGTACAAATGCCCTTATCGTACATTACGTACGCGCCAATCTCAGCCGTCAGATCATCTTCCCGCAATGAAAATTGCATGTTGTTTTTTTTTTGTAATAATTTCGCATGTGATAATTTTGATGAAATAGCAGGTGTTTTTTTGTAACAATTTCGCATGTGGTAATTCAATTTCGCATGTGATAATTTTGATGAAATAGAAGGTTGTTTTTTTTGTAACAATTTCGCATGTGGTAATTCAATTTCGCATGTGATAATTTTGATGAAATAGAAGGTTGTTTTTTTTGTAACAATTTCGCATGTGGTAATTCAATTTCGCATGTGATAATTTTGATGAAATAGCAGGTTGTTTTTTTTTTGTAACAATTTCGCATGTGGTAATTCAATTTCGCATGTGATAATGTTGGTAACAATTTGGCATGTGGTAATTCAATTTCACATGCGATTTTCAATGCGGGAAGATGATCTGACGGCTGAGATTGTAGCGTACGTAATGTACGATAAGCGCATTTGTACGTTAACCGGCCTCTATATATATATATATATATATATATATTTTAAAATAGCTCGGGAGTTATACCCAAGATTTATACCAGGAGGCTTTCTAGTTAAATCCTAAAGTTACAAGGTGAGTCATTCTCTTTTTATCAACTGTTTTACAATACCTCAAATTATTTTCAAAAGTTATAATTACAGGGATTAAGTCGTGGATATCTTTAATCACTGGCTAGTGGGGTATTGTGCACATTACTAATCTCTCACGGTTAGGTTCATCAACCTAACAGTGATAATCATCACTACTTGGGTGAAAGGACCCAATGGTGGTATGACCATCGTCACCACGGTGTGACACGACGCCAGATAAAAATAAGATAGAAGCCATTGTAATCGCTCTTATGCTGTAATTTATAACTAGGAGTCGTTTTATTAAAAATTGAGTGACTCGCCAGTATTTCCCCGCTGATAAAATATTTTTAAAACATGTTTCAGGTAATTTACTGTGAACCAAGGAAAAACGTGCTACGGAGCACTAACAAGCTTGAAGTGTTGGCTCAGTAAAATAAATAAACATGTTTTGAAAAGCAGGGAATTTCGTAGTAAAATTCCTCTATTATAAATTACGGGGTTTATCCCAAATTATGAAATAAAATAATTGGGTATTTCAAGTTTTAAAAAGATCCTGTAAATCTTCCGCTGTCAACTCAAATAATAAATACCACGGGTTTCTGTCCCGCGGCTCCTGAACCAGGTAAAACCGGGACAGGGATCGTGACAGAAAAAGGTGGTATCAGAGCCACTGGTTTAAGCAATCTAGGTGTTCTTTTAATACCTAAAACTTAAACCTTATGTTAGGAAATTAGTGTGATAATTTATGTGTTATTCTGTGTAGATAAATATTAGTATTAATATTATAATTTTTATGTTTTGAATTTATTGTCTGAGTAACCAATAGGCTACCTAGGCCGATGTATTACACCCATATACAATTAGTAACTTAGGGTACCATCTTGAGTTACATTTCCTTCATAAATAAATAAATATATCGTCAAAATAAAGAAGTAACGCTAGAATTGTTGATTATCTCCCAAATATGATCACTTCTGTATATATATAATAAAATATTCTCTATGAATAACTATTTGTTGTGTATTGTTTGTTATTATATTATAATAATAATATCAAGAAAAATATATACAAGAGCATTTTATAATATAATTATAACATTTCTGTGTATATATTCAATATAATTTAGATAAAAAAAGAAGTTTATTTCCCTATATTGCTTTTATAAAAGAGTAAATAAAGCTAGGGGAATAAGTTTGATAATTGGTACCATCGGATATATATAACTTAAAGATATTACAAAATGATTTAATATATGTTTGTATGTATATATCTTATGCAAATTTTGATATTAACTAGAGATCTGAAATTTTATGTTTCTAAAATATATCCATATATGCATATACATAATAGAATTTCTTAATGACATATATACAATATAATAATCAAATATTCTCTGTAGATAAACATAAGAGAAAATATCACTAGTAATTCATATGAAAACATGAAGTCATTATAAGAATAAATCATGAAACGTATTATGTTTTAAAATGTCACAGGTCCCAATGAAATATTCCTTGCAACCGAATCTAATAATATATAAGAGTTAGCTGTAAGCATACTCATCACATTGAACCTAGGCATAATATCAATATAGACAATGATATTTTTGTCAAAACTCCATTTTCCAAACAAAAGAAAGTTACAACCATAATAATACCTATGCTTAAAACGAAAAGAGTTAAGATTTTAATATTTACTGGTAACACCCGGGATAATATTTAGACTTGAACCTAAGGAAAATGCCTTAGTATAAGCTTCAAGATAAACTAATTATTTGTGTAGATAAAATATGATAGATATTGGTATGCCGTAAGAATGATGATTAGAACATTGCAAAGTACGACAAATAAGTAATAACACTTAATTGCTGTTAATTTTTGCTTATTGATACTAATTGGTCTAGAATAAGATATGTTATGGGATACAAATTTCCTTGATTCTAGATGAAAGCCTTAATAAAAGAGGCACTTTTAAAATCTTGAAAAAAAAAATACTATTTATGGGAAATACAAATTTCTTCTCCGGCAAAACTGGGTACGGTGCAACAGACTCTCCAGATTGTCCGGATATAATGGGGTTACCTCTCCGGCGAGAACCGGATAAGACGGGGTATATAATATGTCAAACAAGTGACAAGATTTCTCTAAATAGTATCATGACCTGATATCTGACTTGTTTTTGGAAATGAATCTGTTAAATACATTGACCTTATGAATGGTATGTATGATTATATAGATATGTATATCTATAAGGAATTCCAAAAGCCAAAACAAGTGACAATTTAAAATAAATCACGAACATAAGTGTCAATAATAATTCTAGATTTCTTTATCAGGGATCTCTTGCATATATCTATAATTCCGATATCAAACATTATTTCGTTTGATTATCTGCATCGTAACTCGTGCGACAATATAAACAATGGAAACCCTTTAAGTTGGGACGCCATCAAAAGTATAAGAATTTCCAATGCGTTACCATAGACTATTAATGCAAGTAAGAAGCATGTAAAGTTGTGCTAGTGCACAAGAAAACACATGAAACTTAAATTATACGTCCACATACGTCGAAGTATATCACACACGACTTTCAAGGCAAGACCTCCGGAAAATATAATTGGGCATGACGACACCAATGCAAATCCCGTCAGTGGAAGAATTACTAATTAAAAAGTAGCACTTGGCCACGTGATCTTACAAACGACACGAATCTTGCTGAGGTACGTTAGAACAAGATTTCACAACAATCGGTGCATAGTCTAATCAGAATCATAATTACTGACGCTACAAAAGAAGTCACATATCTTTACAATCCCCCTATTTCATTGACAACAAATATGCAATATTCAACATTCCATGATAATGTCACTTAACAACGGTTATCACACGAAATTCCAGATAAAATTCTTAAATCTCTTTTGTTAAAAAATTCTGACCTCTGCATATAGTAAGTAGACTTTCGCATTTCTACTCCCCCTAATGGTCATCATGAGGATTTCTTTCATAATCGCGAATATTTATTTGTTTGTTTCATTTCTTGGTAAATCCACACGTTACACATGCATTGTTTGTTGCGCATGTGGTTAGTTTGATTTATGAAGACCATTGGAGGGATTCATTCCAATTTGTTGTTTTATCAAAACTCAAATATCGTTTCACTATACTTGATCTTTGCATTTGTAAACCGCGTTTTTGCAAAACGATGACTCTTTGATATCGAATCGATGAATTTCTTGAAAAACTCGATTTTCTTTTGAATGGTATACATGGTTTTTGTTGTGACCATGTCAGAACTTTCTTATTGATACATGAACTCATTGTGTTTAAACCAAGTTCCATTGTTTGAACTTGCTTGCATTACTTATTCAATTCAAAGTCCCATATGATGAATTGAAGCCATCATCTTCGAAATAATCCCAACAAGCACTTCAATTCTCTTGAACCATAACATGCTTGTTTGGTCTTCGACTTCATTGAATCGTTTCTTTAATCACGATCACCTTGTGGTGACGTTTTCACAAATCTGAAGCTTGCGCTAATCTCGTTGCACACATCATATACGGATTTATTTATTTATTTATTTATATTAAATCCGCTTTATTGGTTTATCATATTCAAGCAATCTTAACACAATCATGTGTTAAGATAATGATACACAAATTCACGTCATATCTCAGTGTATCTCTTAACAGTTCCTACAACATCGATCGAGCATTTCTTGATCTTTTCGATCGAAAAACATTATTCAATTGTTTCATTTTCAATCAAAAATCCTACTAGATTGTTTGAAACAAACATTCGGATTTACTTCGTTGAACTTTCATTTGGTTTCAAGCATGGTGAACTCATTCAGTCACCGCTATTATTATTTCGATTACTACGACACCTCGTGACGTCGGTATAGACTTGTAACTTGAGCTAATCTATATATACCTTTCGCTTGACTCATCCTTGAAAGTGGTCTTAATACAACTATGTGTTAAGACAATAATACACTAAACTCTGTTGTATATCGGTGTATCCTTGTAATTCGATAAATGTCAACCCATTGATTTTTCTCATCTCATAATTTAATAGTTGACAAATCATTTTCGTACTTCTATTTCATTCAAGCTTGTTGATTCTGAGACTTCCTCAGTTGACAATTAAAGTAAGTTTTCGGTTGACAGTGAATTCTTGTTTCTAAAAAATCATTCACAACTTGTAAACATTCATATCTATTGATCATCTATCTCTTTTGGCTTGAACCTAGTCACCTTGGAAATTATATAATTTCACATCGTTCGTTTGACATTGATTCCTAGAAATAATTCAGTTGAACCATTAAGCCCCGTTTATTGTAAAACACATATTCATTTGAACATGTTTTGATTCTGTGTCATTTACCTTAATACTGTTCTTATTGACTAAGACGTGACTTAACTTTAAGAAGACATCGTAGCCCAAATCTCGAGGACGAGATTTAAAACAAGGTGGGGAGGATGTAACATATCAATTTTTTTATATAAATTATAGGTTGTTTAAATTTATTAACTACTAGTAACTAGTTTTATTTTTAAATATAACTATTCAACCCATTTTATTCTTATACGTTTTACATAGTTTTAAAAAACTATTTCATAATATAATTGGTTGGAATGTTATACTAATTAATTGGCTTATATATGTGTGACATTTCTATTTTCTATATTAAAATAAAGTATATAAAACTTATATTATTAAACGGGTAGATTACGGGTAAGTTGACTGTTAGAAATATGAAGTACCTAGACGGGCCTAGGAACCGTTTAATAATTAAATTATAAAAATACATTATATTTGAACTTTCTCCGTTTTTAATGAAACTTGGTTCAAAATGTAGATAAGATTATTCTCGTTCTAATGACATATTTATTGTTTTCTAAAACGTCATATTTTAGAAGTTATAAGCGCCAAAAAGTGAAGCAGCTGAATTAATTATAATATATATAATAATAAAATAATATTTAAATTTTTAAATCTACAAATTGAGAATGTTGGATGAGTGGCACTGTACGTGTCCACTTAGGTGTACATTCCAAATTGTTTGAACATCATATAAATAGGGGAAGATCACCATTATTTGTTTGTTCAGTATTTCGTCGCCCCTCTCTCTCTCTAGAGTTATACTTTTTATTTTTCATCTGTAATAATAATAAAGCCCTGCCCCGTTTTAAGTGTTTTAACTCCCGATTACCGCTACCCTTTCCGATTGATCTGGAGCCCCATAACGCATGTCAAGGCTCTGTCCGACTAAGTTCGTTGGGGTTCTGTCTCGTGACATAGGGATAAGGTTGAATTAGGGTTACTATACTTAACACGAGTGCATTATATATATATATATATATATATATATATATATATATTTTAAAATAGCTCGGGAGTTATACCCAAGATTTATACCATGAGGCTTTCTAGTTAAATCCTAAAGTTACAAGGTGAGTCATTCTCTTTTTATCAACTGTTTTACAATACCTCAAATTATTTTCAAAAGTTATAATTACAGGGATTAAGTCGTGGATATCTTGAATCACTGGCTAGTGGGGTATTGTGCACATTACTAATCTCTCACGGTTAGGTTCATCAACCTACCAGTGATAATCATCACTACTTGGGTGAAAGGACCCAATGGTGGTATGACCATCGTCACCACGGTGTGACACGGCGCCAGATAAAAACAAGATAGAAGCCATTGTAATCGCTCTTATGCTGTAATTTATAACTAGGAGTCGTTTTATTAAAAATTGAGTGACTCGCCAGTATTTTCCCGCTGATAAAATATTTTTAAAACATGTTTCAGGTAATTTACTATGAACCAAGGAAAAACGTGCTACGGAGCACTAACAAGCTTGAAGTGGTGGCTCAGTAAAATAAATAAACATGTTTTGAAAAGCAGGGAATTTCGTAGTAAAATTCTCTATTGTAAATTACGGGGTTTATCCCAAATTATGAAATAAAATAATTGGGTATTTCAAGTTTTAAAAAGATCCTGTAAATCTTCCGCTGTCAACTCAAATAATAAATACCACGGGTTTCTGTCCCGCGGCTCCTGAACGAGGTAAAACCGGGACGGGGGCCGTGATATCAACCACCATCACAACTCTTCCCTCCACTCTCTCTCTTCAACCACCATCACAACAACCAACAAATCCAACCCCACCACCACCATAACCACCAAATCCAGCCCAACCACCACCATAACCACCGAATCCCGCCCAACCACCACTAGCCGTTGTATCCAACCAACCCCACCACTACCAGATCCAGCCACCACAAACCCACCACAACACCACCAATCGGCATGTAACGCCTCGCTTTTTGAAACTTACTTTAGTTAGAAAGATTTTTCATGTACCTATTTTGGGAAACTTACATCCGTATCGTATTCGTATTTCGCTTCCGTTTTCGTAATTCGTGACTTCGATCGTGATAAAATTGAGTATTTCATACCAATTCATACCTTGTTTATTTATTCATGCATGTACATTTAAATCCGTTTATACATTTGATACATACATTCATTCGGTACATATATTCATGCTTCTCGTAAAAGAAATACATGAGTTTAGACGTTTAATTTATACAAACAGTTGATTTTTCACACAACCTATACTTTTTACAAACTTATCACTTAATTTCATGTTATATATATATATAAATTAAACATTAATATATAAATTATGATTAGTAAATTACTTTATTAAATATTAATAATACATATTATTATTATAAGGTAAAGTGCCAAAAATTTAAAAGGCTTTGAGGTCAGTCGAATACTTTGATCCATTTTCTTTAATGGCTATCATTAATAGTATTAATTAATAGTTAATATACATTGTAAATCAAAAGTAGACAACCTAGAGCCATTTCAATGTCACAATTTATCCAAGTATTTACTATACATTAATATAGTGCATGCATTATTATATCAACATTTATGACAAAAGAAAAACAAAAAATTAAATTCTCCCCAAAACTTGCGATCAGTCTTGGGGCTGTTTCTTTGTTTTGTTTTTCTTTTGCGACCAGTCTTCTGCCTAAAAGGCGTGTCCGATTGCAGATTTTAATTGTTTTTTTATTGATTAAACCACCAACCACTTCCATTAATTACCCAACTACAAACCATCCTAACTCTTCCCTATATAAATCAAGCCTAACCCAAGCATTTTACACTTTACAAATCACTCTAAACTCCCTCAAATCCGTCTCCAAGCAGCTGCCAATCTGAAGTTCGAGTAGAATCACCTCCCTTCACTAAAACTAGCATAACTTCTTCATTTCTTGTCCGTTTTCATCGATTCTTTTTCCTACATGCTTGGATTGACCTTAGCTTCGATTCCATGGGTTTTTTCACAGGAAATTAGTGCCTGGAACGTCGCAAAAAAGGCTCCAAAGTAGGCTGTTCATTTCTGTTTTCATTTAATCTTTGCTAAACTTGTGTAAACTTGAGGAAACTCATCTCAAACCTATGTTCTTATCATTATAACCACATCCATGGTTAGGCTTAAAAACAAGGTTGAGACATTTAAAATCAGAGGATTAATCCTCATAAACTTTTTGTTTTGTTCAAGGGTTTAACCCACAAGTGATGATCAAGTTCAAGACTTGATGTAGGTGTGATTTAGGATTAACTTGGGTTGTCCTACATGAAATCCACACATTGTTTGATGATTTCTTATAGATTAGTGTTTAGTATTCTTGTATTACTTGTAGTTCATGACCCTCCTTGTATGTTCTTACATCAAGTGTAGTGGTGAACACTTAGAGGTGCCTAAATGGAAGACAATCCTTCCTACCTCCTACATGATTTCTATGACAATAAAGAGGTTCCTAAATAGAGGATTTATCCTCCTACCTCATGCTTGAATTATTGGACTTATTGATATATTACATAACCTAAATAATATCTATATATACAATTCAACATTCGAACCTTTGAAGATGAATTTGTGTTCATTCGTCAAAGTATTAGACTTACACCATCTATGACCATACACTTGTTATGACTCTAATGGACCTTTGATCCATGAAATCCTACAAACTCTTTTGAGTTTTAATAGTGCCAAGAACATGTGCTATGTGTACAAGATGATTACTTTTCATATACTTACTTTTCATGCACTTTAAACTCCATATCCTTAGACCAAATGTACCCGTCTCTTAAAATCCCAAATCGAACATATTCAACCTTCTAATCTCAATAACTCCGTCACATTGGATAATCGAAAAGCATATGCAATTTTGTGAGTACACTTGACCCATTTTCCTTTTAATACACTTCGGGTGCAACATGTTTTACTTGTTAAACCGCACAATTCACAAACATGCTTTTATTCATTCAATCCATATATGTAACACCTCGAAAAATTCACGTCCTATAATGTATCAAAAGCTTGAACGTGTGAAATTATATTTAGAGGGACTAAAGTTGACAAACATGGAAAGTATGTGAATATAAGGGTTCAAAATGTCAACAAGGGATAAATATACTTTACAGTAACCCTACATGATGTTCATAACCTCAACCGATTAAATCATGGATCGTACGAAGCCAATTGTGAAAGAAAGTGAGGAATTACAAACTACAGGGGTTAAATGTGTCAACATGTTTAAAGGTATACCTCTGAGTGACCTTTTAGCGAACCCGAAGCTTTGTAATGCTTAATTATACTCACAAGAATGTGTGATAAAAATTTCACAAGGTTTCGTTAAGGTATGAGAAAGTTATGGCAATATTCGTATACGAGGGGTTAAAAACGTCAATGATTTAATTTCTCGTGATTTTTACGCAACCGACGAACGAACACGCAAACATCAACTACCGATCCTAATTTGCGTATTTTAGTATTAATATTATGCTCTACGATGCTTCCATGATGTTCGGGTGCGAAGACGGGCTTGTGGGCCTTGGGCCCAAGCCCACAAAACCTCCACTATATAAATGAAAAATAAATAAAATAAAAAAAATAAAAATCATTTTTCACCATCTCTTTCTCTCTCTAAAACTCTCTCTACTCTCTCTCTCTAGAAACTTTTCCGGCGACTTTTCCGGCGACCGGCGACTTTTCCAGCGGCCGTTTTCCGGCCAAGAGTACACTTTTTCAACTATATCCGACGTTCCGGATCACGTGGTGTGGTTAGTTTTAGCTAATTCTTAGCGGTTTGAGCTCTATGGCAACTCCGGCGACATTCCGGTCAAATTCCGGCGAGTCCGTTTTGAACTTTTGACTTTGCAGATGCTTTGATCGGGACTTAAGGAACATTTCTGCACGTTTTCGAGAAATTTTATTCTCCGGCGAAATCTCGACTTCTGACATGGTTTTGGCGAGTTCCAGCCGTCAGTTTTCGACGAAAAATATATTTTTGGGCTCCTAGTGACCTGTAGAGTCCATCGAACCACTTTCGACTCGGGTGAAAAATTTAAGTTCGGGACGCTCTCGGGCTCGACTTCTGACATAGTTCTGGCGAGTTCCAGCCGTCAGTTTTCGATGAAAAATATATTTTTGGGCTCCTAGTGACCCGTAGAGTCCATCGAACCACTTTGGACTCGGGTGAAAAATTTAAGTTCGGGACGCTCTCGGGCTCGGTTCAACATGGTCAACAGGTCAAACGTGGTCAAAACTGGTCAAGGGGAAGTTTTGGGTCATGTTAGTGCCTCGGTTCAGTTTTGGGTTCGGTCAAACCTGGTCAACATCGGTCAAACGTGGTCAACTGCTGGTCAACGGTCAACACGAGGCTCGGTAAAATTTTATCGATGCAAATTTTGTTATATTATGTGGGCATTAAAACTTTAAAAGGGCACCCTCTGATTCCCACTCTAACTAGGTCAAATGTCGGGTCAATCTTGTTATTAAAAAGTCAACAGGATAATTAATTTCTAATTTATGCATAATTAGCAATGTAGAACACATACAACATGTTTGATCATTAATATAACTTGGTAATTAGTTTAAGAACATGTCTAAACATGTTCAACCCGACAATTTCCTGTTTAGACCCGGTTCGGAACCGAAAGTCGCAAAGCTTTGACTTTTGCTTTGACTTCAGTTCTGACCCGTTTTGGTATGATTTAGAAATACCTTAGAGCTCTAGTTGGACCAGATTGCATGCTAGTATAACCCTCTGTGATTATACACCATGGTTCATTAGTTAACCGATTAATACGCATGATTTCCGTTAATTGCCCATATGTTGACCATTATGCCCTTTTCACCTTAAAACGTGATTTTTGGAAACGTAAAAGAATAAAAACCTTAGTCACTGATATATAAACTTGTACCCAAAGTTTGACATCAGTTTGAGGTGTAGATTAAGAGTTATGCTCGTTAGCGTAAAAAAAAAATTTAAAGCTTTATGATTATTAAATGGCGTATTTAGCATATAGCCTACTTAAACATACTTTTTGATATCAAATCTTTTACCCACTGATGTAATATATTATTTTGGGATTTTTAAATATTTTTAATTAATTTTAGGCTGAGCATAACTCATAGTCGTAGGCTTAACCCGGTACTTGTCGGTTTTGCCCTTACGGGCCATAAAATGGGTTTTACATATCTAAACGACTCCAAACCTTTTGCTACTGATCTTAAATGATAAATAATTTATTTTAAGCCTTCTGGAATGGTAAAAATATCAGCTTTATGTATCGAACCCGTAAACGGCTTTTAATCGCCTAATTAAGCGTTTTTAACGCATAGTATGTACTAAGAGTATTTTAAACATATCAAGGGTAATACCTACTGATATTTGAGGCAAATTATAATATTTTAACAGTAACCAAAGGTTGTTAAACTCAGACTTCAGTTTTGAGCTTTTCGGCTTATGTGAAATTACCAAAATGCCCCTACGGTGCATAGTTTGGTTATAATTGATAAATTTCACATATATACTTTACCCTACTGTTATAATTTATTAAATGGAGTATTTTTGCTGATTACATCAGACCTGTAACTCAGGTTAATACTTAAACTCTTTTATAAACTTGAAAATGACCAAACTACCCCTACGGGGCATAGTTTGTGTTTAAATTCGTTTCGGGCATAATAAAAGACATCTTACTGATGTCACAACATATTTGAGGCATATTAACTTAGGAAACCTGGTTAGGACTCTTATGATTACCCGTCACGCCTTTTGCGCGTTCGGTTCGGTTTATGTAACTAGTTTACATAAATTAGCCGAAACGGGTCAAACCTTATCGGTTTTATCTCAAAATCCAGAGTGTGCATGAAATACCCATATTAAACAAGTCTCTGAACTTGTAGGGTCTAAATCACATTCTATCCGGTCATCACTTAATCGTGCGTACGAACCGTATCTTTGAAACTAGCCGGTCTAAGCTTAAGCTTAACTAAAGACCCGTTAGGATTCTAATAGGTTATTATAAACCTTCGTTCCAGATTTAGGAGCCCAGTAAAAGCTATCTGTACTTGCTGATTTGATACGGCTGGGATTGAATTTATATTTAGCTCAGGTAAATACTTTTAACTTATTTTCCCTATACGGGCTTGGGGTACGGTATATAAAATACCGCTTGGTCAGGCATTTCGACCTTAATCGTTTGGTGGTTAAGTATTATCGAAATGACCGTTTAAATTGTTTTGTTGCTTAAAGCCTTTGGGGGGTTAATGACCGTGTCCCGGATATCCCTGGCATCATTTTACGAAATGGCCACGACCTCAGCACTCAGGTGTAGACGTACACCTGTTAGTGTCTCATTTACATAATGTGGTGTGTCTATTGATCTTTAACCCGGCTCTATCCGGGCTACTGAACGCGGAGAAACATGTGAATCCTTTACAAGCATTATATTTAAATAATTATCCCAAGTTATAAAAGGTTAATTTTGCCTCTGTGCATTTTAATCAAATTATAAAACATTTATGCCATGTGCATTCAAACCAATTTTAAATCATTTTCAAAATGAGTCGGTTGATTGTATTTACCAGTGTAAACTGACGTATTTTCCAAAAAGGCTAAGTGCAGGTACTAATCGGAATCGGCTGGCTACTCCTAGCATCATTAAAGAGTCTCGCAAGCTTAGATGCCTAAAGTCTGTTGAACTATTGTTTCCATTTTATTTTCGATCCGTCTGTGGATAAACAATCGTCAGTTGTGAGATATGATATTACAATATCATATTCGGTTGAATTATATCTTTTAAATTGCTTCCGCTGTGCATATTAAATATTGTGTTGTTTGACTATTATGTTGCCAACCATGTCACGATACTCCCCACCGGGCCCACCGGTGACACGTGGAAATCGGGGTGTGACAGGTTGGTATCAGAGCCAACATTGAGTGAATTAAACACTACTTTTTGTGTTTAATCTCAATGACACATTAGCACATTACTTGACCTTCTGAGTCTAGACTTAACATAGGAATATTCTCAATCCTAAATTGGAAATTTTGCTCCAAATTTTTTTATTAGACACGTCGCCAAATGAAGAAGCCGTAATAGGAGTTCTCCACACACGGAGCCTTGAAATGCTGAGCTTCGTACCGCGGCTAGAATGAAACGAGCATACAAGGAGAAAGCATTCAGAAATAAAATGAAGAAGAAACTCCTTTTACTGAAGATCGTTTCCTTAATAATCCTCATATGGACATATTTATCTTTCAGTCCCTCCGAGGACACATTATTCCTTTCAAGTCCCGCTTAGAGCAACTCTGTACTTTTTATGATAATTGGAATGTTAAGTTATAAATTTCATTTTTGCTATTATATGTATAAATATATATATGAAATGAATAAATCAAAAATCATTCCTTTTTAATAATGATCTGCCTATTAAATATGATTAAGAATCTTAAGAGTGAAACCTAGCCTGGGTGTCATTATAAAGACCTGGCCAAGATGGTAAGACATGTTTAAAAGATTCAAATTCTTGTTAACATCTGAAAACATGTTAACACTCCTGGCAGCCGTGATTCGTTAAAATCACCCACGTCATTCTTATATATGGATTCTTCAAAAGATCCCTAACCCAACTTAATGATCTCTGAATCATGGGTTAAATCATCAATTAAGATGATCATATTTTAACCATACGTGGTAATATAGTGCCTACGGGCCTTGCTCATTTCTATATGAGCCAAAAGACAGTGGTAGCGATGACTCCCTGTCCGAAGAAGGTAATGAACTATGTTCAAACCTTCATGCTTTGATTCTCTGAAATCATAGCTTATAATTTATAAATGTCCTTGTGACTAGGCCTATTGTGCCAGTATACCTTTATGCCTCGATTCTCTGAAATCATGGCTTATAAATTAACTCGTCTACGCGACTAGGCCATTGGTGCTATTATTAACTTATAAATTAGGATTTATGACAAAAATCCTGAATAAAATAAATATCCTTCCTCCCTGTCAGTATGCATTTTAAAAAGAGTCTTAAAGGTGAAACCTAGCCTACGCGGCCAAGATGGTGAAACCTACTCAAGGGATTCAAATCATTGTTAACACCTGAGAACGTTTTAACACTTCTGACAAATGTGATTCGATAAAATCACAACAGTCATCCCTATATTGGAAAAAAAAATTTTAATTCCTAATTTGCCTTATGATCTAGAAATCATGGCTTATATCATCTTAATAAGTTAATCATATTATAAACATCCGTGAGTGATGAAGTGCCTACGGGCTAAATTGGTTGTCCTATAAGACAACGACAGTGGTGGTTTTTGACCCTGTCTAAAGATGTTGGAATACGTCCAAGCATAATAGTCGGTAGGATCCATACGATCTCGACTAATATCATCTGAAAAGATGATCATACCATAAATATCCCTTAGGAGGGAAATGCCTACGGGTTATAATTAACGTCCTCCGAGACTAAAGACAATGGTAGCCTTCAACTCCCTGTCAAGAAAAGATGTTTTGCCTACGGGCTATAATAAATGGTCCATTTGAGACATTGACATTTTGATCTTTATGATTCCTTGTTTAAGGTGGTGAGCTATTCTCAAGCCAAATAGTCAATATGATTAATAAAATAATGACTTATATCATCTAATACGATGAACCTATTATAAACATCCATTAGTGATGTTTCGCCTACGGGCCATATTATAGTGTCCATTGTGACACAAACATTGTGATCTCTACGATCCCCTATTTAAGGTAGCGAGCTGTGCTCAAGCCTAATAGTCTATATGATCAATGCGATCATGACTAAAATCATCAGTACGATGATTAAAATCTAAACATCCCCAATGATGTTTTGCCTAAGGGCTATATTATATTGTTAAATTAAGACAAGGCAATTGTAATCTTTTGTGATTCTTTGCCCAAGGGGGTGAGCTACGCTCAAATCCCATAGTCCATGTGATCATTGCGATCCTGACTAGTATCATCAGTATGATGATCATAAATTCATAATATTGACATCCCTAGTGATGAAATGCCTACGGGCTATACTATACTCTAATGCCGATAAGACAAAACAGTAGTGATCTTTATGATCCCCTATTCAAAATGGTGGGATTATACCCAAACCTAATAGTCAATATGATCGAGGTGATCATGACTAATATCATTAGATACTATAATTATATATAGACATCCATTAGTGATGTTAATTGGTTTACCTTTCTGTTAAGTGAATCGCCTTTCAAGACGATGACAGTTGTAGTTTATGACTCCCTGTCCAAAGGTGAAGAACTATGTTCAAGCCTTAAAACTCCTGATCTAATAGGATTGCAGCCTATGAATTGATGTCATTGTGACAAATCCACAAGTTATATTTCAAGTCACCCATAACAAGCCTCCGAGCTATAATTCGTCGTTCGTGTCAAGTTAACATACTAAATGTTAACATCCCTGGTGACAGGCCTTAGTGCCATATCCTATAACGTCCTAGAGACAAGGCCATTTGTGCCGTATCTGAATGTCATTACGACAAGGCCTTTGCGCCATATGATTACTTATGTCCTTCATGACTAGACTTTGTGCCATATCTTTCTACATCCCTCGCGACAGGCTTCTACGCCATATATGTATATATATAACCAAAGTCATGTAAGGCTAGCCCTTGAGCTATTTATAATCCTCCTTGTGACAAAGACAATTGTGACATTATGGTCCCCTGTCAAGCAGGTATTGGACTCACTCCAAACCTTGAATGCCATTGATGGTCCTTTTGTGACCTAGGCTAAATATAATGGATATACATTCAAATAACATTCAATAGGAATGTTCGGAACAGAATAGCCCATACGGTTTATGAATGCCGTGGCTAATCTAAGTCGGGTCATCAGGATGATGACTAATAATTGTTAAATTTTGGTGATTGGTACCAAGTTTCAAGTATGGAAAACTCGGATGAGGTAGACGACAGTCGCAATACTATTAAGGCGACGAAAGTTAATAAAGCTACAAACGTAAACCTCAATATTAATGGAGTTAATCTCCAAGCTGTGGTTGACGCAGCAGTTGGAAGGACCAAAGCAGTGTGACATCTGCAAAGGAACGGGTCATCATTTTCCCATGAATGTAGGGACATAAAGAATGCAGTCTATCACGACTGTGGTGAGTAAGGCCGCATCAGAACTAGATACCATAAAGCTGCCAAAGAAGGTGCAGCTAAGCCTGGAAAGGCTAAGAAAGGAAACGCCTGAACTCACCTGATGAATGCCAAGAGGCAGTTCATGATGTCATCAAGTACATTCCTTATCATTTACCAACGATAATTTCTGCTAAGTGTCCTGATTTAATACAGGCAATAATAAATCTTCATAAACCATAAGCTTAGCAAACTTTTATATTATCCACAAGGTATAACTTACCAAGGAAACCATAGTAACCGATTCTTCTAAGTATCGGCAAGGGATCCTTCTGAAAAATCTAAGAGTACTCTTTCTTCGAATAGAGTACGCCAATATATATTACTTTATTTTATTATTTTCTCATTGTTTTCTATCGACTGCGAATGCCAAATTATGTTTGATAAAAGTGCCATATGAGGATTGGCGTATCCTAGTGTGTCCCATAGATTGCTTCCATGCCTGATCAGTATGGAGGTTTAATGCATGGAACCCCTGAGATATCCCAATGATCATATTGTACCAAAGTCGACTAGTAGTATTCAAGGAAGATATCCAGAATGGAATTATCCAAGAAAATGTTTCCGATTAAGGAATTCGTGGACTAGTAACATAAGTGTGTCACTTAATTGACACAAGCAATGATGGATAAATTGGAGCCTGAGATTTGTAAATCTCTGTAACCTCCTTGTACCTTAATTATCTTCTCCTAAGATTACCATGTTTACCCCTGAGGGGCAGGTAGAGTTAAGGTTTATATCCCATTTAAGGCTGTATTATTATGAAATCTCCAAGATGGCTAGCACCATCATTGGAAGAATCGAAACCCTGATTTAATAAGTTTTAAAATAGAGGGTTCATATAGCCTAACTTGATATTCCGAAAGTTTGATATTGTTAAATAAGAAAGACGGTTCTTTTTTTTTGCTTATGCATTTTTACCGCAACCCTAATTAGGCAACAATTAAGAAATTGCCATCAGCTGCCCAGGATCGTCGACTTGTTCGACTAGCTATAAGGATTAGCTATTCCTTAAAATTTGTTAAGCAGTGGTTGGAATAACCATCTCACCTTAAGATAAGCTTTCCGATAATAGTTGATATATAAGTATCAAGGATACTCCTTTGGAGACCTTGTATAAATGGAATGTTAAACATCTATTGTTAGGACAATAGATTGGTAAGTCCAATTATCAGGATCTGAAAGTTGCATTGGAAACAACAAATAAGATCACGCAAATTCATAATCATCTGTAAGGTGCCAGTATTCGGCAGAAAATCAAGGATTAATGAAAATAGCAAACCTCCTAAATTCTTGATTAAGGAATAAGGTTCAACAATAGATATCACCCAGGAAGGGTGTGCCAAATCTGTTAAATTATCAGGCTAGTTAAGCGCTGAATATATAGAATCATTCGAAGGGAATCGAATGTATCAAGATCAGGTAGCTTATAAGCTAAAACCTATTTAAGGAGCTTGACGGAGCTCGCAATACATTACACACTAGTGACTGAAAGGTGTGTTTCGCCAATAAGTCAAGAAGCACTATCACATAATGTTATGCAAATTTATGATGTGATGAGCATCCTGTATCGATTAAGGATCGACAGGTTAAGAAGCTCCAAAAAGGATATATGTACCTAATATAGGAGTCACTTTAGGAGCTTGGAAAGACTCTAGATATGTTGTGGAAGTTAAGTCCATTAAGCGACAAAAAGTACTTCCATCATTTTAGCAAATCTCGAGGTCGAGATTTCTTTTAAGGGGGTGAGGATGTAACACCTCGAAAAATTCACGTCCTATAATGTATTGACACGTGTCATAAGCTTAACGTGTGAAATTATATTTAGAGGGACTAAAGTTGACAAACATGGAAAGTATGTGAATATAAGGGTTCAAAATGTCAACAAGGGATAAATATACTTTACAGTAACCCTACATGATGTTCATAACCTCAACCGATTAAATCATGGATCGTACGAAGCCAATTGTGAAAGAAAGTGAGGAATTACAAACTACAGGGGTTAAATGTGTCAACATGTTTAAAGGTATACCTCTGAGTGACCTTTTAGCGAACCCGAAGCTTTGTAATGCTTAATTATACTCACAAGAATGTGTGATAAAAATTTCACAAGGTTTCGTTAAGGTATGAGAAAGTTATGGCAATATTCGTATACGAGGGGTTAAAAACGTCAACGATTTAATTTCTCGTGATTTTTACGCAACCGACGAACGAACACGCAAACATCAACTACCGATCCTAATTTGCGTATTTTAGTATTAATATTATGCTCTACGATGCTTCCATGATGTTCGGGTGCGAAGACGGGCTTGTGGGCCTTGGGCCCAAGCCCACAAAACCTCCACTATATAAATGAAAAATAAATAAAATAAAAAAAATAAAAATCATTTTTCACCATCTCTTTCTCTCTCTAAAACTCTCTCTACTCTCTCTCTCTAGAAACTTTTCCGGCGACTTTTCCGGCGACCGGCGACTTTTCCAGCGGCCGTTTTCCGGCCAAGAGTACACTTTTTCAACTATATCTGACGTTCCGGATCGCGTGGTGTGGTTAGTTTTAGCTAATTCTTAGCGGTTTGAGCTCTATGGCAACTCCGGCAACATTCCGGTCAAATTCCGGCGAGTCCGTTTTGAACTTTTGACTTTGCAGATGCTTTGATCGGGACTTAAGGAACATTTCTGCACGTTTTCGAGAAATTTTATTCTCCGGCGAAATCTCGACTTCTGACATGGTTTTGGCGAGTTCCAGCCGTCAGTTTTCGACGAAAAATATATTTTTGGGCTCCTAGTGACCTGTAGAGTCCATCGAACCACTTTCGACTCGGGTGAAAAATTTAAGTTCGGGACGCTCTCGGGCTCGACTTCTGACATAGTTCTGGCGAGTTCCAGCCGTCAGTTTTCGATGAAAAATATATTTTTGGGCTCCTAGTGACCCGTAGAGTCCATCGAACCACTTTGGACTCGGGTGAAAAATTTAAGTTCGGGACGCTCTCGGGCTCGGTTCAACATGGTCAACAGGTCAAACGTGGTCAAAACTGGTCAAGGGGAAGTTTTGGGTCATGTTAGTGCCTCGGTTCAGTTTTGGGTTCGGTCAAACCTGGTCAACATCGGTCAAACGTGGTCAACTGCTGGTCAACGGTCAACACGAGGCTCGGTAAAATTTTATCGATGCAAATTTTGTTATATTATGTGGGCATTAAAACTTTAAAAGGGCACCCTCTGATTCCCACTCTAACTAGGTCAAATGTCGGGTCAATCTTGTTATTAAAAAGTCAACAGGATAATTAATTTCTAATTTATGCATAATTAGCAATGTAGAACACATACAACCTGTTTGATCATTAATATAACTTGGTAATTAGTTTAAGAACATGTCTAAACATGTTCAACCCGACAATTTCCTGTTTAGACCCGGTTCGGAACCGAAAGTCGCAAAGCTTTGACTTTTGCTTTGACTTCAGTTCTGACCCGTTTTGGTATGATTTAGAAATACCTTAGAGCTCTAGTTGGACCAGATTGCATGCTAGTATAACCCTCTGTGATTATACACCATGGTTCATTAGTTAACCGATTAATACGCATGATTTCCGTTAATTGCCCATATGTTGACCATTATGCCCTTTTCACCTTAAAACGTGATTTTTGGAAATGTAAAAGAATAAAAACCTTAGTCACTGATATATAAACTTGTACCCAAAGTTTGACATCAGTTTGAGGTGTAGATTAAGAGTTATGCTCGTTAGCGTAAAAAAAAAATTTTAAGCTTTATGATTATTAAATGTCGTATTTAGCATATAGCCTACTTAAACATACTTTTTGATATCAAATCTTTTACCCACTGATGTAATATATTATTTTGGGATTTTTAAATATTTTTAATTAATTTTAGGCTGAGCATAACTCATAGTCGTAGGCTTAACCCGGTACTTGTCGGTTTTGCCCTTACGGGCCATAAAATGGGTTTTACATATCTAAACGACTCCAAACCTTTTGCTACTGATCTTAAATGATAAATAATTTATTTTAAGCCTTCTGGAATGGTAAAAATATCAGCTTTATGTATCGAACCCGTAAACGGCTTTTAATCGCCTAATTAAGCGTTTTTAACGCATAGTATGTACTAAGAGTATTTTAAACATATCAAGGGTAATACCTACTGATATTTGAGGCAAATTATAATATTTTAACAGTAACCAAAGGTTGTTAAACTCAGACTTCAGTTTTGAGCTTTTCGGCTTATGTGAAATTACCAAAATGCCCCTACGGTGCATAGTTTGGTTATAATTGATAAATTTCACATATATACTTTACCCTACTGTTATAATTTATTAAATGGAGTATTTTTGCTGATTACATCAGACCTGTAACTCAGGTTAATACTTAAACTCTTTTATAAACTTGAAAATGACCAAACTACCCCTACGGGGCATAGTTTGTGTTTAAATTCGTTTCGGGCATAATAAAAGACATCTTACTGATGTCACAACATATTTGAGGCATATTAACTTAGGAAACCTGGTTAGGACTCTTATGATTACCCGTCACGCCTTTTGCGCGTTCGGTTCGGTTTATGTAACTAGTTTACATAAATTAGCCGAAACGGGTCAAACCTTATCGGTTTTATCTCAAAATCCAGAGTGTGCATGAAATACCCATATTAAACAAGTCTCTGAACTTGTAGGGTCTAAATCACATTCTATCCGGTCATCACTTAATCGTGCGTACGAACCGTATCTTTGAAACTAGCCGGTCTAAGCTTAAGCTTAACTAAAGACCCGTTAGGATTCTAATAGGTTATTATAAACCTTCGTTCCAGATTTAGGAGCCCAGTAAAAGCTATCTGTACTTGCTGATTTGATACGGCTGGGATTGAATTTATATTTAGCTCAGGTAAATACTTTTAACTTATTTTCCCTATACGGGCTTGGGGTACGGTATATAAAATACCGCTTGGTCGGGCATTTCGACCTTAATCGTTTGGTGGTTAAGTATTATCGAAGTGACCGTTTAAATTGTTTTGTTGCTTAAAGCCTTTGGGGGGTTAATGACCGTGTCCCGGATATCCCTGGCATCATTTTACGAAATGGCCACGACCTCAGCACTCAGGTGTAGGCGTACACCTGTTAGTGTCTCATTTACATAATGTGGTGTGTCTATTGATCTTTAACCCGGCTCGATCCGGGCTACTGAACGCGGAGAAACATGTGAATCCTTTACAAGCATTATATTTAAATAATTATCCCAAGTTATAAAAGGTTAATTTTGCCTCTGTGCATTTTAATCAAATTATAAAACATTTATGCCATGTGCATTCAAACCAATTTTAAATCATTTTCAAAATGAGTCGGTTGATTGTATTTACCAGTGTAAACTGACGTATTTTCCAAAAAGGCTAAGTGCAGGTACTAATCGGAATCGGCTGGCTACTCCTAGCATCATTAAAGAGTCTCGCAAGCTTAGATGCCTAAAGTCTGTTGAACTATTGTTTCCATTTTATTTTTGATCCGTCTGTGGATAAACAATCGTCAGTTGTGAGATATGATATTACAATATCATATTCGGTTGAATTATATCTTTTAAATTGCTTCCGCTGTGCATATTAAATATTGTGTTGTTTGACTATTATGTTGCCAACCATGTCACGATACTCCCCACCGGGCCCACCGGTGACACGTGGAAATCGGGGTGTGACAGTATACATGCCTTGTTATGCTTAGATTCATGCTAGAATACATACTACTTGTTAACTCGGCTTAAACAATTATAGCGCTATAGGAGTAGCACACGACTCGACGGGGTTTTGTTAAGTCTTTATTCTATAACGGTCTCGTTGCTTTTGTGACGAGGGATGCTAAATACTAGTGGACACTAGGGTTGACATATTGTTATGCATGATAGTTTGTCCTTGTATACCAAATGCTATGTTGGATTGAAAATACTTTTTATACACATGGCACGAGTCTAAAACTTGTGTACTCGCCAATACCTTTGTATTGAACTATGCTTTTTAAAACATGTTGCAGGTTTAGCGATGATGTTGGTGATGCATGGAATCTAGTAGGATGCTTAGATACACACTTTAATTTGTATTCTTATTGCATTGTATTTCATTATTCATGATGTTGTATTTACTTCAAATTCTTGTAATTTATTCTTTAGAAATGAAATGAAATTTACTATTTAAATACTTGTCACAATTATAAGTGTTATGATGTATCGAGCAATCTATTTCGTCTCACTCCGATGTTTCCGCCATCGGTTGGGGTGTGACACGGCAGCCGAATAATCAAATCACCTTCATCCTTCATCACTCCAACAATCTCATCTTATATGTGCACAAGCAATTTAACATTCAAACCCTAAACCGAACCAGAACCCAACACAACAATGGCTCGAAGAACTTTATCTGAGCAACTGGGTGCAGGAAAAGAAGGCTGGCTTGACAACCCAAAGATTTGGTGTTAGCTTGGAAGATTGGGAAAGTTTGTTGTCGGAATCTACTGCTTCTCAGGCATAAGATCAGTCTCTCCGGTGGATCCCTGGCGACTTTGATGACAGTTCTTTGAGCTTGCAACAACTTTTGCAAAGTAACCCAAATAACCAAAATGCCCATGTGAGCAATGTATCTGAAACAACTCAGTTGCCTATGAGTTTTAACCAGCAAAACCCCAATTTGATTTCTTTTTGTAACTCAGATCAAAACCCTTCGGTGGTGTTTAACAACCCTCCACCACCACCTCAGTACCAGTTTATTTGTGATCAGCTATTCGCCGCGGCTGAGCTAACGCTCTCTAGGAACTTCAAACTTGATTTGAGTGAACTGGGTGCAGGAAAAGAAGGCTGGCTCGACAACCCAAATCTCTTCTCTGCGCATTCGATACTGATTCTCTTTCAATCGTAAACCGCCACTTCTTCCTTGTTCTTGAGTGGTCTCACGAGTTGGCTCCTGCTTCTTTTCGGGTCAAGATCCGACCCACGCTGTCCCCGATTGAAGCAGAGTATGTGTCTGCACTTGAGTCGCTGGTTGGTGTTTTATGATATTTGGGTTATTGTTGTGGGAACATCTTGTGGGTATTTGTTGATTTACTCACTTGGTGGTGGTGGTAGCATGAGGTGATGATGGCGGCGGCTAGTGGTGGTGGCAGGAGGTGGCGGCAGCTAGTGGTAGTGGCAGGAGGTAGCGGCGGCTAGTGGTGGTGGCAGGGGGTGATGACGGCGGTGGTGGTTGAAAATGGGGACAAGCTTCAGATGTGGTGGTGGGTTGTTGGTGACTGGCTGGTGGTTGTTGTTGGTGGGTGGTGGTGGCTGCTAGTTTGTTTAGAGAGAAAGGTGTCTGTTTGTTAGAGAGAGAGAGAGAAGAAAACTGAGTATTTATATTTGTTTTTATAAGATTTTATATGTTATTTTCTTTTATTCATATAATTATAAGTAAAAAGACTAAACTGTCCTTAAGTACATAAACTTAACTGAAATTTTTTACCTGGTTAGTGCTAAAGGACGAAAGGTGTAACGAGTTTTTCAAATAAAGGATTATGACTATAATTATTGAAGTTAAAGGTTATCCGTTGCAATTTGATACAAACATAAAAGACGAAAAATGTAATTTACCCCGAATTTAAAATTCATCAAAGCGGTTTCCACCTTCTTCTTCAACACTTTTCCGTCAACCTCTCGCAAGTTTCAATTCCGATCATGGCTCTGATGATGAAAAAGCAGCATAACTACCTGGCTATTTTTGAGAAAACCGAGAACAATGCTCTCTATCATTCAATGATGATGTTCTTACATCATCAAAATATAAGGTCATTCTTACCGCCGACGCACCCATTTACCAAGAGACACTCAGCGATTTCTGGGCAAATGCGAATATTGAAGAACAAAACAATGTGGCATTCAGTATAACTTCAAAAGTCGGAGGTGAATCGGTTGCTATTACCCCCACTACCATATCAACAACATTTGGGGTAAACGCCTTAGCAGGTAAGACATCTTTCCCGAAAAATAAGATTCAAGCATACTTGATTGAGAGGGGATATGATGGACATTGAATAAGGCAACCATGTTTAAAGGTAATTTTCCACCACCAATGAAATTCTTGTTCCATACTCTCTTAATCTGTTTCTCAAATAAAACTACTTCTTTTAATGAAATACCTTTGAAAATTCAGTCATTGGGGTATGCAGTTTTGACAAATACTGATTTTAACTACTCTCAGGCACTGTTTGCTGATTTGGTTGCAAATTATATAACCCTACAAAAAGTAACTTGAGGTACCTTACACTAATTTAATAGTTGTGTCTCTTCACATCACACCTTTAAATAATATCTTATACATTAATAAATACAAAGAACCATATATTAACCAACATGTCCCAATATACACACCCCTTTAATAAATTTTTATACCCCAACTGGAGTTATGTCTCATTAGTTTAAAAGTCATACCCTTTAGTTCATTTTACTCATACCCTTTCATTTTATCATTTGTTTATAATTATATAATTACAATTAGTATGCCTCAACAAGGCAATCGCATCGCTTCAATCGAAAGGAGCCGAATCACTCAAAATAGACACTGATTCATTCATATTCATATTCATATTTACCTTATATATACAAAAAAGTAACTACGACGTTTATGTCACACCGATTCCCATTCTAAATGTAACACCGATTCAGTCAATTACCATAATATCCATAATAAAACGCCTGACTACAAAGTGACGTACCGACGACGGCGGTACACAAGCATTCAAGTATTGTCGTCTCTTATAACGGTCGTGTCGCCTCCCACCACCGTTCAACATGGGTCGCGAGATTCATCCCGTGACGGTTACGTTTTAGGACACACCGTAGCATAAAACCATTCATAACCCGTCGTTCGACGCGACCGTTCAAAACCAGTCGTTCCTTAACAGTTGCCACCTTTTCAACGGGCATTCCCGGTCGTTTGCTGCCGTTTCACAATCTATATAACCCTTACTCGCCTAAACATTTACAAAATTAATTCTGGGTTACGGTTACGGAGGGGAACCACAAAAAAAAAAAAAAAAAAACCATTTTTTAGGCACATCGGTGGCGTGTTGCTGGGGCGGCGGTTGAGCGGTGGTGGTTCTATGGTTACAAAAATTATGCGGAGAAGTAACAGAGAAATGGACGGGCCGACGATGGTGGTTGGTGTTGGATGATGAAGAGACACGTGGTTACCAAAATTGTGAGGCGTTGGTGACGGTTCGGTGGTGGTTATGTGGTAGCGAAGGCTTGATGATAACCGCTAGGCGGTTGTGGTGGAGATGGCGTGGTAGTGGCTTCTTCTCCGAAGTACGATGCCTTTGGTGCCATTTATGAGGTGTGTGTTGATTGAGTGTGGAGAATGAGACCATGAAGAGTGAAGAAATTTAACTTTTTTACGAAGAGTGAAGGGTTATATCATCCTGGATGGTACAGAGACCACGTGTGTGACGGTATTTGATGATACCAACTGTTTTACCATCCTACCAAATATTATATACATTTATTTTTATTCATGATCCATTTAGAATTCCCTATGCCAATACCATACATAATAAAAGTGATATTACCTTTATCCCCTAAAAATTACTAGGGCTGGCAAAATGGGTCAACCCGATCTGTTAAGACACGAACACGATAAGACACGAACCCGAAACACGTAAACATGAACATGACACGAAATCTTATCGTGTCAGATTTGCGAAACACGAACACGAACCTGTTAATAAACAGGTTACACGAAACGACCTGTTAAGACATGAAAAAATTACCAATGTATCATACGACCTGTCTAAGACCCGAACACAACCTCTTATAACACGGTTTAAGACACGAACACGACCTGTTAAGACACGAACACGACCTGTTTAAGACACGAACACGGCCTGTTTTAGACACAAACACGGCCGAATTGGGGAAAGTGTGAACCAAATTGTGAATGGTGGTGTTTATGAGTGAGATTTGAAAATTAGGGTTTGGATTGTGGAAAAAGAACCGCGTGTGTTTGTGTATAATTCATCAAAGGTCCCACGACTAATGACTCCGTGTCTACACCCACATATAATATTTTTTAATTTTTAGTTATTAATATGTACTTAACGGGTCCTAACAGGTTAACGGGTTTTAACCTGTTTAGACACGAAACCTGTTAAGGTCTTATCGTGTCGACCTGTTTTAGACATGAAACCTGTTAAGGTCAAACACGAAACATGATAACTTCGTGTAGGTTCGTGTCGTGTTATCGTGTTCGTGTTAGAATTGCCAGCCCTAAAAATTACAATAAGTCTCTGATCCTTTATGATATAAAAAATACTGCATTAATACATTATATAAATTTTTACAGAACAAAAATAAAGAAAATAGATATTTTACGTTACAAACCGACAATCATGTCTACCATTACGATCTTCCACCCAAAATAACTTTTATTTTATTTATAAACTAGGTTAGATACCCGTGTGCTACACGGGTTGAACAATGTAAAATATGTAATACATAACTCTAAATATTTTTTTATAAATGAAATAAAATATTACTAATAAATGTCTTTTGTGAGATTAACATTCAAACACACCTTAACTTCAATTTAGAGTATCTAAGCGACCACAACTTAGCATGCATAGGACCTTCTGTGAATCAATAAGCTTATATAACTTCCAACAAAGTTAAAGTAGCAACAACATTATTGTGATAGTACATCAATAACTTTTGAACACTTCCACCAAGAGCCTTTAATCCAGCAAAATGTACAAGTGAATCAAACATGCATAACAATTTTAATTGCAGCCTTTTTATATCTATAAAAAAACAAAATAAAATAAAACAATGAGTAAATAAGTTTACTTTGAGGAGGTAATAAAAACGTCTCTCATTGAGGCGCTTGTCCCTCATGTCCATATGCATAACAAAAATAAACAAACATTAATACTCACTCCTTGAAGGCATTGTACAGTCTATACTCCGGATCATCAGCACATAATGCGATGATCTTATCATCTTTCTCTCCATGAGGTTGTCATCAAATGTCATTAAGTTCAATGATAGTTAAAAATAAACTTTTTTTTGAAACATAATATCATACTTGAGTGATAATGGGCATGACACCAATTGCTTTTGAATGAAGAAAACAGCTTGGAGGATTGGTATGTATCTTCAAAGTAGCAGCATTGTCACACTTACTTAGCTGAGTAGAGTTTGAGAGCCCATACCATATAAATTCAGCACATATGGCCACTGTCCAAAAAAACATAAAATATAGAACTAATGATGTTTTTGGATTATTCCCATGGTTAATAAACAAAGAATTACTTCAGTTATATCCTTTCAGAAGTTCAAACATTCATACTTATCCATCTAAATTCATGATAGCATATCCATCTAAATTCATGATAGCATATTTATCCTTTCAAAATATTGTTTCATAGTAAATAAAATAAAATCTTACGGATAATAGTTTGTTTCATAATTAACAAATAAGAAAACAATTTTATTACTACAAATCATCAAATCAAAGTTCATAATATATATTACTATCTCTATACAAGAATAATCGATCAAAAAGTTGATCCATACAAACCCACATCTTGAAATCATACAAACCAACAAATATACGTATTTCAATGTATGGAAATTTTAACATGACTATAGCCATTGAAAATTAAATTAAATAAATAAATCTAATAATGAAAAATTAAAATATATAAGTACCTACAAAGAATCACCAATTAGTGTTTTAGAGGACCAATATAATGACAAATCTTCTCTTGACTGCAACGAATCACCAAGCAGAGCTTTTCTCTTCCTTTATTTGAAAGCCACTGTATCAAATCAAAGTTCATAATATATCTTTCCAGAGCCATCGTGAGAGAATGACAGATGAAGATTTTGGAAACTGTATCAGCATGATGGAAAGTTTTAAACTTAGCATCTGAGATTGTGAGGGAAGATAGATAGTTTAGTTAGGGTTTGTGAGGAGACTGTTGAAAAGAACCGCATACGGTGCAATGTTTAACGAAATGAAAAATGGATTAGGGTTAGAAGAGCATATGGGGCACTCGTGACCCGAAGAAAAACCCAGACAAAATGAGCGGGAAAAAAAGCTTGAGAAGGCCTGAGAATGTGACACCTGTCCCACCATAAGTTTTATTTATTATAATAGTAAGACTAGGTTATCACCCGGAAATTTTCCTGGTAGGAAAATTTAATTTACAACAAATAAACGTATAAAAATAACACTTTTAACCTCAATGTGGCTTTCTTTTGGATCTGCCAATCTATAAACAAATTATGCAAATATGTTACAAATCAATCAGTTTCAATTGTTGATCCATGGTTGGATTGTGTATCGTCTAATCCTATATAAAATTCTCTCTCACATATTCATTGCAATAAGTTAAAAACTATTTTGAATCTTATTTCTAAATTAAAAATACTAAATGAAATCACCGAGTGAGTTTCTATTTGACCAACCACATGTGGAGAGTGACATA
This sequence comes from Helianthus tuberosus, assembly GCA_030545235.1. Classification (NCBI taxonomy): domain Eukaryota; kingdom Viridiplantae; phylum Streptophyta; class Magnoliopsida; order Asterales; family Asteraceae; genus Helianthus; species Helianthus tuberosus. Next base: position 191,645,715 of record CM060448.1, read on the forward strand.
TGCTCAAAATGAAAGTGTAGACGTGTAGTCTTTCTTTCTTTTAGATAACAACCGACATTTCTCCAAAAAGACCAACATTCATAAACCACAAAACTTATTAAAAACATGGATACAAAGTCGCTAGTGGGTCAACTCGACCCAATTCATCCCACATTAAATTTGCATGTGTTGCCAACCAAACTTGATTACCAAATCCTTGCAAATAAAATATAACCTTTTAATGAGAGAGAACCTTTTAAATGAAAAATATGTTGTTCCATTTTCTACCATGTATCTAGGTCAGATAAAGGTATATGTAGTAGTATCATAACAAAGTTCTTGCAAGGCATGAATTATTATAACAAATCTTTTTATTTATTTATTTATTTTTACCTACCAAAAGAAACTTCATTCATAAACTAAACAACCTTTTAGCCAGTAGCAACTAATGAGGGGAGTACAGAACAACTAAGAACCATATCAGAGGCAACATAAGCATACTAAAATAAATTTAAACAAATCCCAGCCCACTAAACCTGCTCCAATTCTCCATGTTCCATGCTCCATGCTGAGGCCCGAGACGTTGCTTCTTTTCAACCATCCACCAGACTGATCTAGCAAAACTACACTTGACCAAAACTTCTGCAACAAAGAAGTAGTTATATGAAAGATGGGATAAAACTTAAAAGAAGTGTCACTAACAAAATACAATTAACGAAATGCTAATAGAAAAAATAAACGATGTATAGTATCTAAAAAAGAAATTCGTAAACTGGTTTGTGAAAATGATGTAATGTAGGTTATTGGAAAAGGAACATCTAATATATATTAAAATGGAGGGGAATTTATTTTAAGAATATATAGCTATTTCTCCGGATATAAATAAATATTAAACAATAAAAAGCGGAAATAAAGAATGTGATACAAATAAATTAATATGAAGGTTGACTAAACGTTTTTTTTTTTTTTTGAAAAACATCATACTTGCTAAAATATATTACGTATTTTGATTTAAGAAAAGAAATTAAAAAAAATATAATACACGGTATATTATGTATTACAATTGTCAAAAGTTTCCTAACTAAATATTTTGAATTTAACCACCTTAAAGTTCACATTAATTATATTAACGATTAATTAGGAAGTTTTGAAAAAAATGGTCAATACAATATAAGTACTAATTATATAGAAGTTAATTTTAGAACTTCTTAACTGACTATAAAGTATGACACTATTATTCTTATTGATCGTGCATTAATTGAAAATATATGATTATTACAAAGTTAGATTTCAAATTTTGAATATAAGATTTTAGAAGCAAAGTTATAATATTTTGCATTAATAAAATTCGATTAACATAAATGAATTAAAAACAAATGCATGAAATCGTAAGATTCCAAAGAAATGAGAAACACTATTAAAAATCAAAGTTACGAATGATTTAGATAAGAATGTTGTATCCAAAGAAATGAGAAACACTATTAAAAATCAAAGTTACGAATGATTTAGAATAAGAATGTTGTAATACAAAAAGGGTATATAGTAATCATTTAGAACCACCAATCAGGTTTACAATATAGTAATGTCATCTATTTTATTATATTAAATAAAAAATGGGAATCATGATTTAGGAATGCATCTTTGATTTATGAAAAAATAAGAAAAAGTAAATTTTAAATTTGAGAAAAACCATAATTTATTTATAGAAATAGAAACCTTAATCATGGAAAACCATATAATACTAAAATTTAAGGAAATAACGAAATTTTTGATGGATTGATAATTAATACATATTAATACAATACAAAATTTATTAGTAACAAAACAAAGATATTCAAATTTTTAAAAATATCATAGTTAGATTTGCAAAAAGAAAAATTACAAAATTATACACATCAGCATAAACAATGAAACCTAACATTATACGGGATCCAAAAACACAAAAACAACGATAAAATTATACTCACCTTTTGCTATTCGAGGAAGATTCACACTCCTACAGTTGAATAAAATTTAGGGTTTATCATTAAAAAACAAAAACCATAATAGTAGAAATTAGTATGAACATCACTTTTGAAGACATCAAAAAATAGATCCATTCATAAACATTAGAATCGGACAATTTAAATAATCATCAACAACACAAAAAATACATATAAATGATCAAAAAATGTTGCAATTAAAGATTTAAAATACATAACAATCTAATCTTGTTTAAATACATGCAGAATAAGTGGAATGATCTATAAAAAAAGAACAACAAAAATCATGCAAATCAGCCGAAAGGGTTTTGAACAAAAAAACGCTGCTAAACGATCGAACAACATAAATAAAGAGTATTTCTGTTAGATCATGTAGTTCACCTTAGATATGTGAAGGTTTCTTGCTTGAATATTTTGATCGGAGAAGGTAGGTAGAAGAGAGAGAACAGAGAGAAAGAAGTTGTTTGTTTGAAGATGATTCTGAACAATAATTGATTCAAAACAATATATAGGATCCATATTAAAGTTGGGTTTTTTGGGAAACCCGAAAATACCCACCAATCAATCCGGATCCCGCGTGGATGTAAGCTTTTGGTTTGTGTTTTGTCAAAATTGGTTTGTTTACAAAGAAATTACATGAATTCCCTCCCAAAATCAACCTCCACTAAACCAATGGATGCCACATAAGCAAAATGGCTCCACCATTCAAAGACAAATGGCCCAAATCATCTCATTTATTAATATATATAGATATATAGATATATAAACTTTCGTTTTCTGTCTCTACTATTAGAATTTGAACTTTATTTTTTGGATAATGAATTTGAACTTTATTTTTAGTATAATTTTATACATGTAACTTTGGCATACAAGTTTGATATAAACTTTGATAATAAAATAGAGTTTTGTTTAATCAACTTTTATTTGTTGGTGTCATTGGTGTGATGTAGGAGACGCGGGTTGGGCTTATAGAATTTCGAGACTGTTAATTTTCAAAAATTATTTATATTTTTATAAATAATGTTTTGCAAAAATGCAAGAATTTTTGCATTTCATATTGTGATAATAAAACATTGATAATACGATCACGCTGCAACGCGCGGATTAGCGTCAACTCGTTTAAAAAACATTAAAAAGGGGAAAACTGCTGCTTTTCTTATGTTTCTAGACTATTAAGCTACTACCTGCAAAAACATGTTTCTCAAAAAGCTTTTGAAAAAGGTAAAACTTTTAAAATGAATAGTCTAACATCTGAAACTTTTACTCGCCTTATGGCTAAAGAGTCAGATGTTTCCAAAACTGAAGCAGATGGGAATGAGGAAATTTTAGATGAGTCCACAACTGCTCCTCAAACCTCTGTTGCTGAGCCCACTGCTCTTGGTGATCACAACACTACAACCACTACTGTGAAACCCCCACCAACAAAACCCAAAAAGACCAAAACAAAATCCAAAAAGCACACCGAAACCACCAAAACGGGTCCTCTGGAAGATGAGATCCCAGAGGTTAACCCTGTGACAACACAGATGTCACTACAAACCATTGTTGCTACTTCCTCACAACATGTGGAAAGATCTCAACCCTTAAACCAAACTCCTCATGATTCCTAATAAAAGGAACATGTTGTATTCACAGGGACACCATAATATGATGTCATACCCTCATATGAGAGTATCCTTAAAAGCCCTTCTCCCGGGGCAATGTCTCTTTCGACAGTAATCCCTTCATCTTCTATTCCACCAAAGTTTGTAACACTGCTTCAAGCTATTGATATTCAGACTCATAGCAGTCCCTCCCACGAACACTTTACTGAGAGTTTAATTTCAACAATAGCTGTGTCTGAACCTGTTCAATTAGCTAACCCAGAAACAGTTGAGGAGGCTACACCTCTTGAATTTCAGCAAATTCTTGATGGTATTTCAAGTGGAACAGCTACTACAAATGTCAAATCCACTGATTTACATTTGGATAGTAGTTTCATTAGTCAGTCTCCCTTGAAGGCAACCACTACCGTGTCTACCAAGGTATCCACTGGTGAGTTCAAGTTAACCACTGGTGAAATCACTAAGGTAACCATTGATGCAGAGGGAAGTCCCCAGAACCAAGAACAAGGGGCATCTGCTAATGAAAATTTGGAAATACCTCCTCTTTCAAAAGCAGATACAACCACCTCTGGTGGGAATTCAGATGATCCTATTAAGTTCGGTGATGGATTAAAATACCAGGATTTTACAGAGAGGATATCCAACTTGGAAACATCCGTTGCTGATATGAAAGATTAATTGAAGTAGTTGGTGGATGCTTTCAAAAGTCGACATTCTCATCAGCAGTTATGCCAAGAGCTTTGGAATTCAGTACAACCCATTCCTGCAGCTTAAAGGGAACTGGCTGAGATTCAACTTAATTCCCACATGAAGCTAATTAGAGTTATGGTTGAAGCAAGATACAAAGACACACAGGCTGACATCAAGGGCATAAAAGAATGCATTGCAAAGTTAACGGGTACTACCCCCGCACCTGTGTTTGAAAAAGACGATGAAGATGATGCTGAAAAGACGGAAAAGGATTCCATGAAAAACTTTGGCAAACCAACACCAAGGAATCAGCCAAAACAAAATCCAAAGCCTGCCAAGCAAACTTCTGGAAAATCTGATACTGGTAAGAAAAAAGGAATTGATGATACCCTTAACAAAAGACAGATAAGGAGATTGGACGAAAGCAGAAGAGGAAGGATACAAAAGCATGTAGAACAGATGTGTTGAGGCAGGAGTTATTGAAAAAAACGAAGAAAGAAAACAAAGTGCTCAACATTGGAACCTCAAATAGAAGAAAATCACACAAACACAACAAATCTCCTATTGTCATATTTCCTAAACCAATATCACCACCAGAAAAACCAGCCACTGCTGCGAAACTTAAAACCACTGCTGAACCTAAGAAGCCAGATTCTGATACACCTAAACCAAAACTCTTACTAGAAAAACCACTTGTCAAAAAGCAGAATACAAAATCCTCATCACCACTACCAACCTCCACTGAAACAATTGTTGATGCAGCAAATGCTTCAACAGATGTTAAGACAACAGCGGTTGAGACACCAGTTGTTTCAACAGTTGTTAGTCAATCCACTGATTCTACCCAATTTCAATTCCCATCACAATGAACTCTTACACTCATAGCATGTCCTTCTTACCAAACTCCTCCTTCTCCAAAATATGTTTACACAAGAAAGAGAAAATTCATGGTGCATGAAGAAGAGAAGGAAGAAAAAGATATACCCGCACCAATTCCGTTATCATCTGCTCCATTCATTCAAACTTCACCCAAACCATTCATTTCACCTCCATCAACAAAAATCAACCCATTGGCAGTAAATTTCCCTCTGGAACTGCCTGCAGTTCAAGATGAAATGACTCAATTTTACACAGAGGATGATCCATCCAAAAGAACCTACCCATCTCTTCATGGATTCGAAACTCCAAAGAATATTGATGAATATCTGAAGCTAAAGGCCAAGCACACAGAATATCAGGATAAAGAAGAGAGTAAAGGGCTAGGAGACACCAACTTATCAGGTTGCATGCAACATTGGCTTAGTCAAGTCAAGAAGTTAAAAGATTTTGCTAGAGACCTGAGTTAGAAAATGTAAAATCTGTCACCAAATGCTGAGCTACAAAAGACATTAAGGAATGATTTCTTGAACATTATCATAGATACCAAGCCCTACGAAGCTTACAGGTCTGATTTCAAAGACTGGCCCCTTGAAGCTCTTAAAGAGGAAGTTAATAGAATTGAAAAGATGAATAAAGATCCTCAAATGCAAAAATCTGCTCCCAACTGGAAACAATACAAAAAGGTTGAAGTGGATGAAGTGTTGAATTACAAGAGAATGAGGGCAGAACTTGTAGCAGCTAAGTATGGGACTGCTAGACAAATTGGAAAATGGTCTAGGCAATATATTGATTGAGCTTACAATAAGCTAGAGGAGCGAAGAAAGACAGATCCATCCCTTCCTAAAAAGCCAGTATACAAAGATGATACCACTGTTAGACGTCGGCAGACCATTACATCTAAAAAGTTGTTCTCATCAGCGGATGTGTCCAACGCTGCCTTGAACCGAAGAAAAAGACAACAACTGATTGATGAGGAAGATGAAAAGAGAGAAGCTGAAATCAGAAAAGAGTCTATCAGAAATCAATTACAATATGGATTGGATGATGCTTCATTGCAATTACAAGCTTAAGTTGCTCAAACACTTCAGAAGTTGGCAAGCAGGCCTTAATCGCCAAACTCCTCTCAAATAAAACTTCTCCCAAGAAACCCATCGGACCCAAAAATACTAAAGTGGAAGTTTGACAAACAGACCCATGAATTGATTTTGATCAAGTCTGATGGTAGTGTTGAAAAGATATCAAGGGAGAATGCACTTGGTCTGAATCCAGTTGACCTCCAAGATCTTTTTAACCTTCAGCTTGATAGGGATGAAGATGATACTGATTACTTGGATTTTTAAGCTCCAATTCAAATGGCAAATCCGGGAAAAGTTGATGAGAGAATAAAGATCTGCTGATTTCTAAAGTCTGCTGATTCCTTGATTTAGCTTTGCTGAAAGTTGTTGAGGCAGGTGATTGTGTGTTTCTAGTTAATGTTTGTTGAAACTTAAGTTGTATTCAAATTCTATTAAGTTTTGTTAGACATCTTTTATATGTACTTATGTCTATAAACAGTTTATATTATCTTTTTGGGTAAACAGTTTACATTGTCAATGGGTGGATACGCGCTTTTTTGGATAAGAGAATGGAAATAATCGTATGTAACTGATATATTAACCGATAATCTATGTTTATAGTTGTCTTTTAGCTATAATAGATAACACGTTTCGGTACAATATCTGTATACCTATCTATACTTTCTATTAAAATGTGTTATGCATGGTTTTCTAAGAAACCACCCGTGTTTGCACACGGGTATTACCGCTAGTACTATATAATAAAAGAAACCATTTATAGGACACATGTCACTCAATGGAGCCATCTATTTTTATTGATATGTATAATATAAAATAATTTTATTTATTATATTTATGTATTAGTCGAATTGTTTGATTTAAATTGGAAATCTATTTTTATAGATATGTATAATATATAATAATTTTATTTATTATATTTATGTATTATTAGAATTGTTTGATTTTAATTGGATAGTGTTCTTGTATCATATAGCTATTAATACATGTTCGGTTATTTTAAAATAAAGATTTAATCTTAGATTAGAAACTATTTTTGAATCATTTATTTGAATAAGGATAATGATAAGGCATATTCATGTATTACTTTTAATTAATTATTAATAAATAAAATAAGTGTCAGCTGGAACTGGGTTTATTGGTACAACTTTGATGTGAGGTCGAAGACTCACTAAAAAATAATCCAATTACACTAAATAGATAGTGATAAGTGTGACAACCGTCAAATTTGCATGCATCTGTACATTTAATTAATAATGATTAGTGCTTAATTACTGTGCTGAATTACAATTATTGACTTAAACTGCTTTCTGATTCCTGCATCATACATACATGTGCATCACATTTCATACTGTCACACCATTTATCACATACAGACTTTAGTGACATAAACGATGCACAAAGCACAGTTAGCACAGTGGGCGGATAACTCAGAAAATGCTGACAATGTTCAGTACATAGACATACAGTGTTTAAAGACCCAATATGGGCCAGAGACAAGGTACTACACTAGTATGGAGTGTAGGGAAGTAAGAACCATAAAACTGCGTCACTAGATGATAGTTTAAGTGCCGGAAAGTGCCTAAAACCCACACAAAGTGCAGAATTCTGCATTAATCATCAAAAATCAGCATTTTAACATGCTAGTAACATGCAGAAACATGGCAAAATGGTCCTGTATGCTTTCCTAAGTGTCGGGAATTAAAAAGTGTCGCAAAAGTTACATAAAGGACACTATACGGTATAACTTAGCACTTTAACGGAACGGTATTTAACCGCACAACCGGACATTACCCGAAACACCAAAATATTGCCAGATACATTGTTTTATTATTTCTTGACTAGTTATGGTCCCCAAATACCCCAACACACTATAAAATATGTCATACACATATAACACTAGACTTTTACACTTAACATCCTAACCATTTACCTACTTACCATTACAAGTTACAATTTACCCCCCCCCCCCTTGATGATTTACGTCCCCATATAGAGGACCCCACCACTAGATTTTATTTCAATATTTTATTAGATAACTTGCTTGATTTACTTGCCATAATATTGAGTAGAAGATTATAAGTATGGAGGCCAAGATCACAAGATCATTTCATATCTTCACAATCTTCACACCATCTCCCTCAAACTCTCTCTCTCCCTCTTGGCTCACTCTAGTGCCGCCACCACCACCACCTTACAACCACCATTAACCCATTTTCAAGCTCAATTCAAGTGCAAGAAGGTGATCCATGGAGCTTGGTGCTTGAGGAACTTGAAGAAACTTCATACATTGCTTTCACACACCACTTTCTTCATCTTTTTCTCTAGTGATCTTCCCTAGCCTTTGAGCTAGTTGTAAGCTTCTTGTTACTAGCTTTTATCTCTTATTTGTTGGTTAAAAAGATATATATTGTTATGTATCACAAGAACACTAGAGAACATAAACTAAAAGCTTGAACATAAAGTTTACATCAAGATGAAATATGATGAAATGTTGTTAGTATGATATTGTTTAGAGAATGTATGATGTTTGCTTGATGATTACTAGAAATATTGATGTTGATCATCATATTGAACTTGTTAGATTATGATTAAAAACATGGTTTAACAAGTTAGGAGATGATTAGGTCTCTACATATAATAATCATCTTCTAGTAAAAATATGAACTTGATAATAAGATGATTTCTTGAAATATAAGTAAACAAAGTGAGTTGATGATCTTATGGATCCGGTATTTACAAATGATTTTTCTAAACAAACCAAGTTCAAGATACGATTTTAAAAGATCTTGACTTTTACTTACACTTACACCATTTTTGGAAATGAAATAAGTGTAAGAACACTTTATTTACAAGAAGAGTTCAAAAGAATAATTTTTGTAAAATTTGTTCACAAGTTGTTAACACCGAGATTCTTTAAAAATGAGATTTTTAAAGGGATGAATACACTTTGGAATGTAACTAAGGCCACTAAACGCTCTACCAAGTTACTACACGTTTTAGTGAAAATCATATAGTTTTTGCATTTGGTGAACATAAAATGGTTTAGTGATTTGTTGTTGATTGTTTGAAAGATTTTTGAAAAAGAAAATGATATGCTAAATAGCATGGACACCTCCATTTACAAAGAAAACTATGGCGAAATTTTCTAAAATTCCAACATTTAGAAAATATTTTCTAACAAAGTGTTTACAAGTATGCTTTTAACCTTGTTCTCAAAGATAAACCTCGCCATAATTTTTGTAACAAAATTACAAGTATTGGAGGTCGGTTTTCGTAAACAAAAATGGTAAATATATATTTAGAATATATATTCTATATTAAGACACTTGTGTGAATACTTGTATAATTTGTGGAATAGTTATATTGTTTTAGGGTAAAATAATATAACTTAACCATGAAATTACAACTCCTAAATAACACCAAAAATCTCACGGAATAAATATTTAAGTTACACACTTGATATTGTGAAATCGCACGCTAAAACGTAACTTACGAAATATTCCGGAAAATACTTTTACGAATATATTTTTGGTAAATATTGTTTTGGATACAAGAAGTGAAAATATATTATTTTTGGGAAAATATATATATATTTTGGAATACATTATTTTTAACGAATAAGGTTATATATATATAAGCGAGACTTGAAAATATATTATTACGGAACTACAAATATACATGTATAAATATCCCCATCCTTGGGAAGGAAACACGGAAATTTATACTTGAGAAGTATTAATACAGAAATATTGTTTAACGATCATTCCAAAACTTGAATATAATTTAAAGTTAAAATAATTATTATTTTAACAAATAATTATAACTTGGGATAACTTAAGGAACGCAACTCAAAATGTTAAACTCTAAGCCAAGGCACGGCCCGTTCGTCTATTAGACGTTAGTACACTGTAGGTAGTCGTGATTAGCTGCGGAGATTTGAGTTGACGATACTGAAGACGCATTACTGTGAGTTCATGCTCCCCCTTTTCTTTTAACTGTTTTCAGCTTTATAACCTTGGGGGTAAAATACATGTTACATACTGCTTACAAACAATTACTACGGTATGATTAGCTAAGGAAAGGTACTGCTAGATCACGTGAATGGGTAGGCCATTAGCTTAAGACCATTAATCCGTGTTTAAGGACCGAGGGGCATGAGTGATAGATCTATTGGGTGTTGCGAGCCCTACCCATGGGCCTGCGAGTTGGCTGCATGCGGTGACTATGTCGTTCCGCCGGAGGGGCCGGTACGAAATACGCATACAGGTTTGAGTACTTCCTATGCCATGTCACTTTTTATTGCATTAGCTACACATTAATTGATCTATTTTTCCTTATTGCTTCATACCAGTTTACACGAACTAACATACATACAAAGGTTTTCGAGAATGATTCGTGCACACATACTAAACACATGAACTCGCTCAACTTTTGTTGATGTTTTTAAACTACATGTATTTCAGGGAACTAATAAGTGGATCTGGCGGGCGTTGAAAGTTTTTATGTTGCGTTTGAAATAAAGATGTCATCCATGGTCTCTGGGTTTGGTCGGTGTGTTCCTGGACGAGACACGTCTCCCAATCCTTGGTGCTATTTATTATCTTTCGATGAGTCCTTAGTGAACTCATAAACATTTTGGTATGATTGTAAAACTTAAATTTTGAAGTCTACATTTTTAAACAATGCTGTTACGTTTTAAACTTATTCAATGGATGACAAACCAATGGTTTTATCATATAGTTGTTGTTATGATTGAATGCAATGATATTAAGAAAGTCACACCATAATCACGCTTCCGCAAAAGTCGGGGTGTGACAGCTTGGTATCAGAGCTTCTATCGTAGTGAACTAGGATTCTTTCTCGAGTCTAGACTACGATCATTAGGGCTATCACGAAAATGTTTTCACAAACATGTTTTCATTGCATACACAAAGCGTCCAGATCCACGAAACAAACATTTTTACAAATAAAAGACACAAAACACATTCCAAAGAATTCATTTATATTTCAGTCTGAGAGACTGGGGAGTTAATCAGAGAGACTAGCTGGGTATACAGTCTGAGAGACTGGGGAGTTAGTCTGAGAGACTAGCAGGGTAGTGCAGTCTGAGAGACTGGGTAGTCTGAGAGACTAGTTGGAGCAGTCTGAGAGACTGGGAGGTTTAGCCTGAGAGGCTGGGTAATTCGGTTTGGGAAACTGGGTAGTTCAGTCTGAGAGACTGGGTAATGTAACACCCCAAAAATATTTATTAGGCATAAGTTAAAATGTAATAATAAAAAGGTAGTGTTTAAATTAAATAAGTAATCGAAATAGAGGGACTAAAGATGCAATTGCCTAAAACTAAGTATAATAAAAAGTTAAAAGATGAAAACCCACACACAGTACGTGTGTGGGGGTCTGGTCGATCGAACAAGAGCAGGGAAAACCCTAGCTTCACCAATTCCACAAAGAAATCAGTAGAGATCCAAAGAAATTGAAAGCACAATCAGGAAATTTCAAGCTCTTAACTTGTTCATTGAAAGAGTAAGTTCAATTTTATGATTTAATAAATTTCAGGAAATGGGTTTTGATCAAATCTTGATTGCATGTCATGAAAATTTATGAAATTAAGTTAAGATTATGATATAGGATTATAACAATGTCTGATTACTAGAAATTTTGTATGATTAATAGCCAAGACCCAATTGACAAAGAAGTTGCTAGTGGTAGAATGATCGAGTATTGTTATATGTGTGATTTGTTGATGAATAACCTTGTCTATGATGTATAAACACTAGATAAACTGATATAGGATAAAGCTTGGTCGATTGTTGTTGAATGATTAAAGGAACTAGCTTAAAAACATGTTTTAGTTAGATAAGTAAATGTCCCGAAAATGCGAAACCCGCCAAGTGTTTGATGAAATGCTTGAAAGAACAATTATGTGTAACTTGGATAATAATGGAACGAAATTTGGAGTACTAAACGAACGAATGGATGTGTTGATATAGGCGTGAAGGAAGAAGGTTCAAGTACTAAGAAATCGGAAGGCTCACAGGATCGAGGTATGTTCTGTTGCATACAAAACCTTATTTAAATTTGTTTATATTATGAAAAACAACCCTTGTTACAATGATTATAGTGATTAGTAAGAAGATAACAAATCCCTTGCGGATTTGGTTATGCTAATGAAGGTTACATTAAGTTATGCAAGTTGACCGGTTCGAGTCGAACCAGGTCGAGTAAGAATATGGTACCATCCGTTTAGAACGGGTTGTCATGAATGCAATAAGGGATGTATGAAGTTCGATCCGTTATATGGATGGAACGAAATGTTTATGTTGTAAGCTATTAACCCGATGATACCGGGTCATAAGAGGTATGCTTGAATCTCATTACGAGAGTATATGCCATACCCATTTAATTGGGTGACCGAATGCGTAAGAGTAATGAATGTATATAAAGGAATGCAAATAATTAAAAATAAAAGGTTGGTGTAATAAGTGAAATAAGTATTATGACTAACTTTTTTTAAGGTTGTTGTTAAATGTAGGTAAATCCTCAATTTAGGCGACTCGGCGAATTGGAGCGAGCACGTGATCAAAATATGTCTTACCAAGCGCTTCCGCTAGCTTATGTTAATGTTTTGGGTCAAAATACTTTTTGTACAATTTGTTGGTAAACACACCTTTTAGTATTTGATGTTTTGGTTTTAAGTAGTATCTTGTAGAATGGTATTGTCTTGATTGTGGACTAAAACAGGGGTATACTCGTTTTACGGACGGGTCATGCCCAAATTTTGTAAAATTATGTATTAAAGTTGTCATTTTGGAGTCTTTAAATTACCTTTGTAAGTTATTTTATAAAGACGGAAAAGCGGCTGTTACAAGTTGGTATCAGAGCCTAGGTTTGAGGGATTCGAGCAAGAGTAATAGTGCTTGAACTCAAACCGACGGCTCGTGCAAAAGTATGCTCGCTCCGAGATCGCCAATGAGGTACAAGCTTAAGTTTTCGTTTAATACAAGTATGTATAGTGTGTTTATGATAAATATTTAAGTTAAGTATGTGAAATAGTAATAATGGGAGTTAAACATTGGGTTATATCAGATCTGGCGTCGCACACAGTTGTGTCGATAAGTGACACAGCTGTGTGGACCATTGATGCTTGTTGCTGAGATCAGGGTGTGTAGCAAGGCTGACACAGCTGTGTGACATTGTACTCAGATAATCAACACAGCTGTGTCTGGACAAAATTTTTCAGCGATTCAGCAAAGGAAGGGCCGTCGCCGACGGGCTATGATGCCGTCGACGACGCCCTCATGTTTGCCGACGGCTTAGCTAGCTGTCTACGGACGTTTACGGGCGACGCACGTTTACAGAGCCCGTCGCCGACGGGGTGTGAAGCCGTCGCCGACGGCTAGCGGAATTCAAATCCGCTGAAAAGTTTTTGTTTCGTCTTGTTTTCGTATTATGAGTTTCTAAGTCGTTCAAAAGCCTAATGAATGTTCGTGTGGGGTCTATATAAGGCCTAGTAAGATATATGCAACCACGATTAGTGGTTACGTTAGAAAGAAATTTATGAAACTCGAAGGTAATGTGTCGAATGACACGAAAGAATGATGAAAGTTGAAAAAGCGAGTAAAGTTTAAAATATAAGAATGCGAACGAAGTAATTATGGACTAATGAACTATGATGTATTGAAGCTTGTGAATTATGATTTAAGTTCCCATACTTCTCAGAAATGCCCATTTTATGTTCCTGTCAAGTTATAAGAAGATATAATAAGTTATGTAAAGTTATGTAGATCATCGGCGATAAAGTAAAATTTATAAAAGTCGAATGTAACATATGGAATGGCATGAAATGAATGACGAATGTATAAAGTGGAGTTGGAATTCGTATGAAAATTCGGATGAATGTATGCTTTGATAGAATTATGCATTAGAGGCTTATACCTTGTACATGAATGGTGTGATGCTTATGTGTATTTAATGATTTGCTTTAGTATGATTAAGAGGCGAATATGTGCTAAATGTGAATCATACGAGCTAATTGGTAAAGGATATGTTGAAATTATGTTATATAGTTGTTTCGAATGAAATTTGCTAATTGTAGAATCATGGAGCATTAGCATATGAAAATACGTGTATGTGAATGTATATGTGTATTGTTTAGAGGATCACGTAAATTGTACATGTCGTACAATACGAGTATGAGATACGCATGATATTATTATTATGACCTACCATATTTAGATGAATACATGTTCAAAGGTTTGAAGTGTGTAAACGAGACAGTTGACTTTCTGAAGGTCAACAGTATAGGGATATCATGAGATGGCCATTAGACACAATTGTTTAAGTAAAGAGTTAATGTGTTACGTACTAGATGAATTACGTGTTATGATGGATGATAGTTTAGCTGTATGGATTTGAAATGAGATAACTATTAATGAACTTCTCACTTATACGAAATTCTACTAACGAAAGTCGATTAACGTATGAATAGAAAGAAAGTGAACAGTCGTATATATGCTCACATAAACTAATGATATTACGAAAGTACTGATATGTAAGGATGGGAATCCTGTCAATTTACTTGAGCATGGATGGCAAAAAGGGTTAAGAGGAAGTAATAAAGTAAGCATGAACATGGACGCTAAAGGAAGGTGAATTTGCAATCACTTCGAATGTATTTACATAAAGATGTATGCGTGTTAGAATAATTGAAATTAAGTGGAACGTATAAATAAATGAGAACTTGGTAATGTTAATGAAAGGTATGGAAAGGATAATAGTTCAGATGTTAGCTAAAGGCCTTTTGTAAGTGTGTTTGAATTGAAAGTAAGAACAACCCGTACTACAATACTTATATACAAAAGTACTGGGTGGTGGTTGACCTTAAAAGGTTATATTGTAGAAGTCAGTGAATAATAATTACTTACAAATGTTGGAGGTATTACGTAAGAAATACGTGTAAAGTAGAATACTCATTAGTAAAAGACATGTTAGAGAACGTAGGTGAATTAACACCTAATATGGTGAACAAACAAATGGAAATGGTATATTAAGGGATGGTCATGTATTGACCGAAGCTCGAAAAAAAAAAACATGAGAATCACCTCACTTATGTCCGGTCAAGCTAGCAAAAAGGGGTCTAACGATTTTTAAAGGAACGGATCAATATAAGAAAGAAAGAAGGATAAGAATGAAAAGTATAAGCCTACGATTGAATGTAAGACAAACTTAAGAAAGAAGGGTGGGAACACCACTAGAAATAGGATGTAAAGTGTCGCGTCAAGACGCGCTACATGAAATAGGACATGGAATTAAGTGTTAGGACCCAACACTCGAAGTTGAATGTAGAAGAATAATATGAAAATATTTCGTAAGAAATGACATGGTAAATGATACGGCAGAAGAAAGGAAGGTACGGAGGAAAATGTTTGAATCTGAGAAATGGATTCGACCATGTAAGGAATGAAAGGTTGAATCCGTAAGCAAGCACGGGTCAAACCAGTAAGAATGAAAGGTAATGAATTAAAAGTTCGAATCTATAAATGAAGACGGATTAAATGAATAAGAATAGAAACTAAAAACGAGACTCAAATGAGTCATACGGGTCAAATGGCGATCGCCATTTGAACCCGGTATTTAATGTTCGATTTGTCAAGTTTATTACTTATAGGCGAGCATAATGTATGGGCATGCATTGTCACAGTTTGGAAAGTATTAACCGTCGCAAAGTATGAATGACGAGTCAAGGGTTCGGACCTGTGCCAGGTAGGTATAAAAAGATTATATTTTTAATAGGAGCATAGGGCTCGACTAGAGAATGGTGTGTCAGAATAGGATAACTGATACCCATATGTGAGAATGTATTTACAATTAGACTTCCGAAAGGTCAAACTAAATAAATGAAGTCCTTGCAATTATTCAAGTATAAGGTACGAACGTGTACCTCGATGCGACCACAATAGGTAAGGGGTTGTTAATCTGACACTGAAAGGTCAAACTGCGAAAGTTGGCGAGATAATCAATAAAAAGAAATGGAATGTATGATATGTTTAGCATGTACGTAAGAAAATTTTGAAAGAGACAATAGGCGAACAAACACCATGTAGGACACAATTATGAAAGGTTATGTGCTAACTATTTATTTATAGATAAATATGATGGAATTCTTAGTGAAATGATAGTATTGAAGCTAGTGGAAGGATGCCCACGAGTGGGAGCATATTTCATGAATGAATGAGACCAATTCTGGTACGGAAGGTACATATAAAGAAGCGGATCGATCCGGCACACGGATAACCGACTTATACATTGAAAGCGAGGTTAGCAAAATGTTTAATTCTTAGTTAATGATTAAGAATCCGTAGATTTATTTGTAAGTGTAAACAAAATGAATGGTAGAATAATTATGGTATGCTATACAGTGATCGACCTGTAATGGTCAGCGTGAGAAGGTATGAATGTCATTAAAAGGGAGAATTAAAGGCCTTAAATGAAAGTTTGAGCTGAATTGGTTAAACGCTAGTATGGTGCTCGTACACAACATACCTAGTTGTTATCATAAGTAGTTCATGCAAGGAGCTAATAATAAAGTGTGCGAAGGATTAAATTCAAGGCTAAACTCAAACTTGTAATTAGTTCAAGTGACGGTGGTAACCGTGGAATGATGCCTTATACACGTATTAAGTATAAAAAAGTAATTAGGAAGTGGGAAGCTCTGTATTAGTAACACTAAGTCATTAAATGTCTATAGTATACGTATAATGTTGTGCTAAGCCCTCATATGAGCAAGAAAGTAATTGGAAGAATGTTAGTAATGGGATGATGGGGTTGCTTATAATTACAATAATGAATTATGTCGTGCATGATTCGTGTGCGGAATAAAATAAATCGATTTATTTATATTAGTAAATGTATGAATATGTTACGCATAATTAGAAAGATAGAAACAAGCCGTAAGCATAAGCTTGTACGACCAATAATATACATTGGAATAAATTCCAATGAACGAATCGCTAGTGATGATGTATGCTAGGAACTGGCATTATAAAGTGAAAACGACACTAATAAGAGCCCTAGATCAGATTCTGACTTATAGGTGATTATGAAAGTAATTTACTTGATTTAAGAACGGGGGGACAATGCGTACAAAGACGTTTATGCATGAATGAAACTCTTGCCAAGATATCGAATGCATCTATGTTGTAGTAAGCATCGTGAATGAAAAGACGAAAAAGTAGGAGTAGAATTGGTCTAGTAGGAATGAGAAAGGTTTCGGGGACGAAACCTCTTTTAAGGGGGGTAGACTTGTAACACCCCAAAAATATCTATTAGGCATAAGTTAAAATGTAATAATAAAAAGGTAGTGTTTAAATTAAATAAGTAATCGAAATAGAGGGACTAAAGATGCAATTGCCTAAAACTAAGTATAATAAAAAGTTAAAAGATGAAAACCCACACACAGTACGTGTGTGGGGGTCTGGTCGATCGAACAAGAGCAGGGAAAACCCTAGCTTCACCAATTCCACAAAGAAATCAGTAGAGATCCAAAGAAATTGAAAGCACAATCAGGAAATTTCAAGCTCTTAACTTGTTCATTGAAAGAGTAAGTTCAATTTTATGATTTAATAAATTTCAGGAAATGGGTTTTGATCAAATCTTGATTGCATGTAATGAAAATTTATGAAATTAAGTTAAGATTATGATATAGGATTAGAACAATGTCTGATTACTAGCAATTTTGTATGATTAATAGCCAAGACCCAATTGACAAAGAAGTTGCTAGTGGTAGAATGATCGAGTATTGATATATGTGTGATTTGTTGATGAATAACCTTGTCTATGATGTATAAACACTAGATAAACTGATATAGGATAAAGCTTGGTCGATTGTTGTTGAATGATTAAAGGAACTAGCTTAAAAACATGTTTTAGTTAGATAAGTAAATGTCCCGAAAATGCGAAACCCGCCAAGTGTTTGATGAAATGCTTGAAAGAACAATTATGTGTAACTTGGATAATAATGGAACGAAATTTGGAGTACTAAACGAACGAATGGATGTGTTGATATAGGCGTGAAGGAAGAAGGTTCAAGTACTAAGAAATCGGAAGGCTCATAGGATCGAGGTATGTTCTGTTGCATACAAAACCTTATTTAAATTTGTTTATATTATGAAAAACAACCCTTGTTACAATGATTATAGTGATTAGTAAGAAGATAACAAATCCCTTGCGGATTTGGTTATGCTAATGAAGGTTACATTAAGTTATGCAAGTTGACCGGTTCGAGTCGAACCAGGTCGAGTAAGAATATGGTACCATCCGTTTAGAACGGGTTGTCATGAATGCAATAAGGGATGTATGAAGTTCGATCCGTTATACGGATGGAACGAAATGTTTATGTTGTAAGCTATTAACCCGATGATACCGGGTCGTAAGAGGTATGCTTGAATCTCATTACGAGAGTATATGCCATACCCATTTAATTGGGTGACCGAATGCGTAAGAGTAATGAATGTATATAAAGGAATGCAAATAATTAAAAATAAAAGGTTGGTGTAATAAGTGAAATAAGTATTATGACTAACTTTTTTTAAGGTTGTTGTTAAATGTAGGTAAATCCTCAATTTAGGCGACTCGGCGAATTGGAGCGAGCACGTGATCAAAATATGTCTTACCAAGCGCTTCCGCTAGCTTATGTTAATGTTTTGGGTCAAAATACTTTTTGTACAATTTGTTGGTAAACACACCTTTTAGTATTTGATGTTTTGGTTTTAAGTAGTATCTTGTAGAATGGTATTGTCTTGATTGTGGACTAAAACAGGGGTATACTCGTTTTACGGACGGGTCATGCCCAAATTTTGTAAAATTATGTATTAAAGTTGTCATTTTGGAGTCTTTAAATTACCTTTGTAAGTTATTTTATAAAGACGAAAAAGCGGCTGTTACAAGTTGGTATCAGAGCCTAGGTTTGAGGGATTCGAGCAAGAGTAATAGTGCTTGAACTCAAACCGACAGCTCGTGCAAAAGTATGCTCGCTCCGAGATCGCCAATGAGGTAAAACCTTAAGTTTTCGTTTAATACAAGTATGTATAGTGTGTTTATGATAAAGTTTGAGGATATAAGTTGCAGAGTTTTGGAGCTTGAGCCGACACCACGACCCCCACCCTTTCTATTGCCAGTATACTTTGATCCTCCACAATCATCAAAGACTTCTTTGCACACTCACCTGCTGCTCTTACACCTTTCTTAGGTGTTGACACTCGTTTCCTTACTGTCCAGCAGCATACCAGTTAATTACTTCAATGTGTATACAAACTCGAGGAGGAGCTCGCACATGTTAGCAGTTTGCTTATCTTCCCTTCTCCACCTCAGTCACCAGTATAGTTGGTTTCTGGATTTATGCAGATTGCATCACTCTTGGGTAAAGACACTACAAATGAGCTGAGATTGCGGAGACTTTTTAAAGACTACTTTTGACCACGTGATGTTAATACACTAATAGATCTGTTGGGCAAGGGTAGGGTGACCCTGTGTCCCTTATGAGGTGTTGCGCTTCGTAGACAATGAGATTATGGTTGGTAGATAATGAAAGCTCAGTCGCTATGATTCTCACTAAACACGTTGTTGACCTGCATATTTGTGCTATAACTATAATGCTACATGCTTACTTGCTACGTTCCTATTTACAAGTTGTGCTATAATTGTGATGATATGTGATTGATTGTTATAACGACTGCGTATATACATATATGTAATACACCTCTGAGGTCTTATTCGTTAAGTAGAGGCTTGTGTGCTCGTGTCCTTAACAAGACCTGGCCTAACTGGTCTTCTTCTAGGAGGATGTCGATTCAAGGAAACACCGATACCAACACCCCTCTTCCGACAACAGAGGCGGAAATGCAAGAGCGCCTCTTACAGGCCATCGCACAGTACGAGGCCCTTCGCTCCGAGCGCAGCGGAGGCCACTCAGGAAATAACCCACCCAACGGTAATGATTAGTCACTTAAGACACATTACAAAATGTTTGGATATCTCTATGAGTGCTTTGCTAATGCCTTATGCGAATGATGTTGCTTATGTCACAGGCTGCACCTACAAGCAGTTCTTGGGCTGCAAGCCCCTGAATTTCGACGGCACCGAGGGTGCCGTAGCCTTCGTGCGCTGGGTTGAGAAGACGGATTCTGTTTTACGTGTGAGCAAATGCGCCCCAGAGCATCAGGTTACGTACGTTTCCGGATTGTTCCAAGATGGGGCTCTGTCATGGTAGAACCTCCAGGTTCAGACCTTGGGTGAAGCTGCTGCGTATGCTTTAACATGGGACGAACTGAAGGAACTAATGCATAAGAAGTACTGTTCGAGAACGGAAAGCCAGAAGATGGAAACTGAGTTCTGGAACTTGAAGATGGAAGGACCAAAGATAACCGAGTACGTGGAGAAATTCCATGTTCTGTCGCATGTTGTCCCCTACATGGTAGATCCAGAATTTAAGAAGATTGAGCGTTTCATTTGGGGATTGGCACCCCAGATCATGAGCATGGTGATGACATCAAAGCCTGCAACGATCGCTGAGGCCATTGATCTAAGTGTGGCCTTGACTGAAGAGGCAATCAGGTTGGACAAATTTTCAATCTCTGAAGAGAAAAAGGAGACTCATGTGGAGTCATCGGGAGACAA
This sequence comes from Helianthus tuberosus, assembly GCA_030545235.1. Classification (NCBI taxonomy): domain Eukaryota; kingdom Viridiplantae; phylum Streptophyta; class Magnoliopsida; order Asterales; family Asteraceae; genus Helianthus; species Helianthus tuberosus. Next base: position 191,666,598 of record CM060448.1, read on the forward strand.
CAAGAGAAAGTTCGCAAACTTCAAGCAGGGTACTCAGACGAATAACAACAACAAGGCCAAAAAGGGAAAAGAATACATGGGTAAACTACCTAAATATGACAAGTGTCGACGACATCATACCGGGCGATGTAAAAATGGAAAGTGTGACAACTGTGGCAAAGTGGGGCACAGCAAGGAGACGTGTTGGCATGAGACGAAATGTGGGAAGAAAGGTCAAGGATGTTATAACTGCGGTGACATGGGGCACTTTAGGAAAGATTGTCCAAGGGAGATTAAACAAGATCGTGGGAAAAATGTCTAACACCGGAGCTAGGGAAGCACGCCAGGATCCAAACGTGGCCATCGGTACGTCTCATAGTGGTCAATATTGTGCGTCTGTGCTATTTGACATTATTGTCGAATTTTAGCTTCAGAATATACTTGTTTTAGCAGTACGTAAGATAGATATCCAGTACTTGGTAAGAACTAGCTTAAGGGAAGCTTCGACGTGGTAATTGGGATGGATTGGTTGTCAAGCAATCAAGCGGAGATTGTTATCTCCAACCCGATGACGAACGAAGAAATGATCGTGACTCGTGAAGCAGGATACGCCCTATGGATTATCCATTGTTGAAGACACGGAGGTTTCCGTGCAAAGGATGTGTTGTTTACTTGGCTCATGTTAAGGACAAGGGAGCCGAAGAACCAAAACTCGAGGATATCCCTGCGATAAGGAAATATCTTGAAGTCTTCCCCGAAGGCTTGCCAGAATTATCTCCTCAACGACAAGTCGAATTTCGCATCGATTTAATTCCAGGCACCGCGACTGCAGTCAATGCACCTTAGCGACTTACACCTTCGGAGATGCAAGGATTGCCAGTATAGTTTCAGTAGTGGATGGAGAAGGAAGATAACAGACCAAAATTTCCGTTTTGGGTAACCCCGGTTCTGCTCGTCAAGAGAAAGGACGATGATTTTCAAATGAGCATCAACTACCAGGAGCCGGACGAGCTAACCTACAAAAGTCGGTAACTCTTGCTGAGGAATAACGAATTACTTAACTAACTGTGGGGATCCAACTACTATTTCACAACGGATCGGTGATCGGATGTCATTAGCTACGAATCCAGGAAGAAAGTATACCGGGAAATCATGGGACGTTAACTAGTTTTAAACGTACACAAAAATGGTGTTTCCTACACGATGCACAAAACAATTTTACACAGAATACGAAACTTTGAGAACCTAGAAAACATGTACTTAGGATCTTTGGGAACCCAGGTCCAAACTCGTAAAGGTTGTTACTTAGGAACCATATCTGTTAACTCAAGCAAAAAAAAAACCATTATCCTGACATACATGCTATCAAACAGAAAGTACTTAAATTTCTTTTGTTGAAATCTTCACTTTTGCTTCTAGCAAGTAGATGTTTGCACCTCTACTCCCCTTTATGGTAGTTGCATCGCATTGATTTTCTTCGCTGAGAGCGAACCCACATTTGCTTCGGATACTTGGTCATTTCTCCATTTTAGCAAGACACTCATTGTTTCATTACTTGAAAACTCATATGTTACGCATGCACCATTTGCTACGCATGCCGTTTCATTTCAAACACTTCATTGAAGTTCAAATATTATGTTGCTAAATCTAATTACTGGTTTGTGATTCGAATGACCTACATTATTGTAATTGTTGGCTCTTTTGCTATCAAGTCAGCACATTTTCTTGAAACCTCCTTTCTTTCAAGTTACATTCATGGTTTATTTTTGTAACCATGCTGAGATTCCCCTTGTTGGTACATACGTTTATTGTCAGGTTACGCTGAAACCAAGTTCAATTGCTTGAACTTAACCATTTTGCATATTCAAATTAAAACGCCCCATGATGTATTGAGAGCATCATATTCAAATATTTTTGCAAAGGTTCTTTCGTTTCGAGTTGTAGTAGACTTGATTTGGTCTACGGACCCACTAAATCGTTGTTGGTCTCAATACCTTGTGGTGATACTTTCACAAAATTGAAGCTTGCGCTAATTTGGTTACGCACCTCATACACGGATTTAATTGTCCATTTATTTGTTCTAAATCCGTTTTGTTTATCATGATTAAAGCGGTCTCGACACAGTTGTGTGTTAAGACAATGGTACATAGATTCATTTCATACCACGATGTACCTCCTAACGATTCTTTCGTTACAAATTGAATACCTTACAGTACTTATTCATCTTCGATCAGAAACAGTGGCTCTTGGATGTTCCGTATTCAACTGAAAACTCTATGACATTGTGTAAATCAAATCTTCAGATTGTCTCAGTACACTTTCATTTGATTTCAGGCACGGTGAACTTGTTCAGTCACCACTATTATTGAATCTCGTCATTACGACACCTTGTGGTATCATTAGCTTGTGCTAATCATGGTCAACTGTTTCACACAAAACTACATATACTTTTGACTTGTCATTTAAACATTTCTGATGCAACTACGAATTAAGACAATGATACACCAGATTCGCTTGTACTTCATTCGGTGTATTTTCACAATTCGAGAATGACAACACACTAAACCTCACCATTCATCTATTCGGAAGTTGACAGATCATTTTTATGTTACTATCACATTTGAGTTGTTGATTATGAATTCATATAGCGGATGCTATGGTTTGTGAAAACTCGTGTGCATATTGTGATCGATCGTTTGAGGATCCTATTGGTCGAAACTCCACTTTTGTGGAACCCCTGTAACTAGATTACACGAGACTATACGTCGATACGTCTTGTATCTTTGACAACAAATCCTGAAACACATACTTTTTAACTGTTGGGTTCTGATTATAGTAAGATATCCTTGGATTCGCCTGATTTGAATAAGTTTTGATTCTGTTTTGGGTTACTTACCTCAGTACTATTCATACACATACACGCACAATGTAAACCTAAGGAGTTAATGTAGTATAAATTTCGAGGACGAAATTTTCTTAACAGGGGAGAATGTGACAACCGTCAAATTTGCATGCATCCGTACATTTAATTAATAATGATTAGTGCTTAATTACTATGCTGAATTACAATTATTGACTTAAACTGCTTTCTGATTCATGCATCATACATACATGTGCATCACATTTCATACTGTCACACCATTTATCACATACATACTTTAGTGACATAAACGATGCACAAAGCACGGTTAGCATAGTGGGCGGATAACTCAGAAAATGCTGACAATGTTCAGTACATAGACAGACAGTGTTTAAAGACCCAGTATGGGCCAGAGACAAGGTACTACACTAGTATGTAGTGTAGGGAAGTAAGGACCATAAAACTGCGTCACTAGGTGATAGTTTAAGTGCCGGAAAGTGCCTAAAACCCACACAAAGTGCAGAATTCTGCATTAATCATCAAAAATCAGCATTTTAACATGCTAGTAACATGCAGAAACATGGCAAAATGGTCCTGTATGCTTTCCTAAGTGTCGGGAATTAAAAAGTGTCACAAAAGTTACATAAAGGACACTATACGGTATAACTTAGCACTTTAACGGAACGGTATTTAACCGCACAACCGGACATTACCCGAAACACCAAAATATTGCCAGATACATTGTTTTATTATTTCTTGACTAGTTATGGTCCCCAAATACCCCGACACACTATAAAATATGTCATACACATATAACACTAGACTTTTACACTTAACATCCTAACCATTTACCTACTTACCATTACAAGTTACAATTTACCCCCCCCCCCCTTGATGATTTACGGCCCCATGTAGAGGACCCCACCACTAGATTTCATTTCAATATTTTATTAGATAACTTGCTTGATTTACTTGCCATAATATTGAGTAGAAGATTATAGGTATGGAGGCCAAGATCACAAGATCATTTCATATCATTTCATATCTTCACAATCTTCACACCATCTCCCTCAAACTCTCCCTCTCGGCTCACTCTAGTGCCGCCACCACCACCACCTTACAACCACCATTAACCCATTTTCAAGCTCAATTCAAGTGCAAGAAGGTGATCAATGGAGCTTGGTGCTTGAGGAACTTGAAGAAACTTCATACATTGCTTTCACACACCACTTTCTTCATCTTTTTCTCTAGTGATCTTCCCTAGCCTTTGAGCTAGTTGTAAGCTTCTTGTTACTAGCTTTTATCTCTTATTTGTCGGTTAAAAAGATATATATTGTTATGTATCACAAGAACACTAGAGAACATAAACTAAAAGCTTGAACATAAAGTTTACATAAAGATGAAATATGATGAAATGTTGTTAGTATGATATTGTTTAGTGAATGTATGATGTTTGCTTGATGATTACTAGAAATATTGATGTGATCATCATATTGAACTTGTTAGATTATGATTAAAAACATGGTTTAACAAGTTAGGAGATGATTAGGTCTCTACATATAATAATCGTCTTCTTGTAAAAATATGAACTTGATAATAAGATGATTTCTTGAAATATAAGTAAACAAAGTGAGTTGATGATCTTATGGATCCGGTATTTACAAATGATTTTTCTAAACAAACCAAGTTCAAGAGACGATTTTAAAAGATCATGACTTTTACTTACACTTACACCATTTTTGGAAATGAAATAAGTGTAAGAACACTTTATTTACAAGAAGAGTCCAAAAGAATAATTTTTGTAAAATTTGTTCACAAGTTGTTGACACCGAGATTCTTTAAAAATGAGATTTTTAAAGAGATGAATACACTTTGGAAGGTAACTAAGGCCACTAAACGCTCTACCAAGTTACTACACGTTTTAGTGAAAGATCAAGTTCATGATGTTATGAAAATCATATAGTTTTTGCATTTGGTGAACATAAAATGGTTTAGTGATTTGTTGTTGATTGTTTGAATGATTTTTGAAAAAGAAAATGATATGCTAAATAGCATGGACACCTCCATTTACAAAGGAAACTGTGGCGAAATTTTCTAAAATTCCAACATTTAGAAAATATTTTCTAACAAAGTGTTTACAAGTATGCTTTTAACCTTGTTCTCAAAGATAAACCTCGCCATAATTTTTGTAACAAAAATACAAGTATTGGAGGTCGGTTTTCGTAAACAAAAATGGTAAATATATATTTAGAATATATATTTTATATTAAGACACTTGTGTGAATACTTGTATAATTTGTGGAATAGTTATATTGTTTTAGGGTAAAATAATATAACTTAACCATGAAATTACAACTCCAAAATAACACCAAAAATCTCACGGAATAAATATTTAAGTTACACAGTTGATATTGTGAAATCGCACGCTAAAACGTAACTTACGAAATATTCCGGAAAATACTTTTACGAATATATTTTTGGTAAATATTGTTTTGGATACAAGAAGTGAAAATATATTATTTTTGGGAAAAATATATATTTTGGAATACATTATTTTTAATGAAAAAGGTTATACGTATATTTTCTAAAGCGATACTTGAAAATATATTATTACGAAACTACAAATATACATGTATAAATATCCCCATCCTTGGGAAGGAAACACGGAAATTTATACTTGAGAAGTATTAATACAGAAATATTGTTTAACGATTATTCCAAAACTTGAATATAATTTAAAGTTAAAATAATTATTATTTTAACAAATAATTATAACTTGGGATAACTTAAGGAACGCAACTCAAAACGTTAAACTCTAAGCCAAGGCACGACCCGTTCGTCTAATAGACGTTAGTACACTGTAGGTAGTCGTGATTAGCTGCGGAGATTTGAGTTGACGATACTGAAGACGCATTACTGTGAGTTCATGCTCCCCCTTTTCTTTTAACTGTTTTCAGTTTTATAACCTCGGGGGTGAAATAGATGTTACATACTGCTTACAAACAATTACTATGGTATGATTAGCTAAGGAAAGGTACTGCTAGATCACGTGAATGGGTAGGCCATTAGCTTAAGACCATTAATCCTTGTTTAAGGACCGAGGGGCATGAGTGATAGATCTATTGGGTGTTGCGAGCCCCACCCATGGGCCTGCAAGTTGGCCGCATGCGGTGACTATGTCGTTCCGCCGGAGGGGCCGGTACGAAATACGCATACAGGTTTGAGTACTTCCTATGCCATGTCACTTTTTAATGTATTTGCTACACATTAATTGATCTATTTTTCCTTATTGCTTCATACCAGTTTACACGAACTTACATACATACAAAGGTTTTTGAGAATGATTCGTGCACACATACTAAACACATGAACTCGCTCAACTTTTGTTGATGTTTTTAAACTACATGTATTTCAGGGAACTAATAAGTGGATCTGGCGGGCGTTGAAAGTTTTTATGTTGCGTTTGAAATAAAGATGTCATCCATGGTCTCTGGGTTTGGTCGGTGTGTCTTATTCCTGGACGAGACACGTCTCCCAATCCTTGGTGCTATTTATTATCTTTCGATGAGTCCTTAGTGAACTCATAAACATTTTGGTATGATTGTAAAACTTAAATTTTGAAGTCTCCATTTTTAAACAATGCTGTTACGTTTTAAACTTATTCAATGGATGACAAACCAATGTTTTTATCATATAGTTGTTGTTATGATTGAATGCAATGATATTAAGAAAGTCACACCATAATCACGCTTCCGCAAAAGTCAGGATGTGACAATAAGTGGGTATCGAACACAGGGAGTTTGTGGAATGCGTGTTTACTAAGCAGTTTATAATTTACTAGATCAAAACTAAAGTGCAGAAAATAAATCTCAATACTTTGGTTGTTTAACTAAATTTAACTTAGTAAATCGCAAATCACTAGCAAGTTTTAAACAAGTAGAAGAGATAACGATCATCCCGGTTTTCAGGTTTTAAGTAACGAATGTTAATGCTCTACTGGAAATAACCACATAGACATGGCTCGTGTGTGCGCAATTGTTTGTGATAAAAGGGAACTAAGTACTCGGATTCATAAAATGCGAGGTTGTTACCCGATGATCAATTAACATATTTCCAACCCTAATCCCTCCTACGATATCTCGATTGCCAACGACACCAAGAACGTATGGTTTAGAACTATGATTAAACACAAGTAACAATTTACAGACAATCACTCAACACCATAATAAAACTAAACATCAAATGCAAAGTCTACTATTCTAGAAATAAAAGAGCAAAACATAATCGTCAAGAGCAAACCTTACATCCGAGATGATTACCAAGCAAACTAGCCACTCATAGTTCGGTGAATCATCATAACATTCAATCTTTAGGTCATTGAAATCAAACAAAAAGTAGAAATGTTTAGAACACCCAAAAATACCCTAGAGCAACAGAATTTTGCCTCCCACAAGTTTGCAAAACGGAGCTAATGAAAAGGATCCCCAAAAGACACCCATCATTATCTTTAAAAACATAAGTTACATTTTGGAACTGGGCGCCACCATAAGCTACAGTGGCCACCGTAGCTTACGGTGGCTTGTGAGACTGCTATACTGGCTTAGTTCTGTCTTACGGTGGGAAATATCATCTCAGCACCTACCGTAGCTTACGGTAGACACTGTAAGCTACGGTAGATCTCACTTCCATCATCCTTTATTCTTCATCAAACTTCCATTTTACCAGCTAGAATAGATAGGTGGGAAAACTAAAAATTAGGTGGCTCCAATGAGTGACACATGTCCTATAAATGGTTTATTTTAGAGTTAAATGTCATTTTAGTCCCTGTGGTTTGGGCCACTTTGCCAGTTTAGTACAAAGGTTTTATTTTTCGCCTGTGGGTCCAGTCCACTGGGTTAACTTCATCCATATTTTCTGTTAACGAGAAGGGTAATCCGGTCATTTTATATGTAATTCTGTTAAGCAGAAAGGTAATTCGGCCATATAAAATGACCGAATTGCCCTTCTCATTAACAAAAAATGGATGAAGTTAACCCAGTGGACTAAAATGGCAAAGGTGAAACCTTTTTGGACCCATAGACGAAAAATGAAACCTTTGGATTAAACTGGAAAAATGTCCCAAACCACATGGACTAAAATGACATTTAACTCTTTATTTTATTATATAGTATAGATATAGATTATATTTATTCAACCTGTGTAATACACGAGGTTCTAACCTAGTATACTCTATATTTTTTTAGCTTCTCTTTAATTTTAATATTTAGTATCTTATTTAGGTATTAAACATTCATATGGCACATGTCTAGATGTTGAATCACATTTCGACCAAAACAACAAAAGTTTTATTTAGGAAAGTGTTGCCTAATCTGCGATTCCCGGAGATGTTTACACACATCAGACGCTAAGGCTAGCTAATTCGTGTATGAAAAAGACGAAGACCAATAACTGTTGATTGAACATGTTACATCATAGATGAATTATTTGTAAGATTAAATATATTATGTATTAATATTTAATCTATAGCCATTATAATCATTTACATAATATAGATCAAAATATATAATAACCTATTAAATAATTAGTTGGTAATTGTTGATGGACCATATTACCCTTATTAACTAATTAGGTTTCCTCCTGGGTGCTTATATAAGGAGAATTATGTGGAGGTTAAAGGGATACTCAGTTACACAATTAGACACACCCCATTAGTCATAACATCACATTCGACCTCCTCTCCTAAGCCGATACCCCTTTTCGGTTTTCTAAGTCCCCATCATCAGTCAGCACCCTAAGGAGGAACCAGATCACGATGACAAGCATATCGAACTCCATTACTGGATTCTCCACTGCACTGTCTGCTGTAACAGGTATGTTTTAATGTTTTCCCTCATGTATAAACAGAACTGAACCAACATGTGGTATCAGAGCATATGTTGATTAGTCAGTTCTGTTTTTGTATCCATAATTCTGGGATTGAAACTTGGAAAAAGGAATTTTTTTTGAAATCTTATGAACCAACAGCCAGTTTCGAGTCATTGAGATCGACTCGAGATCACTGTTTTCGGAAAAAAGGATTAATTATATGTTCACTCGAATTCAACTGGGTTATGTTTTAACCGAAATCTGTTTAGAAAAACTATTAAAATTCAGGTTTCGGGTTCCAGAATTTATGTTTTATGTTTTTAGGGTTCATCATGTTCTTAGAAAATTCGAAAAATTCCTATATGATTTGGAATATGATTCGGATTATTAAGTGTTTTCCTAATTTTGATCTGATTTTATCCTCTAAAGATTTTCGAAAACTGTTATTAGATAAACAGATTATATTTTTTCGAGATATTTGACAAAATGAGATCAGCATTAGAATAGGAAATCATATCTCATAATCCCTTAGATTTCGAATTTTCAGTTATGTTATCACAATAAACAACTATCAACAGTGGGCTCGAGACCATCAGATTACGACTCTAGACCATCAGTCTCGACTCGAGACCATGAGGTCTCGACTCGAGACCATGAGGTCTCGACTCGAGACCATGAGGTCTCGACTCGAGACCATGAGGTCTCGACTCGAAATCATCAGGTCCTTAAACCTTCACAACTCGAGACCAACAGATCTCGACTCGAGACCATAAGGTCTCGACTCGAAATCATAAAGGGCTCAAAAAATCATAACTCGAGACAAAGGTCTCGACTCGAGACCATAAGATCATAACTCGAGACAAAGATCTCGACTCGAGACCATAAGGTCATAACTCGAGACAAAGGTCTCGACTCGAGACCATAAGGTCATAGTTCGATCCGCGCTAACGGGTGGTTTGCTATTAAATAATTGGTTTTGTAATTATTTAGTTAATTAATCAGAATCAGATAATGTTTTACAAAACCAAAATAGCTTAACATGAATGAGCTTTGATGTATCATTTCTGGCCAAAGTTGACTTGACACATCTACTTATCGTTCAAGTATTACGAAAGCTATGTTGTGTGTGCATCATAAGCATGAATGTCTTAATTTCTGGCCAAAGCTGATTTAATTCATTCATAGATGGCATACTCAACAAGTGCATAACTAAAGTGATTGTCTCAATTTCTGGCCAAACCTGATTTGTTACAACCACTTTGCACATATGCTTAAATGATTACACTTCTGGCCAAAGCTGTTTTGTCTTCGTTTAAGTAGAATTTTTAGCTAAGTCTATTATTTTGATGTTAGTAATAGACAATATCACAGCTTCATAATGTAAAACGGTCATTATTTATGCCTGCCTTAGTTTAACGTGCCCTTAGATCACATTAGGACTTCTTCCTTATTATCATAACTTGCTCATCTTATTTCCACTATCAGCACCAAATTGCGGGATTCCACCTTTGACTGGTGATAACTTTGCTGCATGGAAGGATGCTCTCATGCTTACTCTTAGGCTGCTAGACTTTGATTATGCTCTAAGAGAGAATAAGCCAGCGGATCTTACCACTCAAAGTACTGCTGCTGAGCAGTTGACTCATGATAAGTGGACTAGGTGTAACCGCATGTCTCTCATGTTTATGAAGCAGTCCATAAGCAATGCAATCAGGGGAGCCATTCCTGATTCTGAAGATGCTAAAACCTACTTGGAACATGTGGAGGCGCAATTCAAAGGGACGTCTAAAGCACACGCTAGTACTCTTATTCTCAAGCTGGTGACAACTAAGTATGATGGGAGGAGCGGCATTCGCGAGCACATCATGATGATGAATGACATGGCCAACAAGCTGAAGGGGCTGGAAATGGAAATCAGTGATGGTTTTCTTGTTCATTTTATCATCACTTCGCTTCCTTCGTCCTTTGAAGCATTCAAGATCAATTACAACACTCAGAAGGACAAATGGACGATGAGTGAGCTGGTCGCCATGTGCGTACAGGAGGAAGAGCGTATGAGGATGGATCGCACTACTGATGTTGCAAACTTCACCACCTCCAATCCTAAGAAGAGGAAGAAAAATTATCAGAGGAAGGATGCTTCAAAAGTCCAAAGGCCTAACCCTAATCCTAATACTAATACAAGTGCACCTTCCAGCTCTAAGAACTCCTTAGGCAGTATCCGCTGCAAATTCTGTAAAAAGACAGGACACATGCAGAAGGAATGCCCTGACTTTAAGGAGTGGCTGGCTAAGAAAGGTAACGATTATTTTATGATACTTGAGTCCTATAATTTAAGTGTTCCTGCTAATTCTTGGTGGTTTGATTCTGGTTGTATGGTTCATGTTACCAATTCAACTCAGGGATTCCTTTCAATCCGGAAGCTGGAAAGAAACCAAAGAACGCTTAAGGTTGGGGATGGTCGAGAATTAGAAGTGAAGGCCATTGGAACATTACAATTAGTTATGAAAACTGGTTTATGTATTAAACTTTATGATACCTTATATGTTCCTGAGGTAACTCGAAACCTTGTATCAGGACCAAAGTTAGACATGGACGGTTTTATTGTTTCCCATGGTCATCGCAAACTCTTTATCCTTTATGATTCTGTTCTTTATGGTACTGGTATTCTGGATGGTGGTCTCTATAGATTAGAACTAGAAGATAACTTTTCCAAATCTTTGTTGTCATATAACATTAATGAATCACTCACAAAGATGGAAGAGAAACGAGACTTAGAAACTTCGTCCATGTTGTGGCATCAACGTTTTGGCCACATCTCAAGAGAACGATTAAATCGTCTCGTAAAGGATGAAGTCTTACCTCCTCTCGATTTCTCTGATTTTGGAACATGTGTCAAATGTCTTAAAGGTAAAATGACATTAGCGAATAAGAAAGGTGCCACTAGGAGCTCTAATTTATTAGAACTCATACATACTGACATTAGTGGTCCCTACCAAATCGCTGGCATAACAGAACATACTTCATTTATCACGTTCATTGACGATTATTCTCATTACATGTACTTGTATCTTATTAAGGAAAAGTCTGAATCTCTAACAACTTTTAAAGATTACAAGGCTGAAGTTGAAAAGCAATTAGATCGTCAGATTAAAGTTGTGAGATCAGATAGAGGCGGTGAATATTATGGAAGACATACTGATGTGGGTCAAGCTCCTGGTCCATTTTATGAGTTTTGTAAGGGCCAGGGGATTGTGAACCAATACACCATGCCTGGTACACCTCAACAGAACGGTGTGGCTGAAAGAAGAAACCGTACCCTTATGAACATGGTGCGCAGTATATTAGCCAACACTAATTTACCATTATTCCTCTGGACTGAAGCGTTAAAAGCAGCTGTTCATATACTCAATAGAGTTCCTTCTAAGTCTGTCCCTAAAACTCCTTATGAACTTTAGACAGGAAGGAAACCGAGTCTTAAATATATGAAAGTATGGGGCTGCATTGCTGAAGCAAAACTTTACAATCCTTTCCTAAGGAAACTTGACCCTAAAACAGTTACCTGTTTCTTTATTGGGTATCCTGAGAATTCAAAGGGTTATCGTTTCTGTTGTCCTTCCCATGTCACCCGTATTGTTGAAACCAAGCGTGCCGTGTTCCTGGAGGATTTGAAGGTCAGTGGGAGCAGTACCAACCCTTACGAAGAATTGCAAGAAGTACAAGACGCGGGGGGGGGGGGGAGACTCGTCGCTTACCCTTACTCCGATTACTCCTCTTGTACCCAATGCAACTACTGTACCGGAAGCTACTGCACCAACTCCAAATTTACCTCTACAATCAGAATCCATTATACCTCATGACGAAGGCACATCAAACGCTCAAAACCAAGACAACGCTGAACCCGATAATCCACTCAGGAGGTCATCTAGGCAAAGAAGGCCTACTAATTGGGATGATTATGTTACCTACCTGACTGAAATGGATCCCGGAAAGCTTAATGATCCCATCTCTTACAATGAAGCCATTAGCAGTGATCAGTCTTCTGAATGGAATAAAGTAATGATTGAAGAGCTTGAATCCATGAAGAAAAATGACGTTTGGGATTTGGTAGAATTACCCAACGGAGCCAAACCCGTAGGATGTAAATGGGTATTCAAAACAAAACTGGATCCGAATGGTAACGTTGAACGCTACAAAGCGAGATTGGTTGCAAAGGGCTACACTCAGAAAGAGGCAATTGATTATCAAGAGACGTTTTCACCTGTCTCTCGTAAAGATTCATTAAGGATCGTCATGGCCCTAGTAGCTCATTTTGATTTGGAGTTACATCAGATGGACGTTAAAACCTCTTTCCTTAACGGAGACTTAGACGAAGATGTTTACATGAAACAACCTGAAGGCTTTAAACCTGAAGGTCAGGAGCATCTAGTCTGTAAGCTGAAGAAATCCATTTACGGGTTAAAACAAGCATCATGTCAATGGTACCTCAAGTTTGATGAAGTCATGAAGAAACAAGGTTTTATGAAGAATCAAGTGGATCAATGCACCTACCTCAAGATGAGTGGGAGCAACTTTACTATTCTTGTCCTTTACGTAGATGATATTCTATTGGCAAGTAAAAGTTTAGACATGTTGCATGAGTCGAAGCGGTTACTCTCGCATAACTTCGACATGAAGGATCTCGGAGATGCTTCTTACGTCATTGGCATCGAAATTCACCGAGATAGACACAAAGGGATCTTAGGATTGTCCCAAAAGGCTTACATAGATCGTGTCCTCACATGTTACAACATGCAACAGTGCAAACCCTCAGTCGCTCCAGTAGTTAAGGGAGATGTTTTCGGTTCTTTCCAGTGTCCGACAACAGAGGTTGAGAAGGAGCAAATGAGCCAGATACCTTATGTGTCAGTAGTCGGGAGCTTGATGTATGCTCAAGTCTGTACTCGCCCAGATATCGCTTATATTGCTGGAATGCTAGGCCGTTACCAGACTAATCCTGGCCTAGATCAATGGAAGGCAGCTAAGAAGGTACTTCGATATCTGCAAGGGACGAAAGACTATAAACTGACTTATAGAAGAAGTGATCATTTAGAAGTGGTGGGCTATTCTGATTCTGACTTTGCCAAATGCAAAGATGACAAGAAATCCACTTCGGGCTATATCTTTATGTTAGCAGGCGGCCCTATCTCATGGAAGAGTCATAAACAACAGTTGACCACAACTTCCACAATGATGGCAGAGTACATTGCTGTTTATAACGCAACCTGTCATGGAATGTTGCTTAGAAATCTGATCACTGGACTCAAAATTGTTAATTCCATTTCTAGACCACTGAAGCTTTACTGTGATAATTCAGTTGCCGTTAGTTTCTCGAACAGTAACAGTTCGACTGGAGCTGGTTTATATCTTGATACAAAATATTTGTTCGTGCATGAACGAGTTGAGGAAAATAATCTTTGTATCGAGTATATTAGTACTAAAGATATGCTTGCGGATCCGATGACTAAAGGTCTCCCTCCTAAGGTTTATGAAGAACATGTTCGGAATATGGGATTTAGTAAAGACCTTATTTGAGCATATTGTACTAGCTTATGTTTTATGTTAATGAAATTTCCTCAGTTTGATTTTGTATGTCTCTTAGAATATGTTCAACCGGTATAATGGCATATAGACAAATAAAGTTACAAATCAAACAAAGGGCTTATGCGTATTTTGATCATAACGATTAGGTTTTAAATTAAGGCTATAGTATGATTAATGGGGGTCCTGAGTCGCATAATGATTCAACGGTTGTATTTCTCTGCTATAGTACTTGTTTAAGGCTAAAATGAGTGTTAACTCCTGATCAGGCTTATCTAATACTCATAGTAAATGATTACTCGGCTAAGTGGGAGAATGTAAGATTAAATATATTATGTATTAATATTTAATCTATAGCCATTATAATCATTTACATAATATAGATCAAAATATATAATAACCTGTTAAATAATTAGTTGGTAATTGTTGATGGACCATATTACCCTTATTAACTAATTAGGTTTCCTCCTGGGTGCTTATATAAGGAGAATTATGTGGAGGTTAAAGGGATACTCAGTTACACAATTAGACACACCCCATTAGTCATAACATCACATTCGACCTCCTCCCCTAAGCCGATACCCCTTTTCGGTTTTCTAAATCCCCATCACCAGTCAGCACCCTAAGGAGGAACCAGATCACGATGACAAGCATGTCGAACTCCATTACTGGATTCTCCACCGCACTGTCTGCTGTAACAGGTATGTTTTAATGTTTTCCCTCATGTATAAACAGAACTGAACCAACATTATTCATTGAACATGTTACATGTTTTATTTCTAATCGTGACCAAATACCTAAATATATGATCAGTTATTGAAAAAAAAAAAGACTTGAATTGGTTGATTTGAGACAAACCTCAAATCAACAATACGAATTCATTGCCTATAAATAAAATGAGTAAATTGTTATTTTAGTCCCTAAGGTTTAACTAAAATTACCACTTTAGACCAAATAGTTTTTTTCTTGCCATTTTAGTCCAAATAGTTTTGTTTTCTGCCATTTTAGTCCTTGACTTTTGTCATTTTTTACCATTTTCATCGACCACCACCACCACCTCTCACCACCCACCCCATCACAACCTTCTATCATCGCCACCACCTGTCTGCACCGTCATCACCCACCCCACCACCATCACCACCCACCATTTCCACCACCACCGACCACTTTTCCTCCACCCACGTCATCAACCAACACCGCCGCCATCAATCTTCACTGTAAACTGGCACAACGCCATCCCCATACCATCGCACCTGCAAAAAAAAAAAAAAAAGAAAGAAAAATGTGGTTTGACCAAAATTCACCTAACTTAACTAAATTTTTTTTATTGGAGTTAGTGGGTTGGATAAAAATAGCAAAAATGACAAAAGTCAGGGACTAAAATGGCAGAAAACAAAACAATTTGGACTAAAATGACAAGAAAACAACTATTTGTACTAAAGTGGAAATTTTAGTCAAACCTCAGGGACTAAAATGGCAATTTACTCAAAAAAAAATTTAACACGAGTTACTACAAATATTTAATCAAGAAAATGTATAATTTTTTTTGACATGACGTAATATTGGGAGAAGAACTTGAAAGCCTCACTCATGTTGGGGCAGACTAAGAGAATGCTCGATGGAGTTGACGACGGGTAAACCGATGATTTTAGTGACTATAGTGAACTATGATTAAAAGATCCAGTTTTATTAGGATAATACCTCACATATTGACACACACATCCAACTAATCTACTTCACAGTCTATAGCATCTCAAACCCTTGACCCTTAAGAAACATGTTGTGAGGTCAACCTATTTAAAAAAAGCTAACGGTGTTAAGGTTTTTTTTTTCAAATTTCAAACTGATGTTTTAGGGGTTTTAATCAAAACGAGGATATGAGTCGATCGATGTAAAAATTACCTCGAAACGCTGCTTCAATTTGGGTGTTTAAACTTTCAATTAAAAAAAATCAAGTCGTTTGAAGCACTGTTTCTAGGTAAGTTTTACATCAATCGACTTGTGTTCTCGTTCTGATCAAAAGCCCTAAAACAACAGTTTGAAATTCAGGAAAAAAAACTTAACCCCGTTAACTTTTTTTAACGGAGTTCCAGTGAGAAAAAAATACTTAAAAGGTGAGACCGTCAGTACTACTAATATTCAATGGTGGGACTGCCAGTGACCAACCAACTCTAGATGAGATTATTAAAATCCAATTAACCAACTAAATTGTAAGGCTGTCTCCAATGCAGTGTAAAAAAGTATGTCCGTGATGATGTGGCTTTTATCCATTAATTCAGATGCATTGAAGGGAAATACATAGAGAGATATCCAAAGCAAAAATCCATCTGTAAGAGCATGCAAAACTTTGGTTATTGTGCCATTTCTTTTAGTTTTTGATTTTCCTTTTCAACTTCATTTATTCAATGAACATTAAATTTCTGCATTAAATTTCTACGACAACTCTTCTATTTCCAACTTCATTTTAGTTTTTGATTTTTTTTTCAACTTCATTTATTCAATGAACATTAAAGGCTATTTAATATGCATTAAATAATACTAACGCCAAATTTCTAAGACAAATTTGTTTACAATGTTTTTAAAAATCAATAAATTTGTTTACCAACCTATCAAAATCTCAAACTCAAAACAAAAAAGAAAGAAGAAGTACTTGACCGGTTAAACGAAACTCTGTCTCTTAAGCAACAAGCGATTGGTGATCGGAGAGTTCATATGACAGACTACTTGGAATTTAAAGAGAAAAAAATACTTTACATCCCGACTGCCCACATGGACCCGGTTCAAAAAGCCCGACATGACACTGAGTGTGCTAGGATTAAGGCAAAGTATAACATGGATTGATCGAGAGTAGTTTATGTTTATTTTTAAAATGTTTGTTTTTAAATCTAGTTTACTTTTGTTTTTAGGTAATGCAATTTCTATGTTTTTATGTTTTTTATTTTATTTTTTGACATGACGTAATATTGAAAGAAGAACTTGAAAACCTCACTCATGTTGGGCAGGCTAAGAGAATGCTCGATGGTGTTGACGACGGGTAAACCGACAATTTTAGTGACTATAGTGAGCTATGATTAAAAGATCCAGTTTTATTAGGATAATACCTCACATATTGACACACACATCCAACTAATCTACTTCTAATTCTACTTCACAGTCTATAGCATCTCAAACCCTTGACCCTTAAGAGACAAGGCACTATACAACACAACAAGACACAATGAGCAAGGAACTGAGGCAATGAATGGGAAATGAAGAAACATGTTGTGAGGTCAACCTATTTAAAAAAAGCTAACGGAGTTAAGGTTTTTTTTTTTTTCAAATTTCAAACTGATGTTTTAGGGGTTTTAATCAAAACGAGGATATGAGTCGATCGATGTAAAACTTAACTTGAAACGCTGCTTCAATTCGGGTGTTTAAACTTTCAATTAAAAAAAATCAAGTTGTTTGGAGCACTGTTTCTAGGTAAGTTTTACATCAATCGACTTGTGTTCTCGTTCTGATCAAAAGCCCTAAAACAACAGTTTGAAATTCAGGAAAAAAAAACTTAACCCCGTTAACTTTTTTTAACGGAGTTCCAGTGAGAAAAAAATACTTAAAAGGTGAGACCGTCAGTACTAATATTCAATGGTGGGACTGCCAGTGACCAACCAACTCTAGATGAGATTATTAAAATCCAATTAACCAACTAAATTGTAAGGCTGTCTCCAATGCAGTGTAAAAAAGTATGTCCGTGATGAGGTGTCTTTTATCCATTAATTCAGATGCATTGAAGGGAAATACATAGAGAGATATCCAAAGCAAAAATCCATCTGTAAGAGCATGCAAAACTTTGGTTATTGTGCCATTTCTTTTAGTTTTTGATTTTCTTTTTCAACTTCATTTATTCAATGAACATTAAATTTCTGCATTAAATTTCTACGACAACTCTTCTAAGGCTACACGGTATGGGGTTCAGCCCCGGTTCGTCGTGGGTCGGCGACGGGCGGAACACCGTGCCGCCCGGTCCGTCGCCGTCCAGTCATCGTCCTCTCCGTCGGACTTTGGCCGTTCAGGACGGAGCAAAACAAGTGGGCCCCCCTCTTTCTTCTCGCGCCGCTCCGTCACCCCCGTGCCGCCACCCCCGTCGCCGTCCATCCCTCCGTCACCCATACCGTGTAGCCTAATGCCAACTTCATTTTAGTTTTTGATTTTTTTTTCAACTTCATTTATTCAATGAACATTAAAGGCTATTTAATATGCATTAAATAATACTAACGCCAAATTTCTAAGACAAATTTGTTTACAATGTTTTTAAAAATCAATAAATTTGTTTACCAACCTATCAAAATCTCAAACTCAAAACAAAAAAGAAAGAAGAAGTACTTGACCGGTTAAACGAAACTCTGTCTCTTAAGCAACAAGCGATTGGTGATCGGAGAGTTCATATGACTGACTACTTGGAATTTAAAGAGAAAAAAATACTTTACATCCCGACTTCCCACATGGACCCGGTTTAAAAAGCCCGACATGACACTGAGTGTGCTAGAATTAAGACAAAGTATAACATGGATTGATCGAGAGTAGTTTATGTTTATTTTTAAAATGTTTGTTTTTAAATCTAGTTTACTTTTGTTTTTAGGTAATGCAATTTCTATGTTTTACGGTGGCTTGTGAGACTGCTATGCTGGCTTAGTTCTGTCTTACGGTACACTGTAAGCTACGATGGATCTCACTTCCATCCTCCTTTATTCTTCATCAATCTTCCATTTTGCCAGCTAGAATAGATAGGTGGGAAAACTAAAAAATAGGTGGCTCCAATGAGTGACAAAGGTTTATTTTTTTAGAGTTAAATGTCATTTTAGTCCCTGTGGTTTGGGCCACTTTGCCAATTTAGCACAAAGGTTTTATTTTTCGCCTGTGGGTCCAGTCCACTGGGTTAACTTCATCCATATTTTCTGTTAACGAGAAGGGTAATCCGGTCATTTTATATGTAATTCTGTTAAGCAGAAAGGTAATTCGGCCATATAAAATGACCGAATTGCCCTTCTCATTAACAAAAAAATGGATGAAGTTAACCCACTGGACTAAAATGGCAAAGGTGAAACCTTTTTGGACCCACAGATGAAAAATGAAACCTTTGGATTAAACTGACAAAATGTCCCAAACCACAGGGACTAAAATGGCATTTAACTCTTTATTTTATTATATAGTATAGATATAGATTATATTTATTCAACCTGTGTAATACACGAGGTTCTAACCTAGTATACTCTATATTTTTTTAGCTTCTCTTTAATTTTAATATTCAATATCTTTTTTAGGGGCTGTTTGGTAGCCTCTTAATGACCATTGAGATGATATCTCTTAACGGTTTAAAACCTCTGAATGAATAAGAGGTAACCTCAAGTCTGAATGGTTAAGAGGTAACCTCTGAATGGTAAATCATCACATGTCACATTCTTCTACCTTCTCATTGGTAAAATTCTTAATGGTTTCATTAAGAGGTAGTTTCTTAATGACCATTCAGAGGCTACCAAACAGCCCCTTAGGTATTAAACATTCATATGGCACATGTCTAGATGTTGAATCACATTTCGACCAAAACAACAAAAGTTTTATTTAGGAAACTGTTGCCTAATCTGCGATTCCCGGAGATGTTTACACACATCAGACGCTAAGGCTAGCTAATTCGTGTATGAAAAAGACGAAGACCAATAACTGTTGATTGAACATGTTACATCATAGATGAATTATTCATTGAACCTGTTACATGTTTTATTTCTAATCGTGACCAAATACCTAAATATATGATCAGTTATTGAAAAAAAAAAAAAAAGACTTGAATTGGTTGATTTGAGACAAACCTCAAATCAACAATACGAATTCATTGCCTATAAATAAAATGAGTAAATTGTCATTTTAGTCCCTAAGGTTTAACTAAAATTGCCACTTTAGACCAAATAGTTTTTTTCTTGCCATTTTAGTCCAAATAGTTTTGTTTTCTGTCATTTTAGTCCTTGACTTTTGTCATTTTTTACCATTTTCATCGACCACCACCACCACCACCTCTCACCACCCACCCCATCACAACCTTCTATCATCGCCACCACCTGTCTGCACCGTCATCACCCACCCCACCACCATCACCACCCACCATTTCCACCACCACCGACCACTTTTCCTCCACCCACGTCATCAACCAACACCGCCGCCATCAATCTTCACTGTAAACTGGCACAACGCCATCCCCCTACCATCGCACCTGCAAAAAAAAAAAAAAAAAAAAAATTGTGGTTTGACCAAAATTCACCTAACTTAACTAAATTTTTTGAATGGAGTTAGTGGGTTGGATGAAAATAGCAAAAATGACAAAAATCAGGGACTAAAATGGCAGAAAACAAAACAATTTGGACTAAAATGACAAGAAAACAACTATTTGTACTAAAGTGGCAATTTTAGTCAAACCTCAAGGACTAAAATGGCAATTTACTCAAAAAAAATTTTAACACGAGCTACTACAAATATTTGATCAAGAAAATGTATAATTTTTTTTGACATGACGTAATATTGGGAGAAGAACTTGAAAACCTCACTCATGTTGGGGCAGACTAAGAGAATGCTCGATGGTGTTGACGACGGGTAAACCGACGATTTTAGTGACTATAGTGAGCTATGATTAAAAGATCCAGTTTTATTAGGATAATACCTCACATATTGACACACACATCCAACTAATCTACTTCTAATTCTACTTCACAGTCTATAGCATCTCAAACCCTTGACCCTTAAGAGACAAGGCACTATACAACACAACAAGACACAATGAGCAAGGAACTGAGGCAATGAATGGGAAATGAAGAAACATGTTGTGAGGTCAACCTATTTAAAAAAAGCTAACGGAGTTAAGGTTTTTTTTTTCAAATTTCAAACTGATGTTTTAGGGGTTTTAATCAAAACGAGGATATGAGTCGATCGATGTAAAACTTAACTTGAAACGCTGCTTCAATTCGGGTGTTTAAACTTTCAATTAAAAAAAATCAAGTTGTTTGGAGCACTGTTTCTAGGTAAGTTTTACATCAATCGACTTGTGTTCTCGTTCTGATCAAAAGCCCTAAAACAACAGTTTGAAATTCAGGAAAAAAAAACTTAACCCTATTAACTTTTTTTAACGGAGTTCCAGTGAGAAAAAAATACTTAAAAGGTGAGACCGTCAGTACTAATATTCAATGGTGGGACTGCCAGTGACCAACCAACTCTAGATGAGATTATTAAAATCCAATTAACCAACTAAATTGTAAGGCTGTCTCCAATGGAGTGTAAAAAAGTATGTCCGTGATGATGTGGCTTTAATCCATTAATTCAGATGCATTGAAGGGAAATACATAGAGAGATATCCAAAGCAAAAATCCATCTGCAAGAGCATGCAAAACTTTGATTTTTTTTTGAAAGGAAAACTTCATTAACACAAGACTCGCAAGTCCTCAAAACAAGGACTTAGCGAGCGAAAACAAAATACATCAATCCAAAGGGAAATTACACCAAGTTTTCCAATCAATAGATTTCCAACGAGACCTATTACGGAGCCAGAAGTAAGCCGTCGCTTTGATGTTCTCCACGAGCTGAATCGGTTACCTCTTCTTATCATTGAAAACGCGTTCGTTTCTTTCATTCCATATCATCCAAATGGTCGTGTAAGTGATACCTCTGAGGATGTACTTCGACTCCTTAGACAAGGCTTGAGACTCCGCCATTTGAAACATATCCGGGATGTCGAACAAGAGATTATGACTTATCTTGCACCAACTTTCTATACGAGACCAAACCTCATGCGAGTAGCTACACCCGGTAAATAGATGTAAAGTAGTTTCCAAACCATCCTGGCAAAACCTGCATTCGGTTTGCTGAAAAGACACTCCTCGTCTGATGAGTTCAGCAATCGTAGGAATGCGGTTCCGGGCGATCCTCCAGGCTAAAATTTTGCACTTCAACGGCACCCATCCTTTGCATTTAATCCCAAGATTGCCATCTCCCACGTAATTGCTAGACAAAAGTCTCTTGGCCGAAGAAACTGTGAATTGTCCGTCCTTCTCTTCGGTCCATTTCCAACAGTCTTGACCACCATGCCATTCCAAGTTATAAATGTGTTGTAGAAGATCGAACAGCTCCCTTATCTGATCATGGTTATGCGGCTCAGATCTCCAATCCCACATTAAATGTTTGTTGCCATCCAAGCATATAAGCCGATCACATACTTTAGCCCATTTGTTCTTCTCAAGCTTAAAAAGGTTAGGGTACAAGATACGAAGAGGAGCATCAAGAAGCCAAGTATCACCCCAAAAATTGATATACCTACCGTCGCCAAGAGCCCCAACAAAAAACGAGTTAAGCGACCTACCATTAGGGAGTTTATTCTCGCCTACTTTGACAATGAATTTCCAACATCCACTCGAGGAGGCATTACACGGCAATAACGACCAAGGTCTACTCGACCCATGGCACCCCAAGATATTCTTCTTCCAAAGGCTACTACCCTCCTTTTTGAATCTCCATGTCCATTTTAACAACAAAGCGTTATTAACCTCGTGAAGCTTGGAAATACCTAGACCACCTTTGCTCTTAGGAGTTGTAACGACATCCCAAGCAACCCAATAAATTTTATTCTCAATACTAGGACCGGCCCAAAGAAACCGTCTCATAATCGTCTCAATAGAATCCAAGACGACTTTAGGGGCTTTATATAAAGAGAGATAGTAAACCGGAAGACTTTCAAGAACCGACTTCAATAAGAGGGGTTGGAGGTTATGGTAAAGCGGGTTGGATTAAAAAGATCAAGTTTGATAATGGTATCTCTTTTATTGGCATGCAAGAAACTATGAGTAGTAATATTCTCCCTGGTTTAGTCTCGAGTTATTGGGGAGGAACGGGTTTTGAATTTGATTTTATGGAAGCTAATGGTAATTCGGGAGGTCTAGTAAGTGTTTGGGATCCGAAAGTCTTTGTGAGAGACAAGGTGACTAAAGATAGTAACTTCCTTCATGTTGCGGGTATGCTCATGGCAGGATCGGTTAGACTCAATTTCTTAAACGTTTATGCTCCTCAAAACAAAGGTGAAAAAAAGGTTGTTATGGTTGAAGATTGATAATATTATCGGTACAAATGATGGTTGGTGGATTCTTTTTGGTGACTTTAATGCGGTGCGAGAGCGAGAAGAAAGAAAAAACTCCAAGTTTGATAAGGCTTGTACTAGAGATTTTAACGACTTTATCGATAAGGTGGGGTTGCGTGAATACAATCAGAAAGGTTTTAGATACACATACATGTCTTGTAGAAAAGGCCTTTATACTTGGAGTCGCATCGACAGGTTTCTCGTATGTGAAAATGTTTTC
This sequence comes from Helianthus tuberosus, assembly GCA_030545235.1. NCBI lineage: Eukaryota > Viridiplantae > Streptophyta > Magnoliopsida > Asterales > Asteraceae > Helianthus > Helianthus tuberosus. The sequence continues at coordinate 191,690,247 of CM060448.1, forward strand.
AACAAATGGCCTAATGCGTATGTTCGGGTATTGAATAGGAATCTGTCGGATCACTCTCCATTGGTTTTCACGATTGTTGATACAAATTTCGGGCCTAAGCCGTTCAGGATGTTTGACTCGTGGCTAGATCGGCCAGGATGTAGTGAGGTGATCAACTCGGTGTTCGATTCTTGGGTAGCTCACGGTCCTGTCGACCTTAATCTTCTTAAAAAGCTGGGCACTCTTCGGAACCGTTTACGGGATTGGTTTCAAGAAATTAGTGCGTCTGAGAAGATGTAGGAGACATGTTTACGGACTGACAAAGAAGAGTTGGATCGGATTATGGAGACCAAAGACTTGGAAGAATCTGATGTTTGGATTTGGTCCGAATGCAAGGTGGCGCTAGAGAGTATTGAGCTCCATAAGGCTCGGGATCTTAGACAAAAGTCTCGAGTCAAATGGGCTTCCTTGGGGGATGAAAACTCCAGCTTTTTTCATAGTGTTGTGAACGGTAGAAAGGCACAAAACTCTATTCCGGGTGTGTTGATTGATGGAGCATGGGTGACTAAACCGGCTCTTGTGAAACGTGAAGTCTTACGGTTCTACCGGTCTCATTTTAAAGAACAACATCCTTGTCGGCCAGGTCTCCTTTGTTCGGGTATTAAAAAGATTGATGATACAGATCGTGACTCCTTGATTGAGGCGTTTTCTAGACAAGAGATTAAAGATGCGGTGTTCGAATGTGGATCAAACAAGGCTCCGGGTCTCGATGGGTTTAATTTCTGTTTTGTTAAGCGCTTTTGGAAGCTATTCGAGGAGGATTTTTTTAACATCATGTTGGATTTTCATGCTTCTGGAGTTATTAATCAAGGTTGCGGGTCTTCTTTCATAACCCTTATCCCTAAGGTGAAGTCTCCTATGGGTCTCAAAGATTATAGACCTATCACCCTCATTGGTATGATCAGTAAAGTTATTTCCAAAATTCTTGCTAATCGTATCAAAAGGGTAATGGGAAAGATTATCTCTGAAGCTCAATCGGCATTCTTATCAGATCGTTTTATTCTTGATGGTCCACTTATGGTGAATGAAGTTTTAGCTTGGTTAAAGAAGAGAAACAAGAAAGCGTTTTTATTAAAGATAGACTTCGAAAAGGCCTACGACAATGTCAACTGGAACTTTTTGATTTCTATTATGTCTCAAATGGGATTTCCCCCTAGGTGGTGAGAATGGATCAAAGGTATTTGCGTGTCCTCTAGAGCGGCGGTATTGGTTAACGGGTCGCCTACTTTTGATTTTCAATGTGAAAAGGGTCTTCGCCAAGGTGATCCACTTTCACCTTTTCTTTTCTTGATCGTGATGGAAGCTCTATCTTGGATTCTTGATAAAGCTAAGGACCTTGAGATTTTTAAAGGTATTAGCTTGACTAGTAACGAGGTGGACTTAAATCATCTTTTGTACGCGGATGATGCCTTAATTATGGGGGAATGGTCGTATGATAATATCAAAAGCATTGCTAGGATTCTCCGTATTTTCTACTTGTGTTCGGGGCTTCGAATCAATCTCCATAAATCTAATATTTATGGGGTTTGCACGGAGGATGGCGAGGTGGATAATATGTTGGATTACTTAGGATGTAAACGTGGGAGTTTTCCTTTTACTTACCTAGGTATCCAAGTTGGGGCAAAAATGACACGTATTAAAAGTTGTGACCCGGTTATTGACACTATTCGGAACCGCCTAGCTTCTTGGAAAGTGCGCCACTTGTCTATAGGCAAAACTTTGGTTATTGTGCCATTTCTTTTAGTTTTTGATTTTCTTTTTCAACTTCATTTATTCAATGAACATTAAATTTCTACGACAACTCTTCTAATGCCAACTTCATTTTAGTTTTTGATTTTTTTTTCAACTTCATTTATTCAATGAACATTAAAGGCTATTTAATATGCATTAAATAATACTAACGCCAAATTTCTAAGACAAATTTGTTTACAATGTTTTTAAAAATCAATAAATTTGTTTACCAACCTATCAAAATCTCAAACTCAAAACAAAAAAGAAAGAAGAACTACTTGACCGGTTAAACGAAACTCTGTCTCTTAAGCAACAAGCGATTGGTGATTGGAGAGTTCATATGACTGACTACTTGGAATTTAAAGAGAAAAAAATACTTTACATCCCGACTGCCCACATGGACCCGGTTTAAAAAGCCCGACATGACACTGAGTGTGCTAGAATTAAGACAAAGTATAACATGGATTGATCGAGAGTAGTTTATGTTTATTTTTAAAATGTTTATTTTTAAATCTAGTTTACTTTTGTTTTTAGGTAATGCAATTTCTATGTTTTTATGTTTTTTTTATTTTACTTAAATTATTTATCTTAATTATCTAGTCATTTAATTTATTTGAATATATTTTAATAATTTAAGTAAGTGAACTTAAAAAAAATGGGTAAACTAAAATAAAAAATGGGTGATGATGTGGAAAATGTAAGGATGTTTGTATGGTTGGAGATGGAGTTGGTGGTTTTTAAGGATTTTTAAGGATATGATGTGACAGCCGATTAGGCAGCTAAGGGCGCCATTTGCATTGGAGATAGTCTAAGTGGCCTAAAAATTTGAAGTTAAAAAGAAAAAGAAATAAAAGAAAATATAAGAAAAAGAAGAGTAAATTGCCATTTAAGTCCCTAAGTTTTTGTCTAAATTGTTATTTTAGTTCAAATAGTTTTTTTCTCCTATGGGTCCCTGACTTTTCTTTTTTCTTGTCATTTTGATCACATTGCCTAACTTAGTCTAAAAATCAGGTTATAATCAGGTGTATTTTGACATTAAATTATTATGAGGTTTATAAATTATGTTGTAAACTACCCCTGGTTATCATGTCGTACACATTTTTTTCCCTTTAGTTGTAAGGATAAAATCATCATTTTTAAAAGAAGTAACAGGAGAAGTTTAAACCAGTTATTAGTGAACGTATGAACGTCCATTACTAGAAGCATATGCCACCTCTAGTTCTTGCATCCCCTTTTTAGTCGTTTGTCCAGTGCCAGTGTGCCGGCTCTTCATTAGCAATGAAGATGCTCGAATGTATTTGTAACCGAAATGTTGTCACTTGCTAAATTATTAAAAGAAAGTTTGGAGATGCTTTTAGTTGTTTTTAACCAAACTCGGTGATGCCCCGCCCGCGTTGCGGGGCGATGACCGAAAAATTCTCAACCAATGAAAAAAACAGTACTACAGTTTTGCTAGAAAGAAAAAGCTAAACAATGAAAACATCGTAATTTTGAGCTCAAGGCAAAACAGTAATTTGTAAGGACTAATAAGCGAGTGTTAGGTAGCTCATTGACACGATTTTTTAGCTGGGGGTAAAGTCATGTTTTTATTTTTACCTGGGGGAAAACCAATTTTTTTTCCCGATGGTAAAATCGTATTTTTTAGCCGGAGGAAAACCATATTTTTATTTTGCACTGGGGGCAAAAACGTAATTTTGATTTGAGGGTGATATCTTATTTTTGAACCAAGGGGAATTTCGTAATTTTGAGCTGGGGGCACAAACTTAATTTTATTTTGAACTGTGGGCAAAGACGTAATTTTAAACTAAGGGCAAAAACGTAATTTTTAAGTGGGTATAAAATAAGAAACTGGTGTCAAATCGTAATCTTGAGCTACGGGGAAAAACACTAAGGTGAAGACGTAATTTTGGCTGAGGGTAAAAGCGTAGTTTTTTTATCGAGGGCGAAATCGTATTTTTTAGCTTGGGGCAAAAGGGTAAATGTATTTTGAACTTGGGGCAAAAACGTATTTTTCAACTGGGGGCAAAGACGTAATTTTATAGTGAGTATAAAATAATAAATTGGTTGGTTGAACGGGTATTGCTCGCCGCTTATTTGAACAAATGGTAGGGAAACACTATTCCGGGGCAAAAACGTAATTTTAAAGTTGTTAAAAAATATTAAACTGTTTGGTCCAATGATGGAGTGGCAGCCGCCCATTTCGACCAATGGCAGGGAAACACTATTCCCTGCCATGGTCTTTGTAGATGTAAAAACATAATTTTATTTTGAACTGTGGGCAAAGACGTAATTTTAAACTAAAGGCAAAAACGTAATTTTTAAGTGGGTATAAAATAAGAAACTGGTGTCAAATCGTAATTTTGAGCTACGGGGAAAAACACTGGGGTGAAGACGTAGTTTTGGCTGAGGTTAAAAGCGTAGTTGTTTTACCGAGGGCGAAATCGTATTTTTTAGCTTGGGGCAAAAGGGTAAAAGTATTTTGAACTTGGGCCGAAAACGTATTTTTCAATTGGGGGCAAAGACGTAATTTAAAAGTGGGTATAAAATAATAAATTGGTTGGTCGAACGGGTATTGCTCGCCGCCCATTTGAACCAATGGCAGGGAAACACTATTCCGAGGCAAAAACGTAATTTTAAAGTTGTTAAAAATACTAAACTGTTTGGTACAATGATGGAGTGGCAGCCGCCCATTTCGACCAATGCCAGGGAATCACTATTCCCTGCCATGGTCTTTGTAGATGGAGTAAATTACTATTCATTTGATTGTATTTTTAATATACAGAGAATTGCTATCGCTAGCTTTCACTAAATTAAAGTAAAATCAATTAATTGGTATAATTCAGCCACCTTCAAGAAAAAAATCAGTATGTAGATGAAAAACTTTTATATGTTTATTAGGTCATGTCTAGTAATAATGTGGGTTCTCAGTGGGCAAAAGTGAAATTGCATTAATTTTAAAGTTATTCGTGAAAATAACGTTAAAAGTGACGGACGATTGATCATGTATCATGTGGTGGCGCTGATAGCTGAAAGACATGGGGTACATACACTAATTGGCCTTTGTCCCGATTGTTGAGTGTCATGTGTCTTATGTCCAAGGCTTGATGCAAAGCTGCTATCGAGTCAGGGGTCTCACTGGAAGCAACCTCTCTATTCCTTCGGGGTAGAGGTAAGGTTGTCTACATCTTACCCTCTTCAGACTCTACCTTAGTTTTGCTATTGGTGGGATTTACTGAGTGTGATGATGTTGAGGCCATGTGTAGTCATAAGGCCCCATGGAGTATAATAGTGAAGGGTTATGTGACAAGTGGCAATGTGTAAGAAGGGGGGGGGGGGGGGTTATGAGGGGTTATATAACTTGAGTGCGTAGTGGGGTTATACCCCTACCCCTTTAATTATACATATATTGATATATATATATATATATATATATATGTGTGTGTGTGTGTGTGTGTGTGTGTGTGTGTGTATAGGATCAGGTTCAAGAGTGAACACTAGTGTAGTTTGCGAACTGAGCGAACTAATCCTAACCATACATGTGTGTAGATCAATGGCCAGGATTTGATGATGAAATCCTAGCCATCCACGTGTGTAAATCAATGGCCAAGATTTGTTCACTCAGTTCGCAAATACATTAGTGTTCACTCTAGAACCCCACCCTGTGTATATATGTGTGTGAGAGAAAAAAAATGGTGGAGGGTATGGCTCCCGTGAAAATTTTCACGGATGAGGAGAAGATCCAGCCTATAAGGGGGGAGGGGTGGTTATCACTTGCAAAAATTCCATCACTAACAACATCCAATCAAGTTCCGCTATGTCATCAACCATTATTCCATCACTCACAACCTTTTTTAGTGGCAATGGTCATTGCTCACAACACCCAACAATAAACCCTCACACCCTTCCATTTATCATGCGTGAATTTTTTCACGGAAATTATTTTTCACGTGTTAAGATTGCATGGTGGCGGTGGTTTGTTGCATTGTATCACTCGTTGAAGAAACACGTATCTAATTTTAGGGTTAATTAGGGGGTTTATGTTTCAAACATGAGGGTTAATCTTCTTTAACTTTCCTGAGCTCCGATGTGTTCCGATCTTCCTGCAAAACAGCAACACCGCTAGCTCGTTAAGAGGGGAATATGGGGGTTTCCCTCTTAACCAGGCTCCGGCGTGAGAATAAATAACTGCTTTGAGGAAATAAGTGTGTGTTAAGAGTGAGAGTAGAGAGAACAGAATGTTTAACCTGTGCATGGAGGTCTCTATTTATAGCCGGAGAGGTGTAAGAGGAGATGGGCTGATGGGCCTTGGGCCGAACGCGACAAACAGGGAATATCCTCCTTGTCTCACTGGTATCGACCGTTCGTGTCTTCTAGAAGATCCCCGGTGCTGGCGCACCTTGATTGGAGCCACGTGTTCCAGTGTCGGCCTTGTTGTCCCTCTGCCATCAGCAGGTAAGTGGAGATCATGGGGCATGTGTCGCCGCCCCCTGATTGGTGCTACGTAGGCGTCCTTATGTACTCTCTGTCTCCTGCATGTCAGATGATCGTAGAGCACAATAGAGCACAGCCTGGAGTATGCTGATTGGAATATTCTTCTGCCACTTGTACCTTTTTTACTCTCTGAAGTGGCCTTGCGCCTTAACTCCTGCGCGACCCTTGCTGAGCACGTAACTAGCCCGCGCAGGGTTGTAGGGGCTGAAGGCTCTTGTTCAGAACACTAAGTGTGGAAACTGATGCCATCTCTTGTTTTGACCTCGCGCGAGGTCAGGCTTTGCTCGAGCACCCGCGCAGGTCTGGAGATTGATCGGTTTTCTGAGTAAGGAGTATGGTCCAGCATGCGACCTAAATGGTCTGGGCGGCTTTTTGGGACCATACCCCTTCAAGTCCCCCCAGTCCAGTGCTGCTCCATGCGCGAATTAAATGGTTGGAGCTCTGGACTTAGAAAAAAAGAAGTGTTAGCTTTGAAAAAATGCTTGCGATTACTCGGTAGATGGCGCCCGTGTAAGTGGTAGTCAGTTACTACGGCGCGGCTACCGGGATTGCTTGTTGGTAGCATTATGGATAGTCATGAATGCGGCGCGTCGTTTGCTAACTTCTGCCTGAAGTTTCGTAGCGACTTTGAGCGGGAAAAGTCTCGAAATTTGAATTCTGACAGGTTGGTGCAAATGTCGTTGATGGCGACGGTTGAGTTGACTGCTGACACGACGATCATCATGCTATCACTTTGGTTTTAAGAAAGTCGAATAAGTAATATAGTAAAATATATTTCAGTTCCAAAACCGTTAACCCAAGTGTACTAAATAACGCCACGGTATGTAATGCAATGAAAACACTTATATATAAGAAGTACCGGCGGCGTATCTACCATGTTTTCATCACATTACACCCGTCCCGTTATCTAAACACTAACCAAAACCCAATCGTTAGATAAATAGTATATTAAATATACTTTAGTTGTTTAAAATAATAGTTATCAGTAGTATATTAAAAGTATACTTTGGATTTATAAATAACATATTAAGCTATGTTTTGGTTTTACAAATAACATATTAAACTATGTTTTAGATTTTGAAATAACATATTAAACTATGTTTTGGATTTTTAACAAAATATATGTTGGTTTTGTACAATATCATATATGAGAGCATATTAAACTATACTTTTGGGAGTATAACTAAATATACAAAAATAATTTGACTTAAGAATTCATTCAGACCTAGTGCATCAAAATACACCTTTGAGACTATAGGAATACCACAAATGCAATCCCTATTTGGATGGAGAAAAATAAATTGGTTTCAGACATTTCATGACAACAGGAATGGGGTGTCAAATCCTATAGCGCTATATCATACTACCAACCAGTCTGGTGAACAAAAATAAGCACAATTCCAAACATTAATTTTATAATCTTTAAGAAAAATTAGAGTTTAAACCATAAATAATCATTTAGTTTGTAAAAAGATAAGTACTAATATGTATAATCAATTATACTTTTGAAAACAAGAACATAACAAATAGGTACACATGCTTCACCCCAAAACATTTGAAAACAGAAAAAGAGGGGAACTATGTACTCACTTGAGGGTGCTTAGAAGTCTTGAACAACTACCAAGCAAGCTAGAGGAGTCCCGGAAATCAAACGGCACCTAATATAGGTAACTACATAAATAAACCGGACCTAAAATGGAGGATCGGATAGGATGAGGTCTCGTAAACCAAATGAGTGTGGGATCTCATATGATATGGTTTAACAAGGCCTACATACTAAAAGGAAACCTAACCTAAGTGCTTACGACCCATTACGACCCGTTTAGGTAGCAAACGTTACTTTAACGCGTCGTTCGCGTAAAACGCGTTCGGCCCGTCTAACTAGTCCTACAACAAGTATTATATGCCCTAACACGTTTAATTATGTTGCATAATCATTTAAATGACAAAAGTTTGGGTTACATATGCTTAAATATCAATTATGCATAAAAAGGGCATTTTGGTTATTTTCCTAAGGCATATAAACTACCTATCATACAACTACTTAAACTAGGTGACCATAAGGTATAACCTCGGAAGGTTATTTCCTATACAACTATGGTCACTAAGCATGTTTGGTCAGATCCTAATGATCGACCAAATGGGTCGTGTTTGAAAGTCTAAGCGGGTGTTTAGTCCGCTTGACTTACGACTCTACACAAGCACCAAACTAAAAAGTGACGAGCTAAACATGCTAAAACATGTTTAGTTAGGTTATAAAACAGGTTTGGTATCAAAACAAATGGTTTTGATACCTAAAGAAGTTTGGTTACAAAATACGCAAGAATGCGCATTTTGGCCGAAACTACGACTCGCCACTAATCCTAGATAACGTGGTAATCAGTAGGTATAGTCACTAGGGACTATAACCATCGTGATTACGCTCACGTTATGAAGTTCAAACGAACTTCGCATTGACCATAAACTGGTCAATGCAGAAAGTCAAACTCGGTTTGACTTTCAGACTCGAAAAGCGATAAAAGAACGAAAGAATACTTACAAAAGGTCCCCGCAAGCTCTTGATCCGATTTACCTTTAGCTATGAAGTATAAACTTCAACTTAGAAGGCCAAAATCAGATCAAGTGTGAGTTGGGGGAATGAAATGGGGTGGGTATTTATAGGAATTCAAGAGCCGTTAGAATCGTTTCTTGAAGATTGAGCTTTGATCTCATCCGTACAAGTGGGCACATGGTATTTGAATACAAGGGGCACTAAAAAACCATCAAAATTGGCCCTTAGATTGATCAAAAACCATTTGCAAGAGCTGGAATGAGCTGGAAATAGCTGGACACACATTTTGCTGGTCTGGGGATGGCTTACGGACCATAAGCAAAGGTCCATATGGACCGTAAGGACCTTGCAGGTCAGCAACTTTCAAAATTGGCAGTTTTAGTCCCTAAAGCCCCAAACTTGGTTTTCGATGCAATTTTGACACGTTTAAGCCCCGTTAACCCCATTTCAAAGCTCTAAAATGAAGTTAAAGTATAGAGAACTTAAAATGTGCTCAAAAATATCTCGTATGTCGGCTCGTTTGGTCGTACGGTTGCGTTGTTCGGTAAATTACGACGGAAGTCGTAATGAACGCAAAAACGATCCAAATTAAGCGACGAATGGATTTTTATCATGCCAATCATTAAAACATAATATTTTAATGATTACATAAATTTTTGGATGTCCGGATATATTCAGAACAGAAGATATGCGCGAAAATGCAAACTTATGCACTTTTTGACGCTTTTAGTCCATATTGATCATGAAAGTTTATTTTAGCGCACAAAACACCTCAAAGCCTATTTATAAGCTATGTGAAGGATATTTAGGGCATATGTAACTTATGATCAAGTTCCAGAATGTTCGTTACTATACAAAATCGGTATAGTTTCGCAGTTTGACACAATTAGTCCCTGCGATCGAACAAACTTGATTTCAACACACCAAACCATCCAAAACTTATTTCTAAGTTATTTGGAGGTTATTTAAGGTATGTTAAGCCTATTTCACTATTCCGGAGTGTTCGTTGCATTAAACTGGTTATATTAACGCATCAGAGCGCGTATAACCCTCCAGAAAGCGATTTAAAGCTTGAAATCGAACAAGAGTTGATATGTGCAAACGATTGTCACACCCCAACCGATGGCGGAATCATCGGGGCGCGGCACTAGGCGAATCAGATTGCTCAAGAGAATCCATAACAACTATATTGCGATAATATTTAATACATTCGTTATCCCATACTAACAAATAATACAATCACGTAAGTTATCACAGATTCATTGTCCTCTCGAACAATGCAAATCCGACAACCTAGATTTTAGTTGAGTTTCTAGACTTCCTAGCTTGATTTGATATAGTCTGCGATCTAACCTGCAACATACGTTAAAATAATTGTCAATACAAAAGTATTGGCGAGTATACAGGTTTGATAAGTATAGCATAGTAGATAAAAAGTGTAGCGAATTTCCATATGCATAAACGTAATACACGACATATATACTCACAAAACTGATACTACCAACTAAGTCCTCGATGCTCGAATGTACGATGGCATAACTAGACCCCGTCGGGCGCAATAGTACTATACTAGTCGTGGTGGGACGTCGCGAGTATAAGCCCTAGCACATATGCAACTAGCATCACGTATATCTATGCATAACAGTTATTCGCAAGAGATAATTCGATTGATTGAATATTTCGATTGATAAGTTCGATTTGTTAGAAACGTATGTTACACCCAAAATTCGATTAAAAAGGGGTCAAGTATACTCACAGTGCGTATTTAGCGAGATTACAACTTGATTGAGTCGGTTATGAGTACGTCTGTAATGATACTTGCAGAAATAGAGTAAACGATATACGGTTAAGTGAGATTACCTTGAAAAGTTACACATTTGGTTGAATTGGGCCTCATCCGTGCGGATGGCAAGTCATCCGTCCGGATGACATGTTATCCGTGCGGATAATGTGTCATCCGTGCGTATGAGTGTGCGCGCGGATGAGTGTTCGTACGGACGGAGTGTGCGTGCGGGTGACTGTGCGCGCGGACGGAGTGTGCGTGCGGATGACATGTGCGTGCGGGTGACATGTCATCCGTGCGGACTGACATGTCATCCGTGCGGACTTGTGTCATCCGTGCGGATCGACCTGTTGTCCGTGCGGACTGACATGTTGTCCGTGCGGACTGACATGTTGTCCGTGCGGACTGTCATGTCTGTTTCGCCCCCTGAGCACTGTTTCGAGCGTTTAACGGAAGGAATACGTTCGTTCTTACTAGGGTAGTGAAATTTCGTACTAACACTTGAAGTTCCGTCAGTTCCGACTCGTTCTAACAGCCGGGAATCACCCCGTTCCATCAGATCTGGCCATTCGTGATGGTTCTTCATGGTTAACCCGAAATCGCACAGATTTAGGTGAGATTTGTCATTAACACATGTGTAAATCACCCGGATCTGAGTCGTTTATAGTGAAATGAGACCCCAATCTTGAAGTTCATAAGAACTCTTGGTGACATCACCTCAAACGCCTCAAATCCGCAGATTTCACGGTTGGAAGTTGAGTTTTGAAAGATAGAATGATGTAGAATCGGGTGTAGATTGTAGAAGTACAAGTTTTAGGTTGAAATCTTACCGGAATCGCGAGGAAATCGAGAGAAAAGGGTCTTGGTGCGCGTTTGGTTGAACAGGAGCTGTCACATCACTGTTCAAGTGATGTGACAGGGTATTTATAGGCAACAGAGAAGAGGGAAAGAGATCTGGCCCGGATAGCCCATCCGTGCGGATGGCCCATCCGTGCGGATGGCCCATGCGTGCGGATGGCCATCCGTGCGCATGCCCATCCGTCCGGATGGTCCATCCGTCCGGATAGCTATCCTGACGCTTGGACTTTTCCGTTTTTGATCGTTTTGATAGTTTTCGAAGCGCGTTCCTTTCATAATTAATTTATATTATTATTATATATATATTTCACTAGGGGTCGTATTTACGTATCCATAATCCAAAGTTTCGATAATTAACAATCGGTTTCGATTCGAGTATGCGATTATTAGCGACGTTTCACGGCCATCAATGAAGGTAGTATAGGTCCTTTTTTTTGACGTCATCGTGAACGTTATTTCGTGTAGTGCCACAAAGACTGACGGGGTACCGTTTACTCGTATTGTCATCATCGTCACGACGACTGGAGCTACAGCACTCACCCGAGAGTCCTCGTTAGCGTTAATTGTCTACGCTCGACACATCACGGCCACGGAGGAGGGTAGAATAGGTCCTCACTCAATGCCCCCGTGAGTGTTAGTGTGATAATAGTGTCGTATAGTGATACTGTAGCTTGAAAATATGCGATTATCCTTCGAATAGCGATATATACGATATAGTTACATTATGATCCGAATCTCTGGTGCTAGGCGTAACGAGTATAACGAGTAGTAACAGCGCACAAAAGTGCGGGTTGTTACAGTCTCCCCTACTTTAGGAAATTTCGTCCCGAAATTAATCCAATAGGTAGACTTCTAGGAGTTGATCTTGTATACGTAGCGATACAGCGAGCGATTTGACCGTAAGTTGACAGCGAGAACGTTTCGAATAAGAGAGATCGACTGCGATAGCGAGAAAACGACGTAAAGACGAAAGTATTAATCCCACGAGTTGGCATTCCAAAGTACCTTGTCTTGTGTAGAGTTCGTTAGTTCGATGCGATTGTAATTCGAAGGGTTTCTCATGACGTAGAGTTAACCGAGTCGATCGTTAACCAACGTTACAAGAAGCGTTCGTTTAGATATTGAAAAGGGATTTAGGATGAAAATCTTTGAAAATTTTCCTTTTAACGTGCGGTCAACAGAGTCGATGTTAACCGATTGTTTCAAGGAAGTTTAAGTTTCTAACATTTTAAGGAATTCGAAGGTGAAAACAAGGGTTACGAAAACTCTCCTAGGACATGGGTTCCAGCTGAACTCGATGTGGAACCAACATCTCAAGAAAGTCTTGTTTTTTATCTTGAAAAAGTTTTAAGGAAAAATTGAACTCATGAAGCTCCCTTTGAATATGGGGTTAAGCTGGTTCGATGTTAACCCCACATCGCGAGGAATGTCACTTGTTCTAGGGTTTTAATAAAAGTTTTATAAAAATCAGTTTTAGCCCTTTTGAAAGGGATGTTTTAGCATCAAGCCCCACTTGGCACCTTCTCACGGAAGTTCGTTAATATGTCTAAAACACTTATATATAGGAAGTACCAGCGGCGTATCCACCATGTTTTGCCCATATTACTTCTGTTTCGTGAGGCAGTGTCAGGTGTGCCGATATGTCTCGGGTAGAATTGCGTTTACTCGGACCAATCGATAGAAAGTCGGACCGAGCGTAAGATAGGATCGAATAGATTAGTCTAGTGAGTTGATACGCGAGAAGCGAATAGCGCGTTTTCGATTAGATTACACATGAAGCCCACATGACACGTCTCCACGAGAGGTTGCTAACGCGGCGAAACACCATGCTTAACCAGGTTAGTTTTGCCTCGTGAAGCGGTGTCATGTGTACTAATACCATATAGACTGTAATGAACACCAAGCGAGCGATAAGCGGTTTGCGAATAAGCGATAGACTATACACGATAAGCGATAAGCGATTAAGTGATTGAGCGAATAAACACAAAACACTTGTGATGACGGCGATGATCAACGAGTTACAATAGTCGATAGTTGCGTTGCGAGCGAGGGGGGTATGTGATTTGATCTACGCGGTTCAGTTCGATTGATTATCACCACAGAGTTTGACTAGCATTAGACCCCACATGGCCTTTTTCCACGAAAGGCCGCTGATATAGCTAAAACACCTTGTTTTAACCATATGAGCTTCCTCTCGTGAGGCGAGGTCATGCGTTCCAACTTAGCACAAATATCACGGATAACGGTATAGCGATAGATTGATACACAGCAGGCGATAGAGATTCACATAGTAAGCGATAGAGATTGCGAGATACACAAGGTAAGCGATTGCGATTAGTCGAGTTCGATTTTTGTCTCGTATAAGCTTAACGTTTCGTTATGATGCGTCACGGCTATCGAGGAGGGTAGAATAGGTCCTCACTCAACAATATCGTGAGCGTTTATTTGCTTGATTGAGATTCGTTGCAACAGACTTACGACCAGTCTTGCGTTGATGCAATTTTTTTTCCTGCGAGGTAGACTCCCCAGAGTCCATCGATGAGGCGATTGCATTGCGTTTGCAGACTTACGACAAGTCTTGCGATGATACGGTTTGTTACGCCTTGCGATTGAGTGTAGTGTGTTGAAAATAATCACAATAGTATAATAGGTCCAATAACGTTCAACTCCACGAGGCACTTTCTTCATGGAACTTCGGTAGTATGGTAAGGCATTCCTCACCCGACCCCTACTACTTTCATCCCGTGTTTTGGTGTCACCTTTTGTCAGACGCTATGACACTTTTAGAATTCACTACGATCACCGTGCACTGAACCAAATAATCCCGTGTGCGCCCGCGATTAATCGTTCCTTGCACGTTTATCGCACCTCGTTCTAAGAGTGTAGTGAGGGTAAAACACATTGTTTCGTGATATAGTATATAGTATGTGTGTGAATCTAGTCTAAGTGCGACGACTAGAGTGTGATAGAGAAGACCAAAACGAGAGTTAATGTCACGTGTAATGGCAACATCGAGTAAGTAGAGTAGGTTCAAAACTTAGAAATTAACGTCGAAAATCGTATCATTACAACTTTATCCTACGCTTGCTAGATGTCTGACGCTGAAGACTTTTGCTGGAGCTGTTGTTGTTGTACTCAAGTTCACGGTTTGATACGGCAGTTGCGGGTGAAGTGACCGCAACGGTTGCAGTTATCGCAATAGCGGCAGTCAGCCCCAACTGGATGATGATAGGTACACGAGTAACACTGAGGATGAGCTCCAGTGTAAGCTCGTTTTGGAAACATCGGAACTGTTCGAAGAGGTTCCGATTGCAGCAGTTCGGTTGTTGATGAGTTCGGGCTTGAAGTCTTTCGCTTGCGGCTGGGTTTGTCGGTGTCTTGCGAAGAAGTGTCGTCGTTGGAGGATTCGTCTGAAGACTCGCTTGCGGAGTCTTTGGCTGATTTGTCGGAAGATCCGTCGGCAGATTTGTCAGAAGAATCGGCAGCAGATCCGTCCGAGGAATCGTTAGCAGATTCGTCAGAAGAATCGTTAGCTGATTCCTTAGAAGAATCGCCAGCAGATTTGTCAGTAGATTCGTCAGTAGATCCATCAGAAGATTCGTCAACATATTCGCCTGAAGGATTACTGGCGATTGCTTGACGAGCTTGCTTGACAGGATTCTTTGAGAATAATTCTTCCATGAGTCGTTTGTTGTTGATTTCTGCGGCTAAGCGGTAGGTTTCTTCGACGGTAGCAGGTCTTGCAGCTTCGACAAAA
The DNA here is from genome assembly GCA_030545235.1 of Helianthus tuberosus. Taxonomy (NCBI): domain Eukaryota; kingdom Viridiplantae; phylum Streptophyta; class Magnoliopsida; order Asterales; family Asteraceae; genus Helianthus; species Helianthus tuberosus. The sequence continues at coordinate 191,705,457 of CM060448.1, forward strand.
TCACCCACACACTCAGGCAAGCCACGAATGTACTTCGCAATGGCCTTCCCCGGAGTGTTGACTTGACTTGGGCAGATTATGCTAAGCTGTTTGAACCTTGCGGTGTAGCCAGCATTGTCACCTTTGGTTTGCTTGATTTCCCAAAATTCGTTTTCCAGCTTCTGAATCTCGTGAGGGGGACAGTATTCTTTCTCCATGAGCTCTTTCAGCTCATTCCAAGAGAGAGCGTAAGCTGCGGAGATCCCACGTTTGTTACGTTCGGTGGTCCACCAGTCGAGTGCTCGCGATTGAAATACTCCGGTGGCGCAAGTAGTATGGAGACTATCGGGACACCCGCTTTGACGAAGGGTAACTTCGATAGAATCGAACCACTGGAGTAGTTGAGTCGCACCTCCTTCACCCGTGAATTCCATCGGGTCACAGGCTTTGAAGTGCTTGTAGAGAAAAGTAGATTGCGGCTCTCCCGTCTTAACGTCTTCCGAAGCTCGAGAATGGTTGAGAGAGTGAACTCGTGTGGCAATCTGAGGAATGACTTTGACCACTTCCCTGGTCACAAGTGAAGCAATCCTCTTTTCGCTCCTTCGTTTGGCTCGTCTCTTTGCTATCATTCTCGAAGTAGAGTTGTTGGAAGGCATTTAGACAGAAGGAGACTTGGAGTGAGATTCGATCATAATGATTTTTGAGTTTCGTGATGCGTTTAAGCGCGTTCCGAAACTTCGTGCGATAGTATAGTAGTACGAATCACATAGGAGCCACATAGGAAACACGAAATTCCTAAGTTCTCACACAATGACTTGTTTGTTTATACGTATATATACTTATATTTATATAGATGTAATCCGAATTGATGCACATATAGGTCGATTTAGAATAAGCGAAGTCGCGTTGAACTGAGAAAACGAGAGCGAATGCGATAGATTATGCATTAGTTTTGTTGCGAACATTCAGGTTTCGTTTTAGATTGCGATGGTTGTGCGAATTGTGCGTTTATAAAGTAGGGAGTGAAAATCGTTAAATCGAGAAATCAATAACGCGTAAGGTTTCAAAACGTAATTAAGTTCCAGCCAGTTGTAAAGTTGGTTGTTCGTACGATAGAGTGCCTTGGGTGTTTAGGCGTTGACTACCCAAGGTAATCCAACTATATTTAACAAGTTCGGGCGCGCGCGTTGACCTAGAAGACTCCATGCTTCCACTGGGATGCAGCTCATGGCATTCGTCTTCCTAGTCATCGCATGGCTCGAGTTATTGCAATAGTCGAGTCCTTGGTGAGAGCTTTTGAAAACCAGTTTATAGAGAGTGGAACAACTTATTAAGGTACGGGTTTCACCCCTGTCTTAACAGTTTCGTTCCTAATTGTGGTTATGCTCTCGAATAAATTCGTGAGTTCCGCTAGATTTCGAAATGGAGGCTTTCGTCGAGATGTGGATGTCACTCCTAACTCGATGAAAGGTTCTCGTGCTAGAAAAATGCGCTGAGTGAGCAATCATATCGAGAGTTCTTGGTTTTCACGCCTGGTCTTGACTAGATCGCCCGGTTCTGTTTTGCGAGTATTTTTGAAAACACGTGTATTGTGTCGGCCTTAGGAAAGGCTAAGTAGTATTTCAGCCTTAGGGAAGGCTTCTTCGTGTGAAGTTGTAGTACGCGGGGTTCACACAAAGTTGTATCTTTTAGCAATTTCGATCGAGAGTATCAAGTAAGCCCAATACAAACCCTACTGGGTTCATACGAGTCGGCCTGTTGGTACTTAGACTATAGACTAGGTCAATTTCTAAGACGTCGACCCGGACTAGGTCGAGTCTGACCTAATTCCCTATAGTTATGGCTCTGATACCAATCTGTCACACCCCAACCGATGGCGGAATCATCGGGGCGCGGCACTAGGCGAATCAGATTGCTCAAGAGAATCCATAACAACTATATTGCGATAATATTTAATACATTCGTTATCCCATACTAACAAATAATACAATCACGTAAGTTATCACAGATTCATTGTCCTCTCGAACAATGCAAATCCGACAACCTAGATTTTAGTTGAGTTTCTAGACTTCCTAGCTTGATTTGATATAGTCTGCGATCTAACCTGCAACATACGTTAAAATAATTGTCAATACAAAAGTATTGGCGAGTATACAGGTTTGATAAGTATAGCATAGTAGATAAAAAGTGTAGCGAATTTCCATATGCATAAACGTAATACACGACATATATACTCACAAAACTGATACTACCAACTAAGTCCTCGTTGCTCGAATGTACGATGGCATAACTAGACCCCGTCGGGCGTAATAGTACTATACTAGTCGTGGTGGGACGTCGCGAGTATAAGCCCTAGCACATATGCAACTAGCATCACGTATATCTATGCATAACAGTTATTCGCAAGAGATAATTCGATTGATTGAATATTTCGATTGATAAGTTCGATTTGTTAGAAACGTATGTTACACCCAAAATTCGATTAAAAAGGGGTCAAGTATACTCACAGTGCGTATTTAGCGAGATTACAACTTGATTGAGTCGGTTGCGAGTACGTCTGTAATGATCCTTGCAGAAATAGAGTAAACGATATACGGTTAAGTGAGATTACCTTGAAAAGTTACACATTTGGTTGAATTGGGCCTCATCCGTGCGGATGGCAAGTCATCCGTCCGGATGACATGTTATCCGTGCGGATAATGTGTCATCCGTGCGTATGAGTGTGCGCGCGGATGAGTGTTCGTACGGACGGAGTATGCGTGCGGGTGACTGTGCGCGCGGACGGAGTGTGCGTGCGGATGACATGTGCGTGCGGGTGACATGTCATCCGTGCGGACTGACATGTCATCCGTGCGGACTTGTGTCATCCGTGCGGATCGACCTGTTGTCCGTGCGGACTGACATGTTGTCCGTGCGGACTGTCATGTCTGTTTCACCCCCTGAGCACTGTTTCGAGCGTTTAACGGAAGGAATACGTTCGTTCTTACTAGGGTAGTGAAATTTCGTACTAACACTTGAAGTTCCGTCAGTTCCGACTCGTTCTAACAGCCGGGAATCACCCCGTTCCATCAGATCTGGCCATTCGTGATGGTTCTTCATGGTTAACCCGAAATCGCACAGATTTAGGTGAGATTTGTCATTAACACATGTGTAAATCACCCGGATCTGAGTCGTTTATAGTGAAATGAGACCCCAATCTTGAAGTTCATAAGAACTCTTGGTGACATCACCTCAAACGCCTCAAATCCGCAGATTTCACGGTTGGAAGTTGAGTTTTGAAAGATAGAATGATGTAGAATCGGGTGTAGATTGTAGAAGTACAAGTTTTAGGTTGAAATCTTACCGGAATCGCGAGGAAATCGAGAGAAAAGGGTCTTGGTGCGCGTTTGGTTGAACAGAAGCTGTCACATCACTGTTCAAGTGATGTGACAGGGTATTTATAGGCAACAGAGAAGAGGGAAAGAGATCTGGCCCGGATAGCCCATCCGTGCGGATGGCCCATGCGTGCGGATGGCCATCCGTGCGCATGCCCATCCGTCCGGATGGTCCATCCGTCCGGATAGCTATCCTGACGCTTGGACTTTTCCGTTTTTGATCGTTTTGATAGTTTTCAAAGCGCGTTCCTTTCATAATTAATTTATATTATTATTATATATATATATATCACTAGGGGTCGTATTTACGTATCCATAATCCAAAGTTTCGATAATTAACAATCGGTTTCGATTCGAGTATGCGATTATTAGCGAAGTTTCACGGCCATCAATGAAGGTAGTATAGGTCCTTTTTTTGACGTCATCGTGAACGTTATTTCGTGTAGTGCCACAAAGACTGACGGGGTACCGTTTACTCGTATTGTCATCATCGTCACGACGACTGGAGCTACAGCACTCACCCGAGAGTCCTCGTTAGCGTTAATTGTCTACGCTCGACACATCACGGCCACGGAGGAGGGTAGAATAGGTCCTCACTCAATGCCCCCGTGAGTGTTAGTGTGATAATAGTGTAGTATAGTGATACTGTAGCTTGAAAATTTGTGATTATCCTTCGAATAGCGATATATACGATATAGTTACATTATGATCCGAATCTCTGGTTGTTACACCCATATTCGTACATGGCAAAAGTCGCAGCGGAAATTCGTACCATAAAATTTTCTTTCGTTATATACGTCTTTACATTCTTAAAATTCATATTATAATATAAAACATAACTTATCATTACTAATTTACATATTTAGACATTCCCGTACAATCTATGTTGTGACTCGGTCTTCGATCGCTACTCCTCGTGAGGATAATCCGTGATTCGTACAACCTGCACCCACCACAAACATACGCATCATTAGCATATTTATGCACAAACAAGATTCATAATAATGTAGCCTTGCTATGTTCGATCCACATATACTTCTCATCCTTTTAACTTTCTAGTTTCAAGCATTCCATCTGGGTGTCTAATCCTTGGCGAAACTTTAATAATGTACCTGCATTACATTTCGTTCTCGAGGCACATTGTGAATAATCGTCAATACATAAATGTATTGAAACCACGTATACCATACATACATAACTACGTACATACATACATACCTTTACTTGCATACCTACGCGTCTATTTACATACATACATGATTACGTCTTCACATACTTACTTACATACATACATAACTACATACATACATACCTACTCGCATACATACGTTTCTAAATACGTTTGACGCGTTAATACATACATAGTAATCTACAAGCATACTTACATATACACACATCTACATCATTATATACGTATTTATATGTACACATACCAACATCATAATAATGCCCACATGACATTATACATCTTACATACATACAACCCTACGTGCATCAAACCCAACTCATACATACCTATTCTCATACATACCATCACACATTCGCGTATTCTTGATCACATACTTATAAACATACTCATGTAGATACACACATGCTTTCATACATTTCTACATACATATATATAGATTTACAAACATGCATACATACCCATCTACAAGTGCGCTTACTCTAATGGTCATAAAACGTATGTTAAAACAGTCGTACGCAACTTAAAACGCGTTTAAACGAGTTCCCAAGCCAAAACGGGACCTGAAAACAACTTTTGCTGAAACGTGCCACCGTCGCGTAGCGCGACGGCCAGGGGCCTTACCAGTCGCGCTACGCGACTGCCTTAATTTGATCAGTAAGTTGCAGCTGGTTGCTGCAGATTTCCAGCACGTCCGCGTTTCACGGAAACGGTCATAACTTCTTCGTTATTGGTCCGTTTTACCCGATTCTTTTTCCTACGCGTCCGTAATTTAGTTCCCCATCTTATGGTGTTAAGATCCGACATCCGGATTAACAAAATTCCAGATTTTAAGTCTTCGGCTTACTACCCTTTTTACCATTAATTGACCCATTCATAATTCTACCACATAACTTGTTTGTTAGACCTTAACTTCATATGAATTGATGATATCAAGGACTTTTGTCATAAAAGATTCATTCCCGGACACCTTACATCTTATTTCACTCTTTTGCGTTCATAAGCTTATTTTGACCCGTTAAGGGTAATTGCGCATTAAAACGTTTCTGGCTCACAAGACCCTACTCCTCACTTTCATACTTGACCAAAACATTACACTAATCAAATAATTTGTTTCTTAAACTACTTTTACGATCATTTGCCCAAAACACCCATCAAGGGCGTTTTGGTCAACTTTAATTCCATCATTTACGACGAAAAACTTCAACATATACTTAACTTCAAACATCATGTTTAATTTAATTAAAACGCTATATTACTTAAACAAACCAAGAAGTGATTACGGGAATCACTTACCTCATGCATCCGTGTTCACATCCGTTTCCACGCCTCTTCTTGACCCGTTAGCCTTTCGCGCTTGAGTCCGTCTCCACATGATTCCTATACTTTCATGTCATCGAAATCACGCTATCATTAGCATACTCATTTGTACATGATAACAATCGTATCAATCCCATATTTCACACTTAGCTTTCATTAATCATTTCTAACAAACATAACTCATATAATCATGTCCGCATACGTTTAACTCATGTAACTCATCATGTCATTACATTTAACACGGATTGCTATTACATGTACCATACGACTTCTCATCAACCTATATTTACGACAACGAGTCAACTCATGTTGCTTATACTTAGTTGACTTTCAAAAGTCAACTATTAACCATACATAACTATCGACTTATCAACATATACCCGTAACATCATAATCGACTATACGGACGACATTATATACATTTTATCATTCACTTGGTGTGCGTGCCACCTTTTAAGCATAACGTACAACTAATTCATACATAATCTTCTAAACTCATACATAGTTCATCAAATGCTTCTACAATCCATCATGGGGTATTTAAATTAAACATCAAACATGTTATCATCACCTTTTATTCACTTCATCTAACAACAATTCATCATTTCTTATCCCATTTCTTTAAACATTCACACACATGTATGATTCCAAACATTGTTAACATAAGTGAATCACCAAATTACATTACATCATCTAAAACCCTCTTCATAACTACTTGTTAATCACTTACAAGTGATCTAACCTAAAGTTCTTCATAATTCATCATACTTTTGATATATGTACTACCTTGTAAGCATAGTGTACAATTAGTTCATGCATATCATTCTAATATCATACACAATTCATCAATTTCCTCCTCCTAATCAACATGATTCATACATGCATAACATCAAACATACTAGTATCACATTTCTTTCAATTCTTCTAACAAGAATACATCATACAACTCAAAATACATCAATATTAAGCAAGAACTTAGACATAGATGATTTACCCATGTCATCATCTTCACCATAACAAATGGGTTTCACCTTTAAACATCAAATTAACCTATTTCATGCATAATCCATGTTCCAAATGATGAATCTAACACATACTCATGCTCAATTTCATACAAATTCGTGATTTACAACATAACCCATTTCGTGCACCATCACCAATCTAGAATCTAAGACATACCTTACGATCCCCTTATGAAGGTGATCATTAATCCGTGTTTGGTTATGAATTTGAGCTTCGTTTAGCCTTCCAATTTGAGGGAATTGATGAAATTAGGGATCTTAGCTCCATGGGAGCTCCCTGCTCTTTTCACGAACACACTATGTGTGTTTGTGTGTGTGTTTTGTTAATTAAAACATAACTTTCCCCCTTGTTCATCTTTGGTCCCTCAAGTTTGTTCCCTTGTTTGCTTTGCTAAACATTCTACTACATTCTACCTTTTAATAATTTTAACCATACATTTAAGTAGGTTAAATAGCCTAGTTATTTATTTCTTGAGGTATCATATCATAACACTTTAACGAATATAAATATTCGGGTTTTGGGGTGTTACAAGTCTACCCCCCTTAAAAGAGGTTTCGTCCCTGAAACCTTTCTCATATCTACGGGACCATAATCCTTTACTTACCGGTTACTACCATCCCTCCTAAATAACATGCTTCTAAAATATATATATCTTTAGACCTCAACTTTTTGCCTCATGATAGTTTCTTAGTGATGATCATCACTACATGTTTATTCATTCATTCCATAATCACGTCTACACGCTTAACTCCATAGTTAACATCTTTCTACATTACTATTCCTCTCATTTCGCGCATTTACTTAAGTTACATAGGTATACGTATCATGCACATTCATCATACAAGAGTTTAACTAATACTCGTATATTTTACTCAAAACATTAAAATTTCACTTCTTTATGACATAGTTTTCATTCCTACATCAACTATTAGAACCAAGCTTTCCATATTACGCCATGCCCATTCCAACAGTTTTGGTTTCATCCGCTTATATACTTTCATTTCTTTCACGCATTCGATTATCCACTTAATTGGGTAATAGCATATGCTCTCATAATGAGATTCAAGCATACCACTTACGACCCGGTAACATCGGGTTAATTGCTTTCAACATAAATCTTCCGTTCTATCCGTATAACGGATTGAACTTCATACATTTGTTATTGCATTCACGACCACCCGTTCTAAACGGATGGTACCTTATCCTCACTCGACTTGTTCAACTTTCTGTAGCAGATCTTCAACTTTCTGAAGGTGATCTTTAAAATTTTCCCAGAAGTTTAGACGATCTTCATCTTATTTTCATTTTCTTTTTATAAATGGCTGAAGAAGTTCACGCTGAAGAAGGACCAGTCCCTGTTCTCAAGTGGGATCAGGGGCTGTTTGAACAACTGGTTCGGGGTTTTCAGTTTCTGGCAGAGTGGGATGCCCGGTATCCTCAACAGGGGCAGACGGCCGCCGATGCACCACCGGGTTATATCACTCTCTTCGCCGATTTCTTTCTTGAGGGCAACTTCTGTTTGCCGGCTACCCATTTTTTGGCGACGATTCTGCACTTCTACGGTTTCCACATCTCGCAAATGAGCCCCATGGGGATGGTTAGGGTTCGTCATTTTGAGTTTCTTTGTAGATCCCATGGCCTTGAGCCTGATATTGAGAAGTTTAGGTCGATGTACCAGTTGATTAGGAATATGGGTTTTTATTCTTTCGCTCTGCGGAATGTGAAGAAGATCTTGCTGAATCCTCCTAAGAGTTTCCATGATTGAAAAATGAAGTTTTTCTTTATCCGAGAGGAAGTCATGCCTATTACGATGATATTTCTCGAGTCTGATGAGATCGTGAAGGAAGATCTCCCCTTGCCGAAGAAGGAGATGTGGTATGCGCGCTTGACTGCAACACCCAACAGAATCTTTGGCGAGCAGGTGCTCGTTGTTGCTGGTATGAGCGATCTGTGGCCTGCGCGCAGTACAGAGGTTCCAGTTTTACTGCTTAATGGCGAAGGTATGTCCAGTTTTCTCACTTTTAATTCTGTGATAGTAATGCCTGATCACCACTTGTTGATGCAGTCAAACAATTGTATCAAGCTGCTTTCACTACCTTCGGAGGAGCTATGGGCGTGCGCCCCTTGGAATCCGGCGAGGTATACTGGTATGAACAAATCAAGGGAAACTTTATGTACCCTCCCGCTGGAGTCTTTTCCAATCCTCCCGCTGCCACTGAAGGTGCACATCTACCCAACCCCAGGCCCTTGTGTGCTGTTACTTCCGCTGGGAAAGAGATTCTTTATCTTTCCAGCGAGGAGTTTGTAGGGTCATCGAATGGGGGGCTAAGTTCCTGGTCTAACATCTTTGCAGGTGTGTTGCGCAACCTTGGAATAGACCCTGATGAGAAGAAGAAGAAGACTGCGGGCAAAAAGAAGAAGAAGGTGATAACCATTGATGCTGAAGTGACTAGCAAGAAAGGCGGGAGTAGCCACGCGACTGCTGGGGCCTCTGATAAAGGTACTCTTCGATTTCGGCAGAGTATCCTGGAAGATTACGTTGTTGCGAGTGACTCACTTGAGGGTTTCTCCCGTATAAGTGAGAAGAAAACCAGCGCTGCTGGCTCAAAAAGCTCTGGAAGCATGGGGTCAAGGAACCCTGATGCTGACGTTACTCCCTCTTCGATCGCGCTTGATGAAGACGAGGAAGAAGAAGAACATGAAGAACCTGCTGCTCAGTTGTTGAGCAAGAAAAGAAGTAGAGAGGAAGCTGCTGCTAGGATCAAGGCGGCGCAGGAGGCTGGGGGATCCCCAGTGATAGGAAAACAGAGCAAGCTGCGCTCTCTATACAAGTTCTGTCCAGGTCAGTGGAGGATTTTAATCCTCTCTTTTGGCAAAAACTTTTCTAACACTTGATTTCTTCAGAGGCCCAGAAGAAGACCCCTGAGAAAACTAAGGGTATCGAGTTGAAAGACCCGAAAGAGTCGGCGCCGAAGAAGACCAAGTTTATAATCAAGCCTCTCAGATCTGCTGAATTGGAGGTTGAGAAGGAGAAAGAGAAGGAAAAAGAGAAAGAAAAGGAGAAGAAAAAGAGAGTGGTTGAGAAGGAGAAAACGAAGGAAGCCGAGACCGCTGCTAGTGCTAAAGAAGATAAAGCACAGGGTCCGGAGGTTGTACATATCACGGGGCTTGACCAGCCCTTTCATGAAAAGGAGAAGGAAGCTACTCGGGGAAAAGGGCCCGAAGTTGTTAAGCCCGTGGAATCTGCGCAGCCTGATATCCCCCTCCAAACTAAGCAGGTTACAACTACTTCCATGGGGTCAGCTGCTGTTGTACCCGAGCAGGCGGCGCATAGAGAAACTACCACTGCTGTAGGTGGTGCAAGTGCCGGTGGTGGTGGTGGAAGTACAGGCGTGACTGGTGGTGCTGGAGGGTCAATGCCACAAACTCCCATTGGTCCTAAGGATACTTTCGGAGACATTTACTACAAGACCTATACTAAAGAGGCACGAGGCGATGCTCCCCACCAACCTGTTTGGGGCTTAAAGCAGAAGAATACATTCACGGAGTTTGCTGCTTGTCGGGACTGGTATTTGGGCTCTTCCCCCTAGTGAAGTGAACAGAGAGAGAGCGCGAACCCATGATGGGTTGTACCACACTTACACTGTTGGGGAGGCCAACACCCGTGCTGCTAACCATCAAATTATGCATGAGTGGCGCACAATGGTTAGGGAGCGGGCGGATTGGGAGAAGTACCATGAGCACCTGCTAAAACAAGTCCAAGACTTTGAGAAGAGAAAGAATGCGTTTACTGAGGAGAAAGCCGCCTTTGATGCGGAGAAAAAATCTGAAGAATGGGGCCGCGAGGGCCTAAAGAGCAAACTACGTGCTGCTGAGGAGCTTTTGTCAAAGGAGCGGGCTGAATGGAAAGAGGTATGCAAGAAAGATAACCAGCGCATGTATGCTGCTCGCTCCAAGATTACTGACCTTGAGGCTCAGATTGCCACATTAAAACGAAAGGTCGAGGAAGCTGAGGCGGACAAAGGGCGCGTTGAGGTTCAGCAGTCTTAACCCCTTCCTTCTTTATGTTTTGTATTTGTCAAAATATTGTTAAGTCGTTGTTTCATCTGTTGCAGACTGAGTTGAAGGCGCAGGTTGCCAACAAGGATGTGGAGATTGCGGAGTTAAAGCGTCGATTGCATGAGGCTTATGACAAGAATGAATCATTGGAGATTGATCTTGAGGCTGAGAGGGTGAAGGTTGCTACCGCCGAGGAGGCCAAACAGAGGGCCGATGAGGCGCGAGATATTCGCACCTCTGCCCTTAACGTAGCCTAAAACAATTATTCCGAAGCTCAATCAATCTTGGACACGCTAGTCTCCGAATCTGAATGGATGCGCACTAGAGGAGTAGCTGCGGTGAGTGTCTCCTCTCTTAACTTAGGCTTTATTAATTGTTGTTTTGTTCTCATCAGTTGCCTCTTTTGTAGATTGCTAAATCTATTCTAAACGCTTCTGAGATGGATACGGCTGTTGCCGCGCTCATAGATGCTTCACGTGCTGTTGGGCATCGCGGTGGTTATCTAGAATGCGCTCATCACGTGGAAGAGGCCTTTGGCCAGAAGTTTGATACCAGTCATTGCTCGGTGACAGATCAGGCTGATGTTGTGCTAACCCGCGCTGAAGAAGTCTATGACCATCTTTCGCTGCCTGTTATGGAGCTGGTCAGCGAAGCGTTAAAGCACGATGTTTGGTGCGCGCGGCTCAAATCTATTCTCGACCCTCCGAAAACTGTAGAGTTAACTGACGAAGAGGAGGAATCTGGTGGTGATGGCGATGATCATGGAGATGATGGTGATGGTTATGAGTAAATGATAGTGTTTGTAGGCTGGTGCCTTGTAATTTTGTTTTTGACTTTGATGTAATCATGGCGTTGTTGCGCTTTTGAAATACGACATTATGTTTGCTTTCTATTTTCCAAGTTACAATTATTGCATTGTTGTTAGGAACTTTGGTTAAGTTAGCTCGAATAAATGTAAGTGTGGCTCGTGCTGCTCGGTCTCGCGCTATGTTCGCGGAGGACCTTGGAGGCATAACCCAAGAGCTCGTAATTTACTGAAGTGTTTCCGTGCTAATCAAAAGTTTAACATGCATTTGTAACGTAGGAGTCATGATGATAGAAACAAGGCATACTCAATGCTTGCGTTAAGTAGCTTTAAAAACATGCGCTAGGCCAACATACATAATCGAAATAGAAGGCCGTATAGCCAACATAGGTAATTAAAAAGGAGCGTGGCCAACATAAGTAGACAAAAGGCGCATGGCCGAGGATAATCACATATAACACTTGCGCAGTTGTTGCGCATTCCACGTGCGCGGGATGATGTGTCCATCCAGGGTGCGCAGCTTGTATGCCCCTTTTCCTAGCACCTCATGTATTAAGTATGGGCCTTCCCATTTAGGTGCTAGTTTCCCGGGGCGTTCAGCATTGGAGGCTTCGTTATCTCTGAAAACGTATTCTCCTGGAGTGTAGGTACAAATGCGCACCCTTGCATTGTAGTTCCTCTCCAACTGCGTCCTATACTTGGCCTCTTTGATTCGCGATATTTCGTGCCTTTCCTCGAGCAGGTCCAAGTCTAGACGTCGCTCCGCCTTGTTATTAATCTTGTTGACCGCTGATAAGCGTGGTGAGGGGAGGTCTATCTCAGCTGGGATAACCGCCTCTGAGCCGTAGACCAGACTAAAAGGGGTTTCGCCAGTGCTTGTTTTTGGCATGGTTCGATGAGCCCACAGGATGCTAGGGAGCTCATATACCCATCCTCTTCTCTTGGTGCCAAGGCGGGCCTTTATCCCTTCGACGATGATTTTGTTGACACTTTCTACTTGACCGTTGCCCTGAGGGTGCGCAACTAGGGCCGCAAACGAACCAAACAAACACGAACAAGACCTTGTTCGTGTTCGTTTGTTAAGAAATATATGTGTTTGCGAACCGTTCACGAACACTTATCGAACGAGATTTTATGTTCGTGTTCGTTTGTTAAGGAAATGAACTTGTTCGTGTTTGTTTGTTAATTTTAGACAACGAACGTTGACGGACACAAATGAGCACCAAGTACTGTTCATGAACACAAATGGAAACTAACGAACAAAAACAATCGTTCATGAATAGAATATATAATACACTAACACTTATTAGATATTTAATTTGTCGGAATTTTGAAGTATTTAAATAAATATAAAAACTAAAAACACTAATGAACTATCGACACAAACGAACACATTACCGAACGTTCACAAACATAAACGAACGAACACGACCTTTGTTCATGTTTGTTCATTTAACTAAACGAACGAAATTTCTTGTTCGTGTTCGTTTGTTTAATAAACGAACGAAACAAACGAACTTCCCGCCGAACGGTTCACGAACTGTTCGCCGAACGTTTGGTTCGTTTGCAGCCCTATGCGCAACGGAATAGAAAGTGTGTTCGATATTCAGCTCCTTCATCCATTCTTGAAGGTCTTCAGCAGCAAAATTGGTGCCATTATCGGTTACGATCTTGAGCGGGGGACCAAACCTGCAAATGATGTGTTCCCATATGAATTTGCGAACCATCATTGCAGAAGTTGAAGCGAGGGCTTTGGCCTCCACCCATTTAGTGAAATAATCGATGGCAACAATTATGAACTTCACTGCTCTAGGGGCTTCAGGGAAAGGTCCCACCATATCAATCCCCCACTGCTGGAAAGGCCAGGCAGTGGACACAGGGATGAGATCATTCTTCGGGCGCAGGGTTTTTGGAGCATGCCTTTGACAGGAGTCGCATTTGCGCAACTCTTTTAGAGCGTCAACGTGCATCCCTGGCCAATAGTAACCAGCGTTCATTATTTTTGCTACGACCATGCGTGGGCCCGCATGAATGCCGAAGATGCCTTCATGAATCTCCCTGATCAGGTAACTTGCATCTTGAGGGTCCACGCAACGTAGTAGTGGCCCTAAGAAGGATCTTCTATCTAGGACGCCCCCGTACATTTCATAGAACAGCGCTTTTTTCTAAATCTTTCTTACTTCCGCTTTGTTCTCGGGGAGAATTCCCTCTTGGAGATACTGGATGATGGGGGTCATCCATGAAGGTGGCCCTATCTCAATCACATTGACCTGGCGCAATAACACGAATGGGTTTTTCAGAACTTCAATTCTTACATTCTTGGCCAGGTGTTGAAAAGCTGTTGAAGCGAGCTTGCTTAGCGCGTCGGCTGGCTTGTTTTCTGATCTGTTGATATGAATAACCTTGTATGTCTTGAACTTCTGGAGTTGTTCTTTCGCTTGTTCCAAGTACAAAGTGTGACAACTGGCACAAAACTGGTAATTTCCGTACAGTTTTATTATTATTTAATACCTGCAATTAGGTGCTTAAATGTCAACATTGTCTGATTACATACTATACATGTGAATTCATGCACGTTTTAAACTTCAAATATTGCTTTATGCATTACTGTTAGCGTTGCGTCAGAAAGACTAGTAAACTCACCGGTAAGACACACTGTGTAAGCAACTCTGCAGAAAGCAGACAGATAATGGAATTAGGACCTAGGAGTAGGTCCAACATCTAAAATACATTAAAACCCAAGTATGGATACAAGGGTTAACATATAAACTTTCCGGAAGCAAAATTATGCGCTAAAAAGCACCCGAAACACACTTTAAATGCTGAATTCTACATATTTCAGCAATAATTCAGCTCTAATCAGCATTTTAACACTGAATTATCATGCATAATTTATGTTTTATTGTCCAAATTAACTTACAAAGTGTCGGGAATTGAAAGTGTCACAAAAGGGTACATAAAGGACACTAAACGACGCAATTTAGCATTTTAACGAACCGGTATCTAACCGAACAACCGGACACTACCCTAAACATCAAATTTATACTAGAAGTATTGTTTTATTATTTCTGAGCTAGTTATGATCCCCGAACACCCTAAAACTCTATATAACACATCATATGCTTAAACTCTAACTATTACATTTAGGATCTAACTAATTAACTTAACTATCATTAAACCCCAACTAAATACCCCCCCCCCCATGGTGGACGGTCACCCATGTGGCCCCACCCCATGATCTTCCTTGATTCACTTAGATTGCTTAGAGATCTTGTTTGGTACTAATGAAACATAATACACATTGGATAAAAGTCTAAGTATGGTTATAAGAAGGATATAATGGATCAAGAGCTCATTCATCTTTCACCCAACTTCTCACCACTCTTCTTCCTTCCTCCCTTCCCCCTCTCGGCCGAGAACAAGAAACAACATCACCACCATCATCATCTCACTTCCATCCAATCCAAGTTCATCACAAGGTGCTAGAAGGTGTCTAAGGAGGTGTGGAGCTTGTGGATCTTCAAGGACCTCTTCAAATTGCTTTTATCCATCACATTTGTCACCTTCAACTTCTAGTGTTCTTCCCTAGCCCTTGTGCTAGTACTAAGGCCCTTATAATCTCTTGTTACTTCTAATTTTGTTGGTTAAAAGATGATGAACATTGTTAATCTTGAAGAACACTAAAGAACATAATCATGAAACTTTAACATAAGCTTAATAACATAAGAATACATGTTGATTAGTGTTGATTTGCTTCTTGATGATTGATGATTTGTGTTTATGATGTTAGACATCATATGCAACCTTCTAGATTGTGATTAAACACATGATCTAGTAAGATAAGGTGATGATCCTGTGAAAGACCAAGATGATCATACTTTGTATACATGAACTTGAATGATGAAATTTGTTTTCATATGTAAAGATGATTTAAACAAAATACAAGTCTTGTAAGTGGATGATTTCCAAAAATAGTTTTCCAAAGAAACTAAGTTAAATAACAAGAATTACATAGACTTGGTTTTTACATAAACAAACACTATTTTTAAGGGTTAAACTAGTGTAGAAACACTTGGGAAGCAAGAAGATTTCATAAAGAAATGTTTTTGTAAAACATATTTACAAGTTATAAACACCTAAATCTTTCAAGAATGAAACTTTTAAAGAAGTAAACACACTTTAAAGGGTAACTAAAACTACTAAACACACTACCAAATTTCTACAAGTTTTTATGAAAGTTCAAGTTCGTGTTGTTAGATAAATTACATAATTTTGGCACTTGGTAAGTGTTGATTTCATTGTTGATTATTGTTGCAAAATTTGTTTTGATAATTGAAAAGAAAATAAACACATGTTTTGAAAACATGGGAAACCTACATTTTTAGGGGAAACCATGTCAAAATTTTTATAAAATTTTGACACTTAAAAAAATATAAGTTTTGGTGAAACTTATTCCCTAAAAATTTACCTAAAAATATTTACCAAGGTTTTCCTAATTTTTGGGTAAGTTTCAAGTTAAGAAACGATGATTTTTTCAAGATAAAAATTGATATTAAGTATGTATATTTTTGAGGAAAATATATATATTTATTGGTCACCAAATTTTGTGCTAAGTGTACGTTATGTGTATTATATGTAGTAGTGTATTAGGACTTGAAAATACGCTAAATACTCCTAAGGAGTAAAAATACAAAAAAAAAAAAAAATACACATACTACATGCATAGACAAATGCAAGAAAATATATTTATGAAAATATATTTCTTAACAGATCATGTAACTTGGACAAGTTATGAACTTAAAATGTATATTTGGACGAAAATATATAACTCGGGTGAAAAATACAAGATACTTATATTTATTTTTGGGAAAATAATATAAGTAAGATACATAGTTAAAAATATAAATTATTTTTAACAACAAAGAACATATTCATAAAAGATGGTGACTTGTACTTGTGCGATACAAGTCTAATGACTAACGTTAATAAAACACGTATAGGTCACGATGCTATAAAAACAACCGATGAAGTTTACGGCGCAGGATACGCAAAGTTGTGAGTTCATGTCCCCACTTTTAAACTTTTACTTATTTTCTAAACTTGGGGAAAATACATGTGCTATGGTATGTTGAATACAAAAACTAAGGAATGATACTTTAGATCATGTCACGAATAGGGTGCCATAAGCACCATTAATCAGTTACATACCAAGACCGCGGAACAAAAGGTTAGATCTAATGGGTTTCAGGCAACCACACTCTTGGCCACTCTTTTACCAAGCAGTGCTTTTGTGTCTCTAGTCGTGAATCGACAGTCGTGGACTCGACAACTAAAAATGCCTATTGTTTGGATGCTTCCTATGTCGTGTCACATGTTAATGGCCTTGCAAACCATTAGCGATCTCGATTTCCTTACATTTACAGAAGTACATATTTCAGTACAATTACATACCATGTTTTCATTCAAGAATATAAACATTCAATACAAAAACTGCATGAACTCACACCAACATTATGTTGACGATTTTCCAAAACTCACATGTATTTCAGGAAACAAGTTGGATCTTGGGCGCTGGTGTTGTTTTCAAGATGAAAATTTCAAGTTAGATGTCATCCACTTTTGTTTGTATCATAACTTGAGGGTTTTGGTTGAAACTTAAATGGCTCGTGTTTCTAACATTACAATCTTATGAATGGATGAACATCTTGTTTTAAATCATATAGTTGTTTATTATAATTGAATGCAATGATATTGAGAAAGTCACACATCATACGCTTCTGCAAAAGTCAGGGTGTGACACAAAGCCATGACCTCGCCCTTCGCATCATACAATCCGTTAATCTGACTCGTGATCAGGAGAGAATCCACATGCGCCTGTAAATTTTAAGCTCCCATTTTTATGGCCAGGCGCAAGCCTGCCAAGAACGCTTCATATTTTGCCTCGTTTTTGGTTTTTTTGAAATCAAACTTGATGGCGTAGGTAAACTCATGCTTCTCAGGGCTGACAAGGCGCAAGCCGGCTCATGCGCCGTCTTCATTTGAGGCTCCGTCAGTGAACAGCAGCCATAGCTCATCTGTTGTATCTTTGATTGGAGTGTCTACTGCCTCGCACTCTTTGATCTTGTCCTCGGGTACTTCTGTGATGAAATCTACTAAAACTTGGCCCTTGATGGCTGGGCGCGGCCTGTACAGTATGTTGTGGCCTCCAAGTTCGATTGACCATTTTGCCAAGCGGCCTGAGGTTTCTGGTTTTTGCAAGATCGTGCCGATGTGGAAGTTAGTTAATACTGTGATCACCTGTGCTGTAAAGTATCGGCGCAATCTTCTGGAGGCGTGTAGTAGCGCAAGCACCAATTTTTCCATGGTGGAATATCTTGTTTCTGGATCCGTGAGTACTCTGCTAACATAATAGATCGGCGTTTGAATTCCGTCTCTTTCCACCAGTAGTACCAAGCCAATTGCCTTGTCTGAGGAGGACATATACAAAATGAGTGGCTCTTTTTCAAAAGGAGTTGTTAGTGTTGGGAGCTTGATTAAACATTGTTTCATTTGCTGGAAGGCTGCTTCCGCTTCTGGCGTCCATTTGAATTCTTGTTTCTTGACATAGTTGCGTAGTGTACTAATAAACAGATATGACTTCACTGCGTGGTTCGACAAAAAACGATTAAGCGCGGCTAAGCGGCCGGCTAATATTTGCATTTCTTTGATCGTGCTTGGAGAAGGCATTTGTTCGATTGCTTGAATTTTTTTGGGGTTGACTCTAAAACCGCCGTTCGTGACCACGAAACCTAAAAACTTGCCTTCCTCCATGGCAAAAGAACATTTTGCTGGATTCAACTTCATGTTCACGCTTCTGAGAATCGAATGTCTTCTCTATATCCTTCAACAGTTGGTCTTCCTATGGACTTTTGATTACGAGATCATCAATGCATACTTCGATATCTTTACCAATGTCATCACCAAATATCTTGTCCATTAAACGCTGGTAGGTTGCGCCGACATTTTTGAGCCCAAAGGGCATTTTCGTGTAGCTGAAGATTCCGAAATCAGTGCGGAATGCTGTTTTATCTTCATCCTCCAGGTTCATCTGGACTTGGTGATATCCCTTGTAACAGTCTAGAAAACACTTCCATCTAAACGACGCGGGTGAGTCTATCTTCTTATCGATTTCTGGTAAAGAGTAACAGTTCTTTGGGCACGCCTTGTTAAGATCAGTGTAATCAACACACATGCGCCATCCACCCGTGGACTTTCAACCATCACAGGGTTTGCAACCCAGCTTTGATACCGCACCTCGCGCAATATGCCTGCTTTAAGTAGTTGTCGCAACCCCCGATCCCTACTTCCTCGGGAACGGGCGGCCGCGAGCCAGTTTCGGTGGTATCGCATGTTTAGTCAATATTGGCAGCGGAATTTACATCAGGATCGTAGTTAGGAAATGTTTTATCAAAGTAAAATACCACGCTTTAATATATTAAACAAATGGGAAAAATCCCAAGTTTAAGTACACACATTTTCATAGGGAAAACCTGATTTTATTTAATAAAAACATCTATTTATTTTTAGGTAACTTTATTGCCACTTTTCCAAGCCTTCAGTGCTGTCCAGCTGGCTTCTAATTGGCTTTCACATTTTGTTTCCTGAAACGCGTTTTAAAAACATTTTGTCAGTGGGAAATACTGGTGAGTGAATCCCAGTTCAATCAAGTTTAAATAAAATAAACCATTGTACAGTATTGAGGGCGGTCTCGCAATTATATTTGTTTCCACGTCATACTAATTTTCACCCGCGGTACTGTCAAACCTGACTTGTGGAAAAGTTACTCCTCGCAAGACAATAACTAATTTTTGTATACAAAACCCCAACATACCAACGATAATTGTATCCTTACAAATACTCAATCACTATTTAATATATAATTAATTGTGTGAGGTTTTGTAAAAACAGTTAACAAAAAGGAGATTACTGGCATTGTTGTCTTAGATTATCCTTTAGGGTTTCCTGGTGATAATCTATAATTTACACAAATGCACACGTGTTAGTATAATAACCCATTTTAACATTAGTAATACCCTCCCCGAGACGGCATTCCAACGACTACGTCGGGCAGAACCACGACAGCCGTTACGGAACCCTAGATCAATCGGGCAGCGTATCTAATACGTATCCAGGGGTTATAATACTTACAACGGAGCAAAATCTCATTAATTAGGGGGGTATTATACCCGTGTATAATGCCTACACTTCAGTTTTGAGATTGAGAAAAGAAATCTGAGCAACGTAAACTGAAGGCCCAAGCTCCCGCTTTATAGGAGCTGAGTTTGGGTTTCTCACGGCCCGCGTAAAAGTAGGCTAAGGCATACGTGGCCCGCGTCAACGCTGGTCAACAGCGTAGCTGATCCGGGTCATCGACTAGCTTCGACGTGTGTTGGGCCACGTGGCGGCCCAGGGTTTCGCCACCTTTTACCTTGTCGCGGCCCGCGTAAGGGTTGAGGTGTGGCTTACGCGGCCCGCCTCAAACCCAAAAATTAGATTTTTATTATTTTTAATAGTATTCAAGGTATTCGGGGTCCGTTTTCGCATATGGGGTGTATTTGACGACATATTGGGATATTTTAAAATATATTGAGGTGTCAAAAATATTTCGAGAGTGTCAGTTTAAATTTAGGGTTGTTATATCCTCCCTACCTTGTTTTAGAGCTCGTCCTCGAGATCTACTGGAACAAGTGTGGATATTTCCTTTGTATTTCTGATTCAAACTCCCAAGTGTACTCTGGTCCTCTTTTGGAGTCCCATTTTACTTTGACCAGAACTAATCTCTTGTGCTTGAGGTTTTTGACTTTCCTGTCTTCAATCTGGAGAGGCCTCTCTATAAACTTGAGTTGTTCATTTACCTCTATATCCTTAAGAGGTACTACAAGTGATTCACCGGCTAAGCATTTCTTAAGATTAGATCCATGAAATACATCATGTATTCCTGCCATTTCCTCTGGCAGTTGTAGCTAATAGGCTACAGGTCCTATTCTTCTAATAATCTTAAAAGGTCCAACATACCTGGGACTTAGCTTTCCTCTTTTGATGAATCTTACCACTCCTTTCCAAGGAGAGACTTTTAATAATACCTTATCTCCTACTTGAAATTCCAACGGCTTTCGCCTGTTGTCCGCATAGCTTTTCTGTCGATCACGTGCTGCTTTTTGTCATTCCTTGACTTGAATGATCTTGTCTGTTGTCTCTTGCACTATCTCAGGTCCAGATAGTTGTTTTTCCCCAATTTCTGCCCAACAAACTGGGGTTCGGCACTTTCGTCCATAAAGTGCTTCGAATGGTGCAACATTTATACTTGTGTGATAACTATTATTATAAGAAAGTTCTATTAAAGGAAAGTGATCGTCCCAATTACCTCCAAAATCAATTACACAAGCTCTAAGCATGTCCTCCATTGTCTGAATTGTCCTTTTGCTTTGTCCGTCCGTTTGAGGATGATAAGCGGTGCTTAGTTTTAACTTGGTTCCCATGGCTTTTTGGAAACTTGTCCAAAAATGAGAGGTAAAACGGCTATCCCTATCAGAAACAATTGATAAAGGAATTCCATGTAAAGAAACAATTTCATTTACATATAGTTTAGCTAGCTGTTACATACTGAAAGTTTCCTTTATTGGTAGAAAATGAGCTGACCTGGTTAGCCTATCTACAATCACCTAGATTGTATCATTACCTTTTCTTGTTTTGGGTAATTTGGTAACAAAATCCATTGTTATCAATTCCCATTTCCACACTGGCATTTCTAACTGTTGTAACAAACCTGAAGGTTTCTGATGTTCAGCTTTAACTTGGGAACAAGTTAATTATTTGAAAACATAGGTTGCTATGTCCTTTTTCATTCCTATCCACCAGAAATTCTTCCTTAAATCCTTGTACATTTTATCACTTCCTGGATGCATCGTATACTTAGACTTATGGGCTTCTTCTAATATACAATGACGTAGGTTTCCTAATTTAGGTATCCACATTCTCTTTTCATGGAATCTCCAAATTCCATCTGTTCCTTGTTCTAATTCCTTGATCATACCTTTTAACTTTTCAGTATCATCCTTGATTACTGATTCTTGTGCCTTTCTAATTTGTTCATTTAAATCTACTTGTAGATTTAATTTAAGAGAACGTATCCTTTTTGGCTTTTCATGATACTTCCGGCTTAAAGCGTCTGCCACAACATTTTCTTTGCCTGCGTGATACTGGATATCACAATCATAATCACTAAGTAATTCCATCTAGCGTCTTTGTCTCATATTCAACTCTTTTTGTCCAAAAACATATCTTAAACTCTTATGATCGGTAAATATGGTAAACTTACTACCATAAAGGTAATGTCTCCAAATTTTCAAAGCAAAAATTATTGCTCCTAATTCTAGATCATAGGTTGAATAATTCTCTTCATGATTCTTAAGTTGTCTAGAGGCGTAAGCTATAACCTTTTGGCCTTGCATTAACACACATCCATAACCTAATTTAGAAGTGTCACAATAAATTACAAAATCTTCAATTCCTTCGGGTAACGCTAGTATGGGTGCATGGGTTAATCTTTGCTTAAGAATTCTAAAGGCTTCTTCTTGTTTTGGTCCCCATTCAAACTTAATGGATTTACAGGTTAACTTAGTTAAAGGAATGGCTATTCTAGAAAAATCTTGAATAAATCTTCTATAATAACCCTCCTAATTCTAGATCATAGGTTGAATAATTCTCTTCATGATTCTTAAGTTGTCTAGAGGCGTAAGCTATAACCTTTTGGCCTTGCATTAACACACATCCATAACCTAATTTAGAAGTGTCACAATAAATTACAAAATCTTCAATTCCTTCGGGTAACGCTAGTATGGGTGCATGGGTTAATCTTTGCTTAAGAATTCTAAAGGCTTCTTCTTGTTTTGGTCCCCATTCAAACTTAATGGATTTACAGGTTAACTTAGTTAAAGGAATGGCTATTCTAGAAAAATCTTGAATAAATCTTCTATAATAACCAGCTAATCCTAAGAAACTTCTAACCTCGGTTGGTGACTCAGGAGTCTTCCATTTGGTAATTGCCTCGATTTTTGTTGGATCCACATGAATTCCTTCATGATTGACTAGGTGTCCAAGAAATTACACCTGTTCTAGCCAAAATTCGCACTTCGAAAACTTAGCATAAAGCTTTTCCTTTCTTAATAAACTTAGAAGTGCGTGTAAATGCTTTACATGTTCTTCTTTACTCTTAGAGTAAATGAGAATATCATCTATAAAGACAATTATGAATTTATCCAAATATGGCTTACATGTTCGGTTCATCATGTCCATAAATGCAGCTGGGGCAATGGTTAAACCAAATGGCATGACAGTAAATTCATAATGGCCATACCTCGTTCTAAAGGCAGTTTTAGGAATATCCTCTTCCTGTACCTTTAATTGATGATATCCTGATCTTAAATCGATTTTTGAGACAAATCGAGCTCCTTGCAGTTGATCGAACAGATCATCGATTCTTGGTAATGGATACCGATTCCTAATCGTGACCTTGTTCAATTCACGGTAATCAATGTACATACGCATTGATCCGTCTTTCTGTTTAACGAATAAAATCGGCGCTCCCCAAGGCGATGAGCTTGGCTGTATAAATCCTTTCTCCAACAATTCGTCTAATTGTTTCTTCAGTTCCTGCATTTCTGCAGGTGCCAATCGGTAAGGTGCTTTGGTAATCGGTGCTGTCCCTGGTAGCAGGTGGATTCTGAATTCAACTTCTCTATCCGGCGGTAGTCCTGGTAATTCTTCTGGGAATACATCTGAAACCTGAGATACTACTGGAATATCTTTCAGTTCTTTTCCTTTAGTGTTAGTGATTATAGAAATCAAATACACTAATGATCCTTTTCTTATATAACTTGCAGTTTTCATCACATAGATGAATTTAGTGGATTTAGATGGTTTATCTCCTTTAATTGTGATCTTTTCACCCTTTGGTGAATTTACTTGAATTGACTTTTGATCACATAAAATACTGACTTTATTGGCTATTAACCAATCCATTCCTAAAACGACGTCAAATCTTGCCAGATTCATTGGGTAAAGGTTTGCAATAAACTTTTGATTTAAAATTTCTATTCTTGCTCCCTGCAAGATTTCAGAAATCCTAACAGTTTCTCCATTAGCTGTCTCTACTAGACATTCTTGTGGAAGTTTAGTTAATGATTGATTAAGAAGTTTGCAAAACGAAGTATTAATAAAACTTTGGTTCGCACCAGAGTCAAATAATACTTTAGCAAAAATATCATTAACTAAAAACGTACCGGCTATCATGTCCGGAATCATTTTGGCTTCATCCGCAGTTAGAACAAATGCTCTAGCATTTTTATTGTTCTTGTTGTTCGTAGTTGGAGCCAATTGTGGACAGTTTGGCTT
Source organism: Helianthus tuberosus (assembly GCA_030545235.1). Taxonomy (NCBI): domain Eukaryota; kingdom Viridiplantae; phylum Streptophyta; class Magnoliopsida; order Asterales; family Asteraceae; genus Helianthus; species Helianthus tuberosus. Next base: position 191,729,635 of record CM060448.1, read on the forward strand.
GATATGACATTTTTTTCCACAGTTGAAGCACAGTCCATTACTAGATTTCCTCCTGCAATTTTCTTCCTTGTGTCCTGGTAACTTACAGAAATTGCATTGGGTGGAGCATTTTCCCGAATGCTTCTTCTATGGTTTGAGGTCTAGCTGCCTTGACTACATGCCTAATCTCTCCAATTAATCCCCAGATGTAACGGGAGATTAATACCGGCTCTGGTGATGCAAGGGTAGGTACTATTCTAGCATATTCAAAGAATAACTTAGTGTACCCCTTACTATCTACACAAGTCATCCTAAGGTTTAAGAATTTGTTTGCTATCTGCTCTTTTTCATTAGGAGGACATAATTTCCTTTCTACCATGTTTTTAAATTCCTCCCATTCCATGTTGTAAACCCTATCACTTCCTCTAGACTGGAGGATAGTATTCCACCATTCTAAGGCTGAATTCTTAAACAGATTAGAAGCAAACATTATCTTGTCCTCTTCTGCACATTTGCTTATTTTTAAGACTGCCTCAGTCTTTTCTATCCAACGTAGAGCTGTAATGGGTTCTTCATTGACCGAGAATTCTATTGGTTTACAGGACCAGAATTCTTTGTAAGAACAACCATAAGGCATGGTTCTTCTTCTTTTGGGAATGGGCGCTTGAAGTAAGGGTCCATTGTTTACGCTGTTTTCTGGTTCAGTCGGTCGCTTACTGCTATGTTTACTTTTATTATTAACCTCCTTAACAATTTGAAGAATATATGGCATTGCATCTATAATTCCCTGTGCCACTATGTGTTGGATGGCACTATTATCCACTTGATTTCCATTGTTATTGTTGTTCGGATTCTCATTATTCAGATTATCATCATTCTGAATATTATCATCCTGGTTTTCTGGGTTATTATCTAGATTTACTTGATTTCCTTGGTCGGCCATCTGAATTTTAAACATTTACCACGCATTAATATCAGAAAATAATTTTTTTATATAGCCAATCACATGACACGCATTTTGGTCAAAAGCGTCGATCATTGCGACTTTACTCTATTCATATAATATAATATGCATCTAATACACACTAGTACTGAAATTAAATTCAATACCAACTGAAATAAAAATTACACTAATAGTAGTAGGCATCCGTAGGTTTTTTTATACACACATATATTATTATTATTATATTATTACTAACGTTTCCACCATCACATTCATGGATATGGATTCATCCAGAAATCCATATTCCGCTCGTCGTACTTCCTGACGAGTCGCTCTCCCACCTGTCTTATCCTTTCACTACTCTCTAAAATTTCCTCACCAAATGTCCTAAGTTCATGTACGTTTTCTGCACTCATTGGGGGTGCAGGTTCTAGGACTTGGTTCGGAATCTTGGGTGCGGGTTCCTGGTATGGAGGTGTAGGTGCCTAAAATTGGTAAGGATCTTCTAAAATCTCCCTAATATATGCATCGTTATCGTAATAGGGTTCTAGAGGGTCCAAACCTGGGTAGGCTCCTAGATTCGGCATAGGCATGTCTTCGTGTATCGGGTAGCGTTGCACATAATCCCTAACGTCATCCCACCACGGGTCGTAATTTGGGTCTAGGGGATTTGGTGCTGGTACCCTAGGTATTTCTTCTGGGTTGAAATCATGCATCTCTACTTGATTTTCAGGGTTTTCTATTTCCATGGGTTGGTCAGGAAATGGTGGTTGTGGTTGGGGTGCTATTATTTGCTCCAGATTAGGGTCAGATGCAGTGGTTGCTAAGATATGGAAATTAGCTAATCCCCTATTAGTTATGTCCTGGGCATGGGCATCTGTCTCTCTTTTGACTACTGCTAGTGCTCTCTGGTCTTGTAACTTTTTCATACGTTTTCTACGCTCGTGTGCTTCCCTACTGAACCATCCCCTCTTTTTCTGAGGAAATGGCTCTTCTGACTGAGCCTTAAACACGAATATTCCTTCTTCCGTATCAGCAGAATACCCCGAGAGGGCAGGCTGAGAAGAGGAGGTGCCTTCGCTTCTAGGCGAACCAGACAATTGACGGTACGCGTCAGATAGTCCTTGGTCGCTCATACTGTAAACTAACAAATAGTCAAATAACACATAACAAGAAAATACAATTATGCACGTATTTTCGTTATTTATTTCCTAACAAATTGAATTTTGATGTCAGCAGAACACTTCTGTGGCTGAATCAGTGGCTTAGCTCTGATACCACCTTCTGTCGCAACCCCCGATCCCTACTTCCTCGGGAACGGGCGGCCGCGAGCCAGTTTCGGTGGTATCGCATGTTTAGTCAATATTGGCAGCGGAATTTACATCAGGATCGTAGTTAGGAAATGTTTTATCAGAGTAAAATACCACGCTTTAATATATTAAACAAATGGGAAAAATCCCAAGTTTAAGTACACACATTTTCATAGGGAAAACCTTATTTTATTTAATAAAAACATCTATTTATTTTTAGGTAACTTTATTGCCACTTTTCCAAGCCTTCAGTGCTGTCCAGCTGGCTTCTAATTGGCTTTCACATTTTGTTACCTGAAACGCGTTTTAAAAACATTTTGTCAGTGGGAAATACTGGTGAGTGAATCCCAGTTCAATCAAATTTAAATAAAATAAACCATTGTACAGTATTGAGGGCGGTCTCGCAATTATATTTGTTTCCAAGTCATACTAATTATCACTCGCGGTACTGTCAAACCCGACTTGTGGAAAAGTTACTCCTCGCAAGGCAATAACTAATTTTTGTATACAAAACCCCAACTTACCGACGATAATTGTATCCTTACAAATACTCAATCACTGTTTAATATATAATTAATTGTGTGAGGTTTTGTAAAAACAGTTAACAAAAAGGAGATTACTCACATTGTTGTCTTAGATTATCCTTTAGGGTTTCCTGGTGCAATCTATAGTTTACACAAATGCACACGTGTTAGTATAATAACCCATTTTAACATTAGTAATACCCTCCCCGAGACGGCATTCCAACGACTACGTCGGGAAGAAGCACGACAGCCGTTACGGAACTGTAGATCAATCGGGCAGCGTATCTAATACGTATCCAGGGGTTATAATACTTACAACGGAGCAGAATCTCGTTAATTAGGGGGGGGGGGTATTATACCCATGTATAATGCCTACACTTCAGTTTTGAGATTGAGAAAAGAAATCTGAGCAACGTAAACTGAAGGCCCAAGCTCCAGCTTTATTGGAGATGAGTTTAGGTTTCTCGCGGCCCACGTAAAAGTAGGCTAAGGCCTACGCGGCCCGCGTCAACGCTGGTCAACAGCGTAGCTAATCCGGGTCATCGACTAGCTTCGACGTGTGTTGGGCCACGTGGCGGCCCAGGGTTTCGCCACCTTTTACCTTGTCGCGACCCGCATAAGGGTTGAGGTGTGGCTTACGCGGGGTTCGTTTTTAATTATTTTTAATAATATTCAAGGTATTCGGGGTTCGTTTTTGCGTATGGGGTGTATTTGAGGACATATTGGGATATTTTAAAATATATTGAGGTGTCAAAAATATTTCAAGAGTGTCGGTTTAAATTTAGGGTTGTTATAGTAGTTCACACACTTGCTCATTCATGCCTTTTGTCTTGTCTGATCCAAGGCTGCGCTTTCTCTGGACCTTTGGTTCAACAGATGGATATGTGTTTAAGCAATGCTCTGTTATGTCGCGCGGGACGCCTGTCATATCTGACGGGGTCCAGGAGAAGATGTCCATGTTTCTGAAGTTGCTTGAGGTGCGTTCTGATCGTTGGTGAAATTGCGTGACCAATTGTCACCGTTTGTTCTGGTTACTTGCAGTTCAAAACCCACTTTTCTGGTTCTGTTGTTGAGACTTTAGCTGCTTTGACTGGTCGCGCATCTTCTGCTGACAGTACTTCTTTCTTTGAATAGATGATCGCTACCCTTGTTTCGGTTGTAAAACCGATCGCTGAGTGGGGTGTGGAAGTTATCATATTCATTTCACCTTGAGTTTCTCTGCCAAACAGTACATCATGTCTCGTCTAGACCGGCATTACCATGAAGTTAACGTTCGTGGTTCTTGAATGCTTCCCGTCAGACAGCGTGATGGGGAAGTTGATCTATCCCATCGGGAAGATTGTCTCGTTGCAAAATCTGGATAGAGGATAATCAACAGGTTCGTGGCGCGCTTTGTCCTCCTGATCAAACTGATTGAAGCACTGTTCGTAGATAATATCGGCTGTGCTTCCTGGGTCAATGAATACGTACTCTGTTTCATAGTGGCCAATAATGCCTGTAATGACGACGGGGCGCGTGGCGCATGGTCCTCCGTGCACCACCGGAAAAATGACTTGTTGCTCTTGCCATGCTGGTTCGAAAGGGCGCTTGCCTTTGCTCTTTGCGCTAAGTCTTGGTCCATTAACCATATGGGTTTCTAGGCGCCTTACCTTCTTCTGGTTTCCGTCATCGTTCCTCTGGATCTGGTGCGTCTCTTTGCGCACGTTTTTAACCAGGTGGCTTAACTTTCCGCTCTTCAGAGCTTTCTCGATTTCTTGCCTAAGACTGATACAGTCATCCGTCAAATGACCTGTATCCTTATGAAAATCGCAATAAAGATTGGGATCCTGCCCCTTCTTGTTGGTCTTAGGCTTTGGTGCCTTGAAATCGTGGTTCTCCGTCATGAGCACCTCTTTGGGTGTTTTAACGAGCGGAGTCCAGTGCCTTTCACGATTCTCGTTCTTAACGGCCTTTCAGTAGCCAATTCTGTCAATTGTTTCTCGCGCGTCTTCTTTGTAGCGCGGTCGTTCCACATAACCGCTGGATTGTCCTGACTTCCATCCAGGGTTTCTGTTCTTGTTGCGCATGCCATAGTCGCGCAAATTGCCTTTCGAAAATCGATCTTCGGTGTAAGAGCTCTTGGTTCCAGCCAACGATTCTTCAGTCTGCGCTACAATCTTTTCAGCTGCCATCAGTTTGTCCCATTCTTTGGGCATACCGTCTTTTCCTGTGATAGTCCTGATGAGACTATCACAGCGAATGGCTATCTTGAAGTGAGCGCGCATTAGTTGTTCGCTTACACCACCGATCTCCAAACACTCCTTATTGAAGCGAGTGATGAAGTCTTCTAACCCCTCGTTTTCTCTGCACCAGATGTCTGTTACTTCAGACGTATCACGCTGATAACGTCTGAAGTCAACCCATGACGTGATTTTTCCAGGCGGAAGGCTGTCAAACCAGGCGTGAGCAGCCCCTGTGAAAGTCTGGATAAACAGATGGCACCACATTGGCATATTCCATCCTCCCATAACACCAATGCTTGTAAATACTCGAACATGATTGTCAGGGTCAGTTAGACCATTGAACTTTCCCACTGTTGGAGGCAACTTTTCTTTTGATAGCGGGGCTAGAGCAATCTTTGGAATGAACTTCGATGGTTCGGCAGCTTCAGCTGGCCTATAGGCGAGGCTGAAGTCCCGTTCTGCTTCTTCGCTTTATGCGATGCGCTGCCTTGGCTTGTAGGACTCATGATTTTTCTGCAGACGGTTGAAGACTGACGAACCTTCGTCATCTTGCCAAGTAGGATCATTTGGGTCTGTGTCATCCCATTCGTTGTTCATGTTACGCGGCCCTAGCCGGCTAAGAACTGGACGTTTGTGTTGAACATAGGATGGGTGATCACCGTAAGTGCCTGTTTCTCCGTACGATTCGCGCGCGTCATGCACGCTCATCCTTTTTTGTGGAGGAGGTCTGTTAACTTGCCCTTGAATATTTTGCTGAGGGGGGATCTGGCGCGCCCCTGTGTTGGACCCGAAGGTGTAACGAATGATGGTTCTCCTTGCAAAATCGCTTGTTGTGCGCTCAAAGACTGATACACAACATTTATAGTGGCAATTTGCTTGGCGTACCAAGAGGCTAAGGTTTCGCCCTCTGGTAGCCCTAATAGAGCTGAAATGTTCGGATTTGGAGCTGGGTTTGACGGACCAGCAACATTACTTCCTGGGGTGCCCGTTTGAGTGATGCGAGTGACACTCGCGCGGGGTCCCCCAGTGTTAGTTCCTTCTTCTTCGGCGATCTCATCAATGGTACGGAGTTGGACGTGCGAGTTGTTCTCCCCCGCTCCCGCTTAAGAGATTGTGCCGAAACCGAAAACTAAAATTATCCCTTGACCAGCCATGATCAAGGGGACAAAAAACTCAGAAAAAACTCAGAAAATAGAAGATGAAGTGATTGTAAAAATCGGTGGGCGCCAATGAAGAAAAGTTCTCCACCCCGCCTCCCCTAACGCCTCCCATAACGATGTTCGTTGGCACTATAGGACTTTACAGGGGAGGTGACGCTATACCAAGCCACACTACGGGACTTAAAATCATGATGTTTATTTCAGCAGAGACACGTGCTGTCACGGCCCCCCGTCCCAGTTTTACCCAGTTCAGGAGCCGCGGGACAGAAACCCGTGGTATTTATTTGTAATTTGGCAGCGGAAATTTTAACAGGATCGTGAAAACTGAAAATGCCCAATTATTTTATTTCACAATTTGGGATAAACCCCGTAATTTACAATAAAGGAATTTCACGAGGAAATTCCATGTTTTTCAAAACATGTTTATTTATTTTACTGAGCCACTTCTTCAAGCTTTTCGTGCTACGCGGCACTTTCCTTGGGTCACAATAAATCACCTGAAACATGTTAAAAAATTTTATCAGTAGGGAAATACTGGCGAGTCACTCAATATGTACAAAACGACACATTGTTATAATATACAGTATTAAGGGTGATTACATTGTTTCAATCAACCAATTACCCCAAATCGGTATTTGTCACTCGACCGGATCTGTGACTATGGTCAGATCACCCATTGGCTAACTCGTTGTCTAATGGTGACGGGTATCAAGTAATGTATACAAAACCCCACATACCGGCAGTAATTGAAGATTACAAAGACTTAATCCCTGTAATTATAACTTTTTAAACAAATAGGGTGTTGAAAACAATTATGGTAAAAAGAGAACGACTCACATTGCAGGTTTAGTTGGACAGAACCTTGCCTACTGATTTAGCCGTGTAACCTAGTTAAATAACAATGCACACGAAACTAGGTCAGTAACTTAATACAACATTTATGATAAACTCACGAAATCAAAACCCTCACGACGAATGACAAATTATAGCCCGAATTCGGGCAGCACTTAAACATCCATCGGATCGGTTTCAATCGATCGGACATTGTATCGTAGCAGTGATCGAGTTAATACCCTGTATTCATAGCAGCGTTTCACTAACTAAAATTACGAATTTGAGCAGTATACTTCATCTTTTGAAAAGTTTTTCGAGTGCAGATGAACAGGCCATGAACTGCTCAATTTATAGCTGAAAATTGGGTTTTACGCGGCCCGCGTAAACCCTCACAACACCCTTACGCGGCCCGCGAGGGCCACCTAGTCTACAACTAGGGCTAGCGTGTCACGTGTAGGTCCGCCACGTGGCTGACACGTGGCCTAAAACGTATCCCGGTCACCAGTTGTCCTGCCGCGGGCCGCGTAGGCTTAGCCTTATGGATTACACGGCCCGCGAGAAGTCTAGAAATCTTGATTTCTTGGTTTTTCATGAGGATTAGGGTTTCAGGGGTCCGGTTTTTCACTTACTAGTTGTTTTGGGACATTTTTGCAGGTCCTTACATCCTCCCCACCTTATTTAAAATCTCGTCCTTGAAATTTACTGAAATAATTGAGGATACTTTCGCTTCATTTCCGATTCCAGCTCCCAGGTGTACTCAGGTCCTCTTTTTGAATCCCATTTGACTTTGACCAGTACCAATCTTTTATGCTTGAGGAATTTAATCTTTCTGTCTTTTATTTGGAGCGGTTTCTCCACGAACTTCAACTTTTCATTTACCTCTACATCTTGAAGAGGTACTACCAATGATTCGTCAGATAGACATTTCTTGAGGTTAGATACATGAAATACGTCATGTACTCCAGCTAGCTCTTCTGGTAGTTGTAAGCGATAAGCAACAGGTCCTATTCGTTGGATTACTAGAAATGGTCCTATATATCTTGGACTCAGTTTTCCTTTCTTACCGAACCAAACTACCCCTTTCCAAGGAGAAAATTTTAAGAGTACCCTGTCCCCAACCTGGAATTCTAACGGCTTGCGTCGATTATCTACATAACTTTTCTGGCGATCTCGTGCCGTCTTTAGTCTTTCCTTGATTTGGGTTATCTTGTCGGTGGCTTCTTGCACAATTTCAGGACCTGATAATTGGCTTTCTCCTATTTCTGCCCAGCAAACTGGAGTTCTGCACTTTCGTCCGTATAGTGCTTTAAACGGGGCAACCTTGATGCTTGCATGATAACTATTGTTATAGGAGAACTCGATTAAGGGTAGGTGGTCATCCCAGTTTCCGCCAAAATCTATGACACATGCTCTGAGCATGTCTTCCAGGGTTTGGATCGTCCTTTCACTTTGTCTATCTGTTTGGGGATGATATGTAGTACTTAAATTTAATCATGTCCCCATGGCTTCTTGGAAACTCGTCCAGAAATGTGAGGTGAAGCGACTATCCCTATCTGACACAATGGAGAGTGGGACTCCATGTAAGGATACTACTTCGTCTACGTACAACTTTGCTAACCTTTCCATGCTAAAGGTTTCTTTCATGGGTAGAAAATGGGCTGATTTGGTTAATCGATCCACAATCACCCAGATTGTGTCGTTACCTTTTCTGGTCTTGGGTAACTTAGTAACAAAGTCCATGGTTATTAGTTCCCATTTCCATACGGGCATTTCTAATTGTTGCAGTAGACCTGAGGGTTTCTGGTGTTCAGCCTTAACTTGTGAACAAGTTAGGCACTTAGAAACATATCTAGCTATATCCTTTTTCATTCCTATCCACCAGAAGTTGTTCCTTAAATCTTGATACATCGTATTATTACCAGGATGCATGGTGTATCTAGATTTATGGGCTTCTTCTAAGATCTTATTTCTTAAGTCTCCTTGCTTAGGTACCCAAATCCTTTTCTTATGGAATCTCCAAATTCCATCAACCCCTTGCTCTAGTTCCTTTATTCGTCCTTTCATTCCTTCAGCATCATCCTTGATTGCTGCTTCCTGAACATTCTTCAGTTGTTCCATTAGATCTAATTGTAAACTCAATCTAAGAGCACGAACTCGTCGTTGTTTCTCATGATACTTACGACTTAGGGCATCTGCTACTACATTTGCTTTTCCTTCGTGATATTGAATATCACAGTCGTAGTCACTTAGAATTTCCATCCATCTTCTTTGCCTCATGTTTAATTCCTTTTGCCCAAATATGTATCTCAAACTCTTATGGTCTGTATAGACAGTAAACTTACTTCCGTACAGATAATGTCTCCAAATCTTAAGGGCAAAAATTATGGTTCCTAACTCTAAGTCATGTGTCGTATAATTTTCCTCGTGCTTTTTCAATTGCTTTGAGGCATATGCAATTACCTTTTTATGTTGCATTAGCACACATCCTAATCCTAACTTAGAAGCATCACAGTAAACTTCAAAATCTTCTGTTCCGTCTGGTAAGGCTAGAATTGGGGCATTTGTTAATCTTTGCTTTAAAATTCTAAAGGCCTCTTCTTGCTTGGGTCCCCACTCAAACTTAACTATTTTACAGTTTAGCTTAGTTAATGGCACAACTATCTTAGAAAAATCCTTAATGAAATGCCTATAGTAACCAGCTAATCTTAGAAAACTTCTAACTTCCGTGGCTGACTGTGGGATTTTCCATTTTATGATTGCTTCTATCTTAGAAGGATCTACGTGAATACCTTCGTGATTTACCATGTGTCCTAAAAATTGCACCTCCTGTAGCCAAAATTCACATTTCGAGAATTTGGCATAAAGCTTTTCCTTTCTTAACAAAGTTAAGAGTGCATGCAGGTTCTCACAATGTTCCTCCTGGCTTTTGGAATAAATAAGTATATCGTCGATAAAAACAATTACAAATTTATCCAAATACGGTTTACAGATCCTATTCATCATGTCCATGAATGCTGCAGGAGCATTCGTTAACCGAAATGGCATGACTGTAAACTCGTAGTGACCATACCTAGTTCGGAAGGCAGTTTTAGGTATATCTTCATCTTGTAACTTCAACTGATGGTATCCGGAGCGTAAATCTATTTTAGAAAAATATCTAGCTCCTTGAAGTTGATCGAAAAGATCATCAATCCTTGGTAATGGGTATCGATTCTTAATTGTAACTTTATTCAATTCCCTGTAATCGATACACATTCGCATCGAACCATCTTTCTTTTTCACAAACAACACTGGTGCTCCCCACGGGGAGGAACTAGGTTGTATGAATCCTTTGCTTAATAATTCATCTAATTGCTTTTTCAATTCTAACATCTCGGTGGGTGCTAACCGATAAGGTGCCTTAGCTATCAGTGTAGTTCCAGGAATTAGATGGATTCTAAATTCTACTTCCTTATCGGGTGGTAATCCAGGTAGTTCTTCTGGGAATATATCCGAGTATTCTGATACCATGGATCGTTTCCTACCGAGGCATGGTTCGATCCGGAGGGCAACCCGGTTTTACCCAGCTGTTACACCAGCGAGTCTCTCGTGTGGGGCAGTATGGTTTCCGGGCAAAGGTCAGTCAGAGCGGCAACATGGGGCCCGATAGAACATCGCGTCTGCGAATGCTGGGCTGACGGGTAACCGTCCTTGACGGGGACCCGGTGACCAATGGTCCATGTACATATTGAAAGTCACCCTTAAAAAAAACAAAAAAAAGTAAGGGTGCAAACGAGCCGAGCCGAGCTCGAGCTCGTTTAACATATGAAAGCTCGAGCTCGATCTCGACTCGATTCAAGCTTTATTTCTAAAGCTCGAGCTCGGCTCGAAGTTAATTTTTCAAGCTCGAGCTCGGTTCGGGCTCGACTCATTTAGTATTTATTAATTAATTTTTATTAATTATAATTATTGTTATACATATAATTTAGTTATTTTTTATATTGATATAAATGGTAAATATTATTATTTAAATATATGTTTAATATATTAATAAAAATATATAAAAAGAAAGCTCGTTAAGGCTCGTGAACCGGCTCGAGCTCGATAAACGAAGCTCGGGCTCGGGCTCATTTACTAAACGAGCTTTTTTTTAGGCTCGGACTCGAGTTCGAGCTCGTTTAAGCTCGGCTCGTTCAAGCGTTTTTCGAGCCGAGCTCGAGTAGCTCGGCTCGTTTGCACCCCTACATGCAAGTTAAAGAGAGGGACTTTAAAGCCCCCCTATGACGTGGCGTCTAGGTGGATCTGACGTGTCGTAATAAAGCCCATAGGGGCTTTAAACCACACCCCTAGCCTTATTGTGGAACTCCATTTCTGCGGTCGTTTTTGGGTTGTAGTTCTTAACAAAAACAAGAAAAAATGCAGGGACGGACCTAGGTAGAGAGTTGGATAGGCGGGCGTACCTCTTGAAAAAAAAATTAATGTATTTTATTGGGTAAAATCCTGACCGCACATCTTGAAATTTTGGTTAAACTCCTCATTCGCACCCCCATAAAATAATTTATAGGTCCGCCCTAAAAATGATCATTGAGGTGAGATTAAATATATAGACAGAGAGGAATACTGGTTAAAGGTAAAAAGATGGTTTTAGGTGTTTTTGAAGAAGGGTGTTTTTTTTATATGGATAATGAGTAACCACGGTTTTTTGTGTTTTTAGCTAGGGATACAAACGAGCCGAGTTACTCGCGAGCTATTCGAGATCGGCTAGAAAAAAACACGAACTAGCCGAGCCTAAAAAACAAGCTTGTTTAATGAATGAGTCCAAGCCCGACCTTCGCTCATCGAGCTCAAGTCGGCTCGTGAGCCTAAACGAGCCTGCTGTTTATATATATTTTTTTATTAATATATTAAATATATATTTAAATACTAATGATTAATATTTATAAATTTATGAAAAAAAATACTAAATTATATATACAATATTAATTATAATTAATATAAATTAATTAGGATATGATAAACGAGCTAAGCCCAAACCGAACTTGAGCTTGAAAAATTACATACGAGCCGAAATCAAGCTTTAGAAACAAAGCTCGAATCGAGCCAAGCTCGAGCTTTCATACGTGAAACGAGCTCTGGTCAAGCTCGGACTCGACTCGTTGCTCCACCACTTTTAGCTCTCCTTATTGTGGTTGGTCTTGTAGTTGCAACTCATGCAGTTTTTTGGAACCATGCACAGGTTGCTAGACATGGTGGTGTCCGTGCATTTCTTTTGGAAGAATTGCTGAGATTGTCGACAAAGGAACCACTTGAAAGTAATAGTTTTTTTTTTTTTTTTTTTTTTTTTTTTTTTGTGCAAGAACATAAATAATAAATAAATCGTTCATTTTTCAAAGATAAAAATGTAGGAACTAGGTTCACTTTTTATTAAAATATATTACAAAATAAATAAATAATAACGAGACTCTCGTTATTTGTGGGAAATTCGACTAGCACAATACCGGTTACAAAAACTAAATAAACGAAGATAAAATACAATATAATTGTACCAATCTTGATTCGAGCAAGTGTCTTTGGAAACTTCAACCGCACCTTCCAGAACGAAACTCCGCTGCAAGACAAGCAAAATATCGTTGACAATTTTGGTTGAGGCACGTGTTCAACACGCTTCCCTTAAAACAGATTCCGTGCCTCCTCTCAGACGGTTCTGTCTCCCAGGGTACAACAACCGGAACAGTATGTGTACTGCCGGAGATGACTCTCATGCCCGAGATAGCACCGGGTATAATTTGGTGCTCATACAATTAGGAAAATATGAAGTTGAGAAAAGAATAATTTAGAGAGTGCTCCTCTCTAAATTTCCATGGAACAAAAAGCCAATTTGTTGTGTCTATTTTTTTTCCTTCTCCTCAAATGAATAAACCATATTCATTTTATAATGAGATGTATAGACCCATTCAACCCTCTTAATGATGCCATAAACAAGATCATTACTCTTGTAATTAACAAGATCATTAATCTTGTCATTAACAAGATAATTAATCTTGTAATAAAAAGGGTTAAACTCTAACTTAATGGATATTAAGTGGTAGTAAAAGGAAACTGCCATTCAACTTATGGCACTAGTGGAAATCGTCTAACATTAACTCTCTAGTAAGTAGACTGGTTTGGCCGGTCGACCGCGCATGCAGGCGCGCCTTAGTTGAGCCTGCACTACGCTTCTGCGGAGACACACCTTCTTGCGCCACGCGCTAATTGGAAGTCGCTACGCACACCAGGACGCCACCTGGTTATGCGCCATCCATACTCGCGCGCCACTTGCAGTCTTCGCCATAGCCAATGACGTGCGTCATGCGCCTAAGGAGCTCACGCCTCATCGACATGTGCCATGCCATGGCATCCGCCTACGCCACCTAAAGGTGTGCCATAAGCGGACCCGCCATGTATCTGACCACGCGCTCATGGGCAAAAATACAAAGGCGGTGTGCGAAGTTCAAAGTGCACCACATTAGGCCTATAGCCCATGTCACGCGTGCATATGTGCAAGTGCGATGAACCCTTTGGGTCCCCACTAGTGTTTGCCTTTTAAGGAGTGCTCCTCCTTATATACCACTTTAAGTTTTGTCATTCCACCTGTGTGGGACAAGGTGACAAATCTCAATCCATTTTCCTCATCTTTGTTTGTTCTAAACATACAACTTCAAGCTTCGATATCTCATTCATCTTAGCTCTATTTGGACATAGTTTGAACACAAACCCATAAATAATTATTTATACAACACATATATAAAAATTATTGATGTCCAAATATTTAGTAAAAAACTCATTTTCACTAAATTTCCAACAATCCCCCACATGAATGGAGATCGATAAACACTCAAAATTCCCTGATGAAACCTCGTCAGTCGAGTATTGCAGGATAGGTAGGTTTTATCTTTGAACCTTCCTTTGTGAAGCATACTTAGCCTACTAGGGTTTTGTAGACATGATGTCCTTGAACAACCCCCCATTTGTGTAAACGACAATATACATTCACACAATACTTTCCCTAGCCGGGCCATCCCCTCACTATCGTGTCCTATTAAAGTCCTGGAACACTTGCCTGGTTCGGCGAGAGCTCTAGGATTGCGCACCCCACAATGCCATTCGAAACGACCCTACTTCTCTCTCACATAGGTGATTCCTTTGAATCATTAAAAGCATTATGGCTTACTATGATTTCCACAAATCAATTAGCCATATATTATGCTTAGCCTCACAACAATGTCACTGAATATTATAGGAATGGACTAGGACGTATTTAAACACCCTTTTAGAGTATATATGAACACATACACTAGCTTATACATAAACATATATATTAGCTATGCCCCCACTGTGACTACCCTTTGGTTCATGATTAAGTTGTCCTATTGAACCTAGATCTTGGGATCTCCAGTCAACTAGGTTAGGTTTCCCTCATGTCCCTTTTCCATGGGCTTTAGTCTTATTCCACAACTTGATCTCTTATCAACCCACTGGTTGTTGGATCCAAAATTATTTGTTGACTTCGCTAAGTCAGCAACAATAATTTTCAGTTTAGATCAGTTGTTCTAACGTGTTCTTGACTCGCTAGTCACTTTTGCCTTTTAGTCGATTCATAAGACTTATAACCTGTGATCTCAACCTGGATCCAGTTATTACCTTGTCTTTAGAATGACATGATGTTCAATTCATGGCTAGACACGTTTTCACCATGCCTTTGGTGTGTCATGACTGACATCTTACTAGATTTTGAATCTAACCAATTGGCATTCGAGTCCAATCTACTCGATTGCCTCCATATAACCATTGTGTACTCCACTTGGTCATGCGCTTGCAATATATGCAAGTCACCCCCACATTTAAGTGTAATTGGATAGCATCCAAATGGGGTGATGAAAGGTTCTCCCTTTAATTTCGAGTTTGAGAAAACTTCTCAACTCCCATTTCCACATTCAAATGCAAGTCACCCCCACATTTAAGTGTAACTGGATAACATCCAAATGGGGTGATGAAAGGTTCTCCCTTTCATATCGAGCTTGAGAAAACTTCTCAACTACCATTTCTTCATACCCTAAAGGGTTTGTTTCTTAAATGGTTCCTCCCCCACATTGCTTGCATTTTAATTAACTATCCTTTAGGACTAAAATGAAGTTATCTTTATAGTTTTGTTTTAGAAAAAAAAATCCGTTCTTGTGTCATCACATATTTTGAATGTTTAAAGTTAATTTAATCTCTGTCAAGCATATAAATTAACAAGTATTAGTCTAGCATGCTTTAGGCCACAATACTTTAGCATGTGAACAGAAGATGCATCATTCTGATTCTTCACAGCCTTAAGAGATAACGCACTATCTCTTACGAACATTTGTTTCTTAGTTTAGACACAATAATGAAATTTTATTTTACCATTCCAAACCCATCGCTTTTTAGGAAGGCCTCAAAACCATAGTTAACTTCATCCATTAGGATCATAACTCGTTTGCCTTTTTATCTCCAAGGCTTCACCATTGACTTCCTAAGGACTTAAACATAAGTCTTAATCCAAGTCACTTTGATGAAAGATCTTTGTATAAAATCACTCGAGTCTTGAGATATGGTCAATTAGATTGACTCTCAACAACAAAGCATTCACGAATGCCTATAGTGATATATACATTTACGTTGTTGTTTCATTAATACCATGTATTGGGATACTCTTCCAAATTGAGGACTAAGCCTCCACATAGTTTAAACAACATTGATGGTGGTAAAAGCATCTACAAGTCCATCACTATTGTAAATTTCCGTTAATAAATTTGCTAAATTTATTAAAATCATTTACAATAATAACATATATTTCTTTCATATGTTATATTCTTTGAAAACTTACATGTGCATTTCCATGCTGATGCTCTCAACATTAGATGACATATCTTGTTTTCGTGCATTTCATCTCAAACCATGCACCACGTTTCTCACGAACTCGTTATACGTTTGATGTTTGATTTGTGACTTATTACATAAGTCATGATCACAACCCGCTCGTGTCCGTGTAAATTAGTTTTTACACTTTGTATCAAAATATGTATCCTTTTGACAACTTATTAGTAGTCCAAAATAACGGATACACCAATGATATCTAAACAATAAATCCCAAAGTGTTATTATTTTCAACACACTTTAGAATGAAATAAACGCAATTACATCGTTCTATCGTTCTGTCATGTTTTGAGGTACTCCCTCAATGGAACACGTATAACTTGTTTCGTCTTGAAACTCTAAACTTGAATAATCACAAGTTGTTCAAAATATAAAGTTGTTTATAATTAACTACTCGCAAGTAGTTGAGCAACTTATTATATTTATAACAACATTGAGTTGTTTTTCATAAAATAGTATTTCCAAGACTTTTATATGGTTCAAGACGTTATACTTCTCGTGGAAGTAACGAATCACTTGTAAATCGCAAAGACATGTTTTATTCGTTCAAAACATTTCTTGTTTTTGCAAGTGTTTTAAAAATAAACTATATATTTATGTTTTGATTAAAAATCAAGACAATAAACCTTATAATAGTTTATTAAATAAAACAATTTCAAACTCGCTTATTTGAAAAAATAAAACGAATACACATCGTTTTAATAGTTGGTTTATCATATTCAAACCATTTCTAACCGCTGTTAGATAATAACGATTACCAATCGTTAAAATGAGTGGTTTGTATGATAACCAATTCTAATATGCTAATTAGAATTTAAATGTTTAACAAACATTCAAAATATTCGGTTTTATAAAGTAAACCGCTTCTAACGCGCTCGTTAGAAATAAAACGAATAAACTTATTCACTTTTGGTTTATTTAAATGAATGTTTTCTAACACGCTCGTTAGAAATAAAACGAATACAATTATTCACTTTTTGTTTATTTAAATGAACGTTTTCTAACACGCTCGTTAGAAATGAACACAAATATTTTCTAACACGCTCGTTAGAAAATATACAAAACGATTACAAATCATCTTAAATAGTTTATCATAGTTAACCCGGTTCTAACCCGCTCGTTAGAAATTAACGATTGCAAATCGTTAAAATAGTTGGTTATAAGATAAACTAATTCTAATACGCCCATTAGAAAATTAAACGATTATTTATTGCCATAAGTCGTTTTTGGTTTATATAAAATAAATGTTTTCTAACCCGCTTGTTAGAGATAAACAATTGACAAAGTCGTTAAATCGTTTCTAACACGCTCGTTAGAAATAAACAACTATCAGACTCTTTAAATCGTTTCTAACACGCTCGCTAGAAATAATCGATTACAAAATTTGTTTCGAAGTTTATAAAAAAAATATAAACTATTTCTAATACGCTCATTAGAAATAAACAAATAAAAATCGTTTAAACGTATGTGGAAAAAACCGTTTCTAACTCGCTCGTTAGAAATTTAATAGTTTAAACGAAACCGTTACAAGGTTTATTATCCAAAATAATTGTCTCCAACACGCTCGTCGGTAATTATTTTAAATAATAATATTTTTCTAACATGCTCGTTAGAAAATCTAAACGTATCTTTTACAAGCTAGTTTTATACAATCATCGTATCTAACACGCTCATTAGATATAAAAGATGATATTAAAACTTATTATTCTATAAAATTCTAACACGTTCGTTAGAGATATAAAAAGTTTTAATGTTGTTATTCTTTCAACAACGTTTCTAACACGCTCGTTAAAAGATATTAAAACTAGTTATTTTATAAAATAATTATTTTCTAATATGCTAATTAGAAAATAAATATATTTCATGACTTTTAAAGCCAACATAAATATATTCAATTAAGGTTACTAACAAGCTTGTAATAAATAAAATAAACGTTACAAACATTTAAATTGTATGGGGTTAAAAAATATATATTTCTAATACGCTCATTAGAAACTTTTAGTATTTCAAAACCATATTGAAATACATATTATTTTGTATATGGTTCGGTTTATCTAAACACGAACAAAAAACCCATGAACTTTTAAAACCTGAATCAAAACAGTCGTTTTGCAACCCGGTATTCGGATTAAAGATTGTACTCCAATCATAAAATTAATCCGACTCATTGTACTAAATAAATATTTCCCAAAAAATATTTTCAAGATTTTAACAAAAATCACATTAAATATTGTAACTTTCGTGAACCTAAATCCTCGTAGAGAAGGGATTTAAGATTGTAGCAACAATCTTCACAAAAGTCTGTTTTAAGATTGTAGAAACTAGGTTCACTTTTTATTAAAATATATTACAAAATAAATAAATAATAAGGAGACTCTCGTTATTTGTGGGAAATTCGACTAGCACAATACCGGTTACAAAAACTAAATAAACGAAGATAAAATACAATATAATTGTACCAATCTTGATTCGAGCAAGAGTCTTTGGAAACTTCAACCACACCTTCCAGATCAAAACTCCGCTGCAAGACAAGCAAAATATCGTTGACAGTTTTGGTTGAGGCACGTGTTCAACACGCTTCCCTTAAAACAGATTCCGCGCCTCCTCTCAGACGGTTCTGTCTCCCAGGGTACAACAACCGGAACATTATGTGTACTGCCGGAGATGACTCTCATGCCCGAGATAGCACCGGGTATAATTTGGTGCTCATACAATTAGGAAAATATGAAGTTCAGAAAAGAATAATTTAGAGAGTGCTCCTCTCTAAATTTCCGTGGAACAAAAAGCCAATTTGTTGTGTCTATTTTTTTCCTTCTCCTCAAATGAATTAACCATATTCATTTTATAATGAGATGTATAGACCCATTCAACCCTCTTAATGATGCCATAAACAAGATCATTAATCTTGTAATTAACAAGATCATTAATCTTGTCATTAACAAGATAATTAATCTTGAAATAAAAAAGGTTAAACTCTAACTTAATGGATATTAAGTGGTAGTAATGGATATTAAGTGGTAGTAAAAGGAAACTGCCATTCACCTTATGGCACTAGTGGAAATCGTCTAACATTAACTCTCTAGTAAGTAGACTGGTTTGACCGGTCGACCGCGCATGCAGGCGCGCCTTAGTTGAGCCTGCACTACGCTTCTGCGGAGACACACCTTCTTACGCCACACGCTAATTGGAAGTCGCTACGCACATCAGGACGCCACCTGGTTATGCACCATCCATACTCGCGCGCCACTTGCAGCCTTCGCCCTAGCCAATGACGTGCGTCATGCGCCTAAGGAGCTCGCGCCTCATCGACATGTGCCATGCCATGGCATCCGCCTACGCCACGCAAAGGTGCGCCGTAAGCGGACCCGCCATGTATCTGACCACGCGCTCATGGGCAAAAATACAAAGGCGGTGTGCGAAGTTCAAAGTGCACCACATTAGGCCTATAGCCCATGCCACGCGTGCATATGTGCAGGTGCGATGAACCCTTTGGGTCCCCACTAGTGTTTGCCTTTTAAGGAGTACTCCTCCTTATATACCACTTTAAGTTTTGTCATTTCACCTGTGTGGGAGAAGGTGACAAATCTCAATCCATTTTCCTCATCTTTGTTTGTTCCAAACATACAACTTCAAGCTTCGATATCTCATTCATCTTAGCTCTATTTGGACATAGTTTGAACACAAACCTATAAATAATTATTTATACAACACATATATAAATATTATTGATGTTCAAATATTTAGTAAAAAACTCATTTTCACTAAATTTCTAAAAAAAAAAACCAAATAAAAAAATAAATGGTTGAAATGTAATGTTTATTTGTCTCTAACATTGTAAAAAGAAAATTTATTTATAAGAACGTTCACATGTGTAAGTTTTTTTGGAAGACAACATGCGTAGGTATATTTCTTTCACACACATATATAACTTAGATAGATATGTATATATAGGTGAACTTTTAAAAATGAAAAAAAGACAAATTCGTTTAATGGTTTTTTAAATGACACTGAGATTTGTCTGTAAGAAGTAAAATTATGAACAATGTATCCATAAAAAAATTAAATGATTTAGATTATTTTTCTTCGTAATAATTTAATCATTTATAATTTCCAAAGTATCTAAGAGAAAAATATATGAAAATAAAGTAGATATGCCAAAACAATTAACTATAATAAAGTATCTAGTCAATAAAAAGTAGACTATTGACAAAAAATCTAGCATGTAAGTGAAAAATAAATTATAAAACTTATCATATTTGCATATTTCAAAATATTTTAATTTTAATGATAAACGAGCAGAAACATAACCTTAAAAAATTAAAACTCTAAAAAATTGTCTGTATGTGCTGTAATGTAATTTAAAAAAAAACTACTGTAATATTTTTTTTTAAATACTACTGCAATATTTAAAAAAAAAAACTACTGTACTAAAACTCTAAAAAATTGTCTGTATGTGCTGTAATGTAATGTAATTTCAAAAAAACTACTGTAATATTTTTTTTAAATACTACTGCAATATTTTTTATAAAACTACTGTACAAATATTTGATGACTTTCTAAACGTTTTTAAATACTACTGCAATATTTTTTATAAAACTACTGTACAGATATTTGATGACTTTCTAAACGTTTTGCAGCGGAATTATCAAAGTAACTTGATTCCATGATTGAATGATGAATTGTTAATGATCAAGATTTGCAGTAAACAATTGTGGACAATTCGGAAGTTTGAAATTGTCTTGGTACCGGTTATGGTTCCCGCCAAGAACTATATATATGTTTATATAAGTTACAGTTATAGGCAGTTAGAATTGGAGGGAATAACCACCTCTAAATCGGTGCCTTTCCAACCATCATAACCGCTCAAAAATATCTCGAATATACATACATGAAATATAAGTAATATAACCTAAGTTAAATACATATAATCATATGAATAATTATGTTTATGTTGTCTAATACACTCCCCTACACATAATTATGTTTGTGAGAGTATATCATTACGCTTCTGTTTGCGTCATCCACTGCTGCCTTTGCTCGATTGAAATCGAACTTCCTTCTAGTATTCAGCTTCCTCATTCCATGCCAATCATTTCCGGCGTAGAATGCATAATGTTCAGATTCGTTCTCAGCATCATCTTGACTGTCTTTGTTCTTCTCGGTATGACCTGCAACATGCTCTGTTTGGTCTCCTTCGCTTCGGCTGCCTCTCGGATCCACCTTATCCATTAGCGTTTCTTTTACTTCTGTCACTTCCTTGTCATGAACATTTGTTTGGATTGTTTTAAACTTGTGGTAGTAGACCAGAACATCTAAATACATAGCATACATTAAACGCATAAATTCTCCATCACAATACTCAAAACCCATATCTTTGGCAACCATGGCCCATAGGTTGTTTTCAGTCACTCGTCGATGCCCTCCTTCTCTTTCAACTACCAGGTACAGTTCTAATAAACTTACTTTTCGATTGTTCGAGGCATAAGCAGGAATTGGCCTCATCATTACTTCCAGTTTCTTGGTTAGAAACCAATCCACCATCTCATCGAATTTTGATTCTAGGATAAACTTATACTTTCGAACATAATCACCATCATCCATCATATCGAGTAATGCTTTGCAATCCAGGAATTCCTTAAATTTCATTGATTGAAGTATCATTATGTTCCAATTGGGTTCGTTGGATGATACGTTCAGATTTTCGAAATATTCATTCAAAAAATCTGTTTTAAACTTCATAAATTCAGATTCTTTACTCATCATGGACTGTTTTTCTAAAATTCCAATCTCTTCTTCCTTGGTCATTCTGGATATTTCACTTTTCTTGTTAATTAAAGGAACACTAGACGTAGGGAATAACTTGCACTTGTCTCCGATGAATTTCACCGTGAAACCTTGAGTAATTAATTGATCTAAACTTAACACGTTTCTGTCTATATCTTGAGTGTAAAACACACTCTGAATACGAATTTTCTCCGACCCAGATATTACTTCAACGACCCCTATGCCCCTTATGAAATAAAACTGATTCTCTCCGGTTTTTGTTTCAACATAAGACATGCACTTTATTCGTTTAAACATATCTAGATTGCAAGAAAAGTGATGTTTCAGAGATTTACTTACATACCACATCTCCGACCAGAATCCTCCATCGGTTCCGACTACCAGATACTCCATCCTCTGACCACTCTCATGATCATGGTCTTCACTTTGTTGTTGCTGTGTTCCGGTGTTAATTGCAAGACGGATCAGTTGTGATTCTTCGTCATCTTCCTTCATCTTACAATTTGAGATTTGATGTCCTGGTTTGTTGCAGTAATAACATCGCCTCACCAACCATCTTCGTTCTCTCTTTTCATCGGAACAATGTTTACATGGCAACGTGGAAGAAGTTGGCCTGAGATCATAATCGTTTTCGCCAAGGGCTCTGATACCACTTTGATGACTTTCTAAACGTTTTGCAGCGGAATTATCAAAGTAACTTGATTCCATGATTGAATGATGAATTGTTAATGATCAAGATTTGCAGTAAACAATTGTGGACAATTCGGAAGTTTGAACTTGTCTTGGTACCAGTTATGGTTCCCGCCAAGAACTATATATATGTTTATATAAGTTACAGTTATAGGCAGTTAGAATTGGAGGGAATAACCACCTCTGAATCGGTGCCTTTCCAACCATCATAACCGCTAAAAAATATCTCGAATATACATACATGAAATATAAGTAATATAACCTAAGTTAAATACATATAATCATATGAATAATTATGTTTATGTTGTCTAATAATATTGTATGTATGGGCTCTAATATAAATATTAAAAGAAAACTAATCATGTTTATGATTTTTTTTAAATAAAGAAATGTGATAATTAAATTTCAAATAACACTTTATGGGGGTTGGGTTCATTTCAGAACTCTGAATATTACAAAACTTTCAGAATCTCTAATAAACAATTATTTTATTTATATATTTTTAACATTATTTAAGGATATATTATATGTATTTTTATGATTACACATATGAAAAACCAGATTATTATATGTGTAAAGGAACTAGTTTACATATGTGTAAATGAACCAATTTACGTATATGTAATTATAAAATTACATATGAAAAAATGATAAAACTACTCTTAACACACATGGAATCATAATAAATGATAAAAATACCCTTAAACAATGTCAAGTATAAAAATATATTAGTAGAATGATTGTTTATTAGGAGTTCTGAAATGATCCTTTCCTTACTTTTAAATGTCATTATTTGATTTACTTTGAAGAATAATTAATTTTTTTTAACTTGTAAAAACAGCTTGTTGTGCAAGCGGGAGTGTTTATTTTCTACTTACCGTGTTCACGAGATTCGAATGCTTATTCTCATGCATGTATCGTACTAAATTAAGAAATCAATACTCGTTGCCCAAGCAACCCTGCAACGATTGTCTTGTCCATTTTTTTTTTGCAAGACCTGTGCCCTTTGTCAAGAGTATCGTGAGCTTAAGTACCGTGGACTTAATCCGTCTTATGGTAGTATGTTTCTCTCCATCTCTACATTACAGCTTTAAAAATATATGGTGTTAATATTCACACACACCTCCCCTCTCTCTCTTGCTATATATATATATATAGAGAGAGAGAGAGAGAGAAAAGGATGTGAAAATAATATATATAGAGAAAGTGTATTGTACAATATCCCTTTAACGTACTATGCGTACGCGATTTAATGTCCGAGTTTGTGAGTCTGAGTTTATCGCCATGCGATTTGGAGATATAACATGCGAACAACCATTTTGAGAGTTTGTGAGTCCCATGCGATTTATGAAAATGTCCGAGTTTATAAACCAATTTCACATGCGATTTTATGAAAATGTCCCGTGCGATTTTAAGAAAATGTCCCATGTGATTTATGAAAATGTCAGAGTATAACATGCGAACAAATATGAAAATGTTTGAGTTTATCACCATTTTGGTTGTATAACATACGAACAAACAACCATTTTGAGAGTCCCTTAACATGTTATTAGTGACCGAGATGCGATTTTGGATGTAACATGCGAACAACCATTTTGAGAGTCCCTTAACATGCGTTAGTGTCCGAGAGGCGATTTTGGATGTAACATAAGAACAACCATTTTTTTGTGAATCCCATGCGACTTTATGAACATGTCCGGGTTTGTGAAGTCCGTGTTTGATAGACAGAAGATCTAATGGCTGGGGTCATCGTGTACAATTTGTAGGATAAAGGGGGTGGGGGTGGGTGGGAATAAGATGAGCCTTGAAAAATCAACCAATATAACATGTGCTATTAAAAGATAGTTTGTGTTTTTATGGTCGGTTTCGTGTGATATTTAGGATGGCAAGAGAATATGTCGAAGCAAAGTCAAGGAGTCGTGATGCCACCGGTTGGTCCAGGGTAAATGAAACGTTAGTTTCTCTAACGACCGAAGAAGCTCCCTCTCACGAGGGTCCGAAGTTTTATAATATATAACAAACGAATGTGGTATGTTGTATTATGATCTCTCAGTTGAAAAGTTTTAATTCTGTCTTTATTTATGTTGCTACTTGTAACTTGTTGTATCAATTAATAAGAAGTATATATGGATTACATTGAACATTAGTAGTGTTAACTTCTAATGAACATAAACTTATCCTTAAGGAAGCCTTGCAAGTAAATAGTTATCTACGTATAAAATGTATATCAAATCATTTTGTGTAATTAAGATTTACTTAAGTACAAAGAATCCAAAACAATAGCATCTTCAGTCAATTTCAGCTACATTTTAATAGCAAAAACATACACACTAGTTCTTTATTTTTCTTAATATATTGATTAAGATTTAAGTACCCTTTGAAATACCCTAACCTCAAAGTGATTACATGAGTATCATCTAAGAAATTACCATTTATTCTACAATGTAGACTCCAAGGTTGGTCACCCTGGATACGATATTTTGTGTGATGGTGTAATTCATTTCATTGGTCGACCACCCATAAGCTTTTTCGTCTGATAACCAGTGTTGTAAAAATCGCGAATAGGCGGCGATTAGTCGTCGATTAATCGTTAGTTGGATAGTAACTGAGTAATTTTTCATTAATCAGTCAATTAATCGCTAGTCAGGCCTAGTCGGGCCTAGTGGGACCTAGCCGGCCAGCCAAAAATCGGCGATTCTGGCAAGATTCCGGCAAAAATCATGTATATTCCGGCCAAAACCTCTAAATTCCGGGCAGTTTCCAACCAAACCATGTGAATTACAACAATTAATCTTGTACACTTAAAAAAATGAGTTGAGTAAGAGTTAAAACCTAGCTATTTAAAATATTTACCTACAAAAATGTGTATATGTATATATAAAACTGAAAATTACATATAAAAAACCTGATCCGATTAATCCTGAGTAGTCCCTAGTCTCCACCTCACCGGCTGACTAGCGACTGGCGAGTTCTCCAACCTTGCTGATAACCATGGCTCGTGCGACCAGCAATATATATACAACAGTGGTAGGTAAGGATCAATGTGGTCAAATTCCTATCTAAGCCTACTAGTGAGAATGTGCGCGCATTGCAGCGGGACTAAAAACCATACCAAACTATATGATAGGGTAGAGCAGAGATTGAATGTCGCATTCATCCCATTCAATGGCCATGTGGATTGCTCTTTAATTGCAAAGACTGAAACCAACGATGGTAGGCAAGAAGCCGTGACTGGGTGTGAACTCATGAGATTAGGTTTGATGATTTGGTGAAACAACCCCTTCGGTATGTTTGTAAAAATAGTTTTATAAAACTTGGTTTTATATAAAAGGTTGCAAAGATTATATATAAATGCCTACATATTAGTCTCTTCTTTTACTCTTCAAAACCATAGTACACCCTTTGTCAATCTATTTTTACGAAGAATTTCTTGCTTCTTGTGAGACTTGAATCCAAGACTTCACAAGTTAAAGCTGAACACCAGAAACCCTCAGGTTTATTGCAGCAGTTAGAAATGCCAGTGTGGAAATGAGAATTGATAACAATGGACTTTATTACCAAATTACCCAAGACAAGGAAAGGTAATGATACAATCTGGATGATTGTAGACAGGCTAACTAAGTCAGCTCATTTCCTACCAATGAAGGAAACTTTCAGTATGGAACAGTTAGCTAAGTTGTATGTAAATGAAATAGTTTCATTACATGGAATTCCTTTATCAATTGTGTCTGATAGGGATAGCCATTTTACCTCTTATTTTTGGACAAGTTTCCAAAAAGCAATGTGAACCAAGTTAAATCTAAGCACAACTTATCATCCTCAAACGGATGGACAAAGCGAAAGAACAATTCAGACAGTGGAGGATATGCTTAGAGCTTGTGTAATTGATTTCGGAGGTAATTGGGACGATCACTTACCCTTAATAGAATTTTCTTATAATAACAGCTATCACACCAGTATCAATGCTGCACCATTCGAAGCACTTTATGGACGAAAGTGCCGAACTCCAGTCTGTTGGGCAGAAATTGGAGAAAAGCAACTATCTGGACCTGAAATAGTGCAAGAAACAACCGACAAGATCATTCAAGTCAAGGAACGACTAAAAGCAGCACGTGATCGACAAAAGAGTTATGCTAATAACAGACGAAAGCCGTTGGAATTTCAGGTAAGAGATAAAGTGTTGTTGAAAGTCTCTCCTTGGAAAGGAGTGGTAAGATTCATCAAAAGGGGAAAGCTAAGCCCCAGGTATGTTGGACCTTTTAAGATTATTAGAAGAATAGGACCTGTAGCCTATCAACTACAACTGCCAGAGGAAATGGCAGGAATACATGATATATTTCATGTATCTAATCTCAAGAAATGCTTAGCTAATGAATCACTGGTAGTACCTCTTAAAGATATAGAGGTAAATGAACAACTTAAGTTTATAGAAAGGCCTCTACAGATTGAAGACAGGAAAGTTAAGAACCTCAAGCATAAGAGATTAGTTCTGGTCAAAGTGAAATGGGACTCCAAAAGAGGACCATGTATACATGGGAGCTTGAATCAGAAATGCAAAGGAAATACCCGTATTTGTTCCAGTAGATCTCGAGGACGAGTTCTAAAACAAGGTAGGGAGGATATAACAACCCTCCAAAATATTTTCAACACCCTAATATATATTAAAATATCCCAATATGTCCTAAAATATACCCCGTATGTAAAAACCGAGCCCAAATACCTTTATTTTTATAAAAATTAAGTAAAAACAAAATTCTGGTGTCGCTTGCGGGGCGCGTAGCCTTTGGCTACTGCTTACGCGGGCCGCGACAGCCCAACATCAGGGCGAAACCCTAGCGTGCCACGTGTCAACATCGTGTCAGGTCTACTCTCGATGAATCAGCAACCCTAGCAGCTACACCCCTACTACGCGGGCCGCGTAGCTCCTGGTCTCATCTTACGCGGGCCGCGAGAAACATGATTTCAGCTCCTATAAATTGGGAGCTCGGGCCTTCAAACGAATTCGCTCACAATCTTTTCTTTCTCTCGAAATTTCACATAGCAAGCATTATTCTCGGGTATAATACTCCCTAAATAATGAAGTTCTGCTCTGTTGTAAGTATCATAACCCCGGTTACGTATTAGATACGCTGCCTGATTGATCCAGGGTTCCGTAACGGCTGTCGTGGTTCTGCCCGACATAGTCATTGGAATGCCGTCTCTGGGAGGGTATCATTAATATAAATAATGGGTTACCATACTAACACGTGTGCATTTGTGTAAATTATAGATAATCACCAGGAAACCCTTAAAGGAAATCTAAGGCAGCAATGTGAGTTTATCCTCTTTTTGTAAACCTTTTTATGAGTAATCTCCTTTTTGTAAACTGTTTTACAAAACCTTAATTATTTTACAATGAGATTAAACAGTGATTGAGTCTTTGTAATTCTTCAATTACTGCCTGTATGTTGGGGTTTTGTATACAAAACGTGGAACACGTTACCATTGGACAAAGAGTTAGCCAATGGGTAATATGACCCACCAGTCAGGATTGACAGTACTGAATGAGTAATTGTGTAGATGTAAACATTGTAATCGCTCTCAATACTGTGTTAATTGATAAAACTCTTCGTGATTAAACTGGGATTCACTCACCAATATTTCCTACAGACAAAATGTTTTTAAACGCGTTTCAGGTAACAAAATGTGAAAGCCAACATAGAAGCCAGCTGGACAGCACTGAAGGCTTGGAAAAAGTGGCTATAAAAGTTACCTAAATAAAAGAATATGTTTTATTCAATAAAATAGAGATTATCTCTATAAATAAGTTGTAATGAAAACTTGGGTTTTATCCCAATATTATAAAAGTGTGGTATTACTCTGATAAAATATTTCCTAACTACGGTCCTGATGAAATTTCCGCTGCCAAATAATGATAATCACCGATACCACTGATGTGTGCAAAATGCAACATATAAATTACATCAAATGAGGCGTAAAACTAACCCTTTTAAGTACTAATGTTGGAAAAAGTGTGTTTTTTTCTTCCTTTTGTATTTTCAGGATAAAATGAGCTCGAATGAACAAAAGAAGCTAAAAGGCAGCTAAATCTAACAAAAATACAAGAAAAGGGATAAACGTGGCATGCCCGACCCCTCGACTGCATCTTCCCAAGCAAAAACAAGAGAATAAAAGGCTGAACATGCCCTGTGCTCAGTGAGCACGGGGGCGTGCCCAAGTATCTGCAGAAAAGACAAAGCTATAGAAGCTTCTATCACCCACCATGGGAGCTTGCCTAGCGGACACGGGGTCGTGGTCAACTCTAAGATTCGCAGAATCTGAGGAAATCTTGATAGTACAGATACGCTTCTGCACACGGGGTCGTGCCCAACGGACATGGGGGCGTGGTCAACTAATGCAGACAAACTGCAATTAATGAAGAAAGAGAAGGAGGATGGACACGGGGCCGTGCCTGAGCTGCTGTTCAGGCTATAAATAGGGGTGCTTGGCTCATTTGCAAATCATCCCTTGGCAAACCACCTCTCTCACACTACACCCACCCTCTACCACCATCAGAACCCACATCCACCACCATCATCCATCATCCATCATAGAGTGTGTGTAGTAGTCTCGGGATCCAAGATTGATCGTAAGAGTTCTTGACAATCAAAGGCCATGTTTGCCTAAGTCTCTTACATCACTTGGTGAAGACAAGTGTCTAGTGTAATACTTTTTATTTTTAATCTTTTCGCACTTTTTATTTGGTTATGTATTAATGACTTTAATAACTAGTTTCTTATGTTGAAGGTGAGTCTTCCTTATCGTTTGTCCGTGATGTCTTGGCATTATTTTACTGTCTATATAAAATAAAAGATTTTCACCATTCATATCTCCACGGTCTATATGGAGGTATGTTGGCTACCTGGGTTCGGGGGTTAAGGGAACGGTTTGGTAAGAGTCTTGCCTTGTTCAGTGCATAGATCCTACAAGGACCTGGGTCAACTTTAGTAGGATCTCCTTCAATACCCACTGGTATTGGATGGCGGGGGTCCGAACTCCTTGATCCCCTCATATGTAAACTACTATTAATACTTTAACCCGGCTACTTAGGACTCTATCCCTGCTGACTCAGACTACTTAGGCGAGGGTAACGTCACCTCCAGAAGATGGGCCTACCACAATATGCATTAATAACTTAATTAATTATCTTTCAATAATCCAACCCTTTAGGATTGTATCCTTGCTGACCCAAACTACTGGGTTGAGGGTAACGTCACCTTCAGAAGAGGGGCCTACTACAATAACTAAGATAATCTCTTAAAAAGTGCAAAAGTGCGGAAATAATCAAAGGTTACACTAAACACGAGTCGGATCCAAGTGATTCATCTTGTCTATCTGTTTTTATTTTATTTTATTTTTCAGCATTTTAGTTAGTTTTATTTTTTGAAGTTAAAAATCTTTTTCTAAACTTTTGATTTGATTAGACGTTGAGGATAAACCGGTATTAAAAGCTCTTGTGTCCTTGGATGACCTCGGTATCTTACCAACGCTATACTACGCTCACGATGGGTGCACTTGCCCATATGTGTGTTTAGTGTTAGTAAATATCGTGTTATATAAATTTAAAACTTGGCTAAAAAGTGTTAAAGGGCTTAAAATATACATTTAAACTATACGACACTTCACACGCATCAAGTTTTTGGCGCCGTTGCCGGGGACACAAGGATTTTAAGAAAGCTTAAAATCGACGGCCTAATCAGTTTTTCAAAACCTTTCTTAAAACGCGCACATTTTTCTGCATTTAGTTAGTTTTTGCATTTACAGTAACCTGTACACGGGCCGTGCTCACTGAACACGGGGCCGTGCTGCATATTTTTCATAAAAACACCCAGATACAGAGCCTGAACACGGGGCCGTGCTCACTGAACACGCCCCATGCTCAACGAAATCAGTAACCTCAATTAAAACGCCCAGATACAGAATCTGAACACGGGTCGTGCTCACTAAACACGGGGCCGTGTCCAGCCTCTGTTTCCGTTTTTATTTTTGTTTTCTGGTCTCGAGACTTTGTTGTGGTCTGCTGAGTGATTCTCATGGATCAATACTCAGGAGGTTACAACTACACCTATGAGGAGGATGATTATAGGGAAGATTATTGCACTAATTGTGGTGACCCGCACTCGGTTCAATATTGTGACTTATTTCAACCATCCACTTCATACACATACTATGAGGAGCCCAGGTACGAGCCATCAACTTCATACACAACCTATGAAGACCCAAGGTATGAACCTCCTCCCTCATACTCATATTTTGAAGAACCAAGGTGTGAGCCTTCATACTCATACTTTGAGGAACCAAGATATGAGCCACCACCTTCATATGCTTATTATGAGGAACCATGGCGTGAACAAACCACCTCGTATGAGTATTATGAAGAACAAAATTACGACCTTTATCCATCATATACTTACAATGAAGGACAATGGTGTGAACGATCTACTTCCTATGAGTATTATGAGGAACAAAGGATCGAACAACCAGATTCAATCTTTGAGGATCCCGATCCTTATTCTATCACCGATATAACCGATAAGATAATAGAGCACATTAAAACTATCGAACGTTGTATATTGGAATCTCGCGCAAGGGAAGAGGAGTCCCATGCAAGAGAAGAATTAAATAAAAAAGAGATAGTTGAAAGTGTAAAAATGGAAGAACAAATAAGTGAAAAACCGACACATGAGTTAAACAACAAAAAGGGTGAGTCCGACAACATTGAAATTCAAGAAGAGTCTAATTTTGAAAAAATTAATCTCTTGTCACCTTCTTTCGAAAATCATTGTTTAGTACCCACTCATGCTAAATTTTTAAAAGAGTTAAACACTAACACTAAAATTGACGAAACGGTAAGCATTAAGTTAACTATTGATCAAACTTTGCTAATAAAAGAAGATCAATTTGAAATTAACATTACACCGGTTCCATGTTTTTTTCAAAATTCATTTATTAGTAATATCACAATTGATAAAAATCTTTGTGTTAACATAATGCCAAACTACATTTTCGAAAAATTAAGTATTGGTGATTTTTCTCCACTTCAAATACCCATTTTTCTATCCAATCAGAAAGTAATAAAATCAATCGGTGTAGTTGAGGATGTCTTGGTTCAAACAAATCAGATGGTAATCCCAACCGACTTTGTCATCCTTGATGACGCTCCTCTAGTGTTGGGGCGACCTTTTGTAAAAACCCACGAAGCTTTGAAAAACCGGAAGCACAACAATCTATCTATTCAATTAGGGGCATTTAAAAAAAGTGTCGATCTTGAGCGTTCAATGAAATATCCATTCGGCAATAATGACCCCCTAATTGAAGATGAAGATGAACCACCCGATACAAGTGAAGAGATTGACCACTTTGTTGAAGAAGAGGTCGCCATAGAACAAACTTTTGTAGTTCTTGATCGAAATGAGCAACCAAATAAGGAGTCTCCTAAAGACCCACCTCTTGAGCTCAAAGAACTTCCAAAAGGTTTGGAATATGCTTTTCTAGACAAAGATGGTAAATCACCTGTAATTATTTCATCTAAATTAACTAGCTTAGAAAAAGAAAAATTAGTTACACTTTTGAAAAAACACAAAAATGTGATCGCTTGGAAGCTTGTAGACATTAAGGGCATAAGTCCTTCCATGTGCACGCACAAAATTTTAATGAACGATGACTACAAATCGGTAATACAACCACAACGTTGAGTAAATCCAAATGTTCAAGAAGTGGTTAAAAACGAAGTCATCAAATTACTTGACGCTGGACTTATTTACCCAATCTTCGATAGTCCTTGGGTAAGTCTCGTCCAAGTAGTTCCAAAGAAAGGAGGTATGACGGTAATAACTAATGAAAAGAATGAATTAATACCAACGAGAACCGTCACAGGATGGAGGGTATGTATAGATTATAGACGATTAAATGAAGCAACAAGGAAAGATCACTTTCCTTTGCCCTTCATTGATCAAATGTTAGAAAAATTATCCGGTCATAAATTTTATTGTTTCTTGGATGGTTTTTCAGGTTACTTTCAAATCCCGATAGCACCAGAAGACCAAGAAAAGACAACTTTCACATGTCCCTATGGAACTTTTGCTTATCGACGCATGCCATTTGGTCTATGTAATGCCCCCGCAACCTTTCAACGTTGCATGGTGGCTATCTTCCATGACATGATAGAAAAGGCAATGGAAGTCTTTATGGATGACTGTTCTATCTTTGGAGATTCATACGGCCAATATAACCTTGAACGAATGCTATCCCGATGTGAGGAAACCAACCTCGCCCTTAACTGGGAAAAATGCCATTTCATGGTAACGGAGGGAATAGTACTCGGTCATAAAATCTCAAGCGAAGGAATGGAGGTTGATCGAGCAAAAATTGACACTATTTCTCGATTACCACCCCCATCCTCCGTGAGAGCTATCAGAAGTTTCCTAGGACATGCCGGATTCTATAGGCGATTTATCAAAGACTTTTCTAAAATCTCAAGACCTCTAACAAGATTAGTTGAAAAAGATGCCCCTTTCATCTTTGACAAGGATTGCAATCAAGCATTTCTAGCACTCAAGGAAATGCTAGTCAATGCACCTATCATGATAGAGCCTGATTGGAAATTACCTTTCGAAATCATGTGTGATGCAAGTGACTTTGCAGTTGGAGCAGTCTTGGGACAAAGAAAAGAAAAGCATTTTCACCCAATTTATTATGCTAGTAAAACACTTAACGATGCACAAGAAAATTACACAACAACTGAAAAAGAGTTACTAGCTGTGGTATTTGCTTTTGATAAATTTCGTTCTTACCTTGTTCTTTCTAAAACAATAGTCTATACAGATCATGCAGCCATTCGATATCTCTTCAAGAAACAGGATGCTAAACCGCGTTTGATTCGGTGGATTCTACTCCTCCAAGAATTTGATATTGAAATCAAAGACAAAAGAGGAGCGGAAAACACCGCAGCAGATCATCTTTCGCGCATAGAAGACCCAGCTTTAGAGGCAACCAGGGATGAACAAATCAATGAAAAATTTCCAACGGAGTCCTTGGAAATGGTGGAATATAGAGAAGAACCATGGTACGCCAACTATGCTAACTACTTAGCTAGCGGTATAATCACCAAAGGATGGCCGCATCATCAAAGAAAAAAGTTCTTTGCTGATGTAAAGCATTATTTTTGGGAAGATCCTTATCTTTTCAAAATGTGTGCCGACCAACTCATCCGCCGGTGCGTACATGGTAGCGAAGCAAGAAGAATTCCCCGCCATTGTCATGAAGGTCCATACAGAGGACATCATGGTGCCGCCAGTACCGTACGAAAGGTATTTGATTCAGGATTTTATTGGCCAACCGTTTACCAAGACGCCCAAAGTCTTGTCAAGACATGTGATGCTTGCCAACGAATAGGTAATATTTCTTCCAAAAACGAAATGCCACAAAATGGCATTCTTGTTTGTGAAATTTTTGATGTGTGGGGACTCGACTTTATGGGACCTTTCCCACCGTCAAAAGGAAACAAATATATACTTGTAGCGGTAGACTACTTGTCTAAACGGGCAGAGGCCGAGGCACTTCCAACAAATGATGGAAGAGTCGTTGTAAGATTTCTGAAACGTTTATTTTCTCGTTTCGGCACACCACAAGCATTAATAAGTGATAGAGGTACCCATTTTTGTAATCATCAACTTGAAAAAAATCTTAACAAGGTATGGGGTCTATAATCGGGTTTCAACGGCATATCACCCTCAAACAAACGGACAAGCCGAAGTGACTAATAGAGGTTTAAAACGAATACTTGAAAAAACCGTAGGATTAAACCAAAAGGAATGGGCCGATAAATTAGATGATGCTTTATGGGCTTTTCGAACTGCTTATAAAACAACAATAAGTACAACCCCATATAAGCTCGTCTATGGAAAAAGCTGTCATTTGCCAGAAGAAATTGCACACAAGGCCTACTGGGCAATTAAAAATGTAAACTTAGATTTAGAATTTGCCGGTAAAATCCGATTTTGTCAATTAAATGAATTAGACGAACTAAGGAATTATGCATACTCTAACTCCGAAATTTATAAGGAAAGAATGAAAATTTTGCATGATAAACACATTAAACCTCATGAATATCGAGTAGGAGACAAAGTTCTATTGTTTAATTCACGACTTCGATTATTTCCTGGCAAACTAAAGTCTAGGTGGTCAGGACCTTTTTCCATCACCCATATTTTCCCACATGGTGCAGTAGAAATTAAATCTCGAAATGGAAATCCGTTCAAAGTCAATGGCCAACGGCTGAAGCTCTATCAAGGATTCATTGAGGATGAGGAAGAAGAGATCTCGTTTCAAACGATCGAAGAATGAAAGCATCAACATCATACCTGGTAAGTTTCAAGCAAGCAGGATGACATCTAATTCGGTAAGTCTTCTAACCAAGTTTTCTGGAAACAGGGCACTCAAACGAGCACTTAAAAAAAATTTCAAAACTTGCTTGAACACGAGGCCGTGTCCAGTGGACACGGGGCCGTGTCTGCGCAACTATCAGGATAAAACCCATTTTTCATGTCAGTTTCTTCATTCCACACGCCCCGTTTCCCCGAAAACCCTTTGGTTCAGGCGATTTTTCTGCAAGATTTCGACGTCTCCTCTAATTCTAACAACATCAAGGTATGATTCTATCATCATTAGTAGTTAGATTAAGCACTTGCATGTAGTTTAACATAAAAAATTTGGGGAAAATCTAGGGTTCTTGAACTTCATCCGGATCGAACCTTAAATTTTTGCTTAGATCTGCTAGCATTAGTTTAGATACATACATGTTATAGGAAGTAAATCAACTTGTATTGTTCATAGATTTGACCGATTTCTCACAAAAACACTAAACCCTTGTTTTTGAACCAAAAAAGATAAAATTGAAGGGGTAAACGGTTTGTTTTGGGAAAAACGACTTTAGGGGTTTCATTTTCGGGGAAAACCGCCCCTACTGGACCAAAAATTTTCATGTTTTCGGGACCGGGTCGAAAAATGGGATTTTTGGGAAACAGACGTCAGGACACGGGGCCGTGCTCACTGAGCATGGGGGCGTGTCCAGTCAAACTCAATCCAACATGGGGCGTGTCCGCTGAACACGGGGCCGTGTTCAGCCTACTGTTTTCAGTTTTATCCGAAAATTTCACTGTTTCATGCTAATTGTTTGGTGTTTCCTTTCAGATGTCCAAGAAATTCACGCGGTTCAATGCAAATGAGTTGGACGCTAGAGCAAGATACGACGTGCTTCAAACCAGGCCGGAGGAATATCCAAGAACATTATGCATGGATCTTCTAGGAGCAGTGAACCAGCATGACCGATTTAACAACCTAGTCACCGGCCCACTAAGAGCCGCTTTGTGCACTCGACTTCGTTCAGTCCATGAATATAACCTGGAATTCTACAGCCCATTTGCTTTCAAAACAAGAGCTGATCCATTTGATAATGATGGTGTAGAATTCCGGTGTGGAGGGACCAGGTACTCTATCTCGATAGCACAGTTCGGGTCGATAGTTGGGTTGTATGCAGAGGAAGATGCTGGGGATGAAGAAAACACTGGAGGATTACGTGAGATACCAGAAAACCAACGCCAGGCTGCTTGGGCACAGATAGGAGAAGGCCCCTACAATCCGAGCAGCACTAAGAGCACTAAGTTGAGGAACCCTCTTTACCGTTACATCCATAGGGTCCTCACTTACTCTCTTAGTCAGAGGCACGACAGCAGCGGCGTTGTAGGTTTAAGGGATCTACTAGTCCTTCACTGCATCCATACCCGCACTGTCACACCCTGGCTTTGCGGAAGTGTGGTTAATTTGGTGTGACTTCTTAATACCATAGCTTAACCATAACAAAGCTATATGAAATAAAACCATGCAAGATCATCCATTCGATTAAGTTTTAAAAACCAAATACAATAACATTGTCTTAACGGAAACACATCCTAGCGACATAAACATTGTTCAACAAACACAACACAACATAACATAAGCATAGTTTAAGGACTGTGACTTGTCCAGGAAAGAGTCACATTCCCCAAACCCGGATGACCTCGTAACTAGTGCAGCGGGAAAACGTGTCATACCGCGCCAGATCCTTTAATTCCCTGAAATACATGTAAGTTGAAAAATCAAAAATAATGTTGAGCGAGTTCATGTGTAAGTGAGTAAATAAACCTTTGTAAGTATAAAAATCCTGGTATGTAGCAAATAAGGGAATTGAGATCACCAATGGTTTGCAAGGCCATTGATATGTGTGAAGTGCAAGTAGGGAGACTCAAACCTAGCGGATTTATGCGTCGGGCACGAAGTCACCCCGAGGTCCGTTTCTAGTTTGGCCTGGGGCTGGGCTCGCTACACCCAGATAGATCTACCGCTCATGTCCCTCGGTCCTACCATGAGGACTAATGGCCTCATGTTGCTCCTACCCACTCACATGATCTAAGTAGTAAACCTCCTTACGCTAACCATACCATGTATAAAGTACTTGTAATCAAAGTAACATGTATTTCACCCCCGTAGTTTAGAAAACTGAAAACAGTTAAGAGAAAAGGGGGACATGAACTCACAGTGGTGCGTCTCTACCAAGTATACCTCCAAATCAAGCAGCTGTGTGTCGACCTACACGTACTAACTCTATTAGACGGACGGCCGTGCCTTAGCTTTAAGGTTTAAGTTTTTGGGGAAATAGTTAGACAACTATTTCGTGTTTACATTCTGTATACTTGGTAATCATTTTCCTTCCCAAGGATGGGGGATTTAATACATGTGTGTTCGTAAATCTTTGAAATATATTATTAAGTCTCACTTACTATATATTTATTCCTAACTCCAAGATATAATTATTTTCCTCAAAAATATTATATTTTAACTCATATGATTTTCCCAAAATAATACTTTGTCAAAATTACGCGTTTATAAATATTTCCTTAAATTGCGTAAGTTACGTTTTAACGATCGAGTGGTAATAATAATTACCGGCGTAACTTATGTATTTATCGTAGAGGCGTTCGTATTATTTTGGATTCGTTAACATTCGATAATATTACTTTCACCCTAAAATAATATTTATACACTTCACAAAATAGTTGACAAGTGACGTTGTGAAAAATAAATATATTTACTAAATATACATTTATTGCGTTTTATTTTGTGAAATCCCACCTCCGATATTTTGTAAATAAAGTCGTGGCAAAACTTATATTTTGAAAACATGTCGAGAAGTATTTCTAACACTTATAGTGAAAATAATTCTAAGTGTTAGGTTTTTAGAAAAATTTCGCCAGAGGTTCCTCTGTAACTGGAGGTGGCCACGCTCTCAAGCGTATCATTTTCTTTTATAAATCAACCCAACAAATTTTTTCTTATTTAACCAAAACAATATTCAACGCATCAACTAGTTAATAAACATGTAATTCGCAAGAATCTCATGAACTTGTAGTTTTTCCAATACTATGCTGTAAATCCCAATACTTTAAGCGGATCTTTATATAAAGCAATCCGATTTCGTAAAAACCTCATTTTTTAGGGAAATTCCGTCCTTACAACTTCTCGTCATCTTTTTCAAAAATAGTTATTTTGTCGAAAGTGTGTGCTACACAAGTGTTTACACACTTGCGCGTTCTAAAAATCATTCGTGTTAGTGTAAGATCCGTCTTTAGAAAACATGATTTCTTTGATACTTGGTTCTTTGAAAATACCGCTTGTAGATACATAGATCTACTAGTTTTAAACACTATTTCACAAGCAAAATCGCTTTTACACAAGTTCATGATTCGTGTGTGGTAGAGTTTCATCCTTTAACCCTTGTTACTTCCAAAACAACCTTATGTCATGATCCATGATCATGACCACCCCGGGTTAAATGACGATCCGAGCTACCACAACATAGATCGGGTCCAAATAATTACACAAATCAACTACTACAAGATTTACACAACATATGAGCTTTTAACCATCATTACAAGCATTTTTAGTAAACTTTTGTGTGTCATTTTGTAAGATTACAAGTTTTAACCGTTACAAATCATTTTAACCACTTCAAAATAGTTCGAGAGGGTGATTATAGCAACTTACTACTAGCTCGAGGCTAGGGAAGAATCTAAGCGCAAAATGAGAGGATAAAAGCAATAGAGTGAGGTCCTTCGTCTTCCGAATGCACCAAGCCTCCTTATACGTGATCCTTAACGCTTGTGTAAGCTTGGAATGGCAAGATTAAAATCGAAAGATGGATGGATGGTAGAGGGGTGTTCGGCCGAGAGTTTATAGAGAGGAGAGGGAGAGTGTTTTGTTGATTTGTGAAATGTGAATGACCAAATGTGTAAACTCTAGTTCTTATAGGCAAAAGTTTAGGTTAATATCCAATGGTTTCCATGTCCACTAGATATGGGACAAATGAGAATTGTTTAATCAAAATGGTACATGTGTGGGTCACATTGTGACCGAAATCGGCCAAGGGGGGGGGGGGGGTAGCTAGTTCATTTCTAACCAATTAGTTAGATAATAGTTAGGTTAATCTAGGCTAGTTAAGTGATTAACCCGGTTAGTAGTGTGTTGTGCGTTACAGTGGGTGTTAGGGTATTCAGGGACCCTAACTGGCTCAGAAAAAGATAAATAATGTTATTAACAATATTTTCATGTTCCGGGTATAGTCCGGTTGTTCGGTTGGATAGCAATCCGTTAAAGCGTTAAACAAGCTTTAAAGTGTCGTTAATACCATTTTTAGTGACACAACTTATTCCTCCAAAGTGTCGGGAATATTTTCCTCATGTTTTGGCACTTTATTAGGTAGCTTAATGCTGAATTATTATGTAAAGTGTTGAATTCTTGTGCTTAGAGCACGTTTTAGGCACATCCAGTCATTGTAACCTATTCCTAGAGACGCAGTTCTACAACCCTTGTATCCCTACACTCACCACTAGTGTAGTAAAATATTTCTGGCTCATACAGGCCTTAGAGGCAGTGTCTGCCTGATGCTGGCTTTATCAGCATGTTCAATAGGTTATCCGTTCATTGTGCTACTGTGCTTTTGGTGCATCATGTTTGTCACTAAGGTTCAGCATGTAAATAATGTAGTGACGGTAAGTAAAGTATGATGCAGGTATATGCATGTATCAGAAATCAAGTAGCAGTTCATCAGTAATTTCAAACAAGCACAGTAATTAAGTAGTAATTAATTATTAATTAAGTCGTACGGATACCTGGTTTAGTGAGGGTTGTCACACGCACCAACCTTGATGTTCCGTACCTCCTGCTCCGAAACATGCATTGGAACCAGCTTGCTACTCCCCCGACTCCTATCTTCTTTGGGGAATGGATCTACCGTCTCTTCAAGCATTTCGTGAACATGCCTGTCACACCCCCAAAATCCACGTGCGGAGTATCACCGCTTGGAGGCGTGACTGACCAGGATCAAGCCACCAATCATATTGAACAAGCGTGTAAATAAATATAAAACCCAACACAATATAATTGGTGTCCAGACAAAACATATTTTAAGTAATCAGCGGAAGCATAATGTTTAAAACCAAGGTAAAAGTTTAAATGTATCAAAAGTTAACATGGCATTTGACTATCCATGTCCCACAACGACCATGCCTCCTCGTGCAAGCTCCCTAAGTACCTAACGACCTGCAAGGCATGTAACAACGAGTCAACAGCAAAGTTGAGCGAGTTCACAGTTGGTGTTCTTTGTTAAGTTGTTTCGAAAACCATGAGTTTGTTTGTAAGTTATAGTTAACCAGTGGGGGGGCTTCCCCATGTGAACCACTAGGCGCGTTTACCATATCGACTACTGACTGAAGTAAGTTGGTGCCCTAGTCAATGTCTATCATCATTGACGTGCCATAGTCCACGCCCGTCCTCTGCGGCACCGTGTGAGGCTTGTCAAACCTAATAGCGCTATTTAACTAATGACCCGTTCGCCATTGGCCTCGGCGATTAAGTCGATACAAAATGAGGGACTTAATGATAGAGTTTTTGGTCTAGTATCAATGTTGTCACCCTTCAGTTAAGAGGGTGGAGGTACGTGTCCCATATAAGGAGATTACGCAGGTTACAATGTTGTCACCCTTCAATACAGAGGGTGTGTACGTGTTCCAACCCAGGATATCACGTAGTTTCAGTTTAAATCCTTTACCCATTCCCAACCCTTGGGAATCCCATGCCTTGTGGAAAGTGTGAACTCACCTTGGTTTGCTCGGTATGCTAAATTACGTGTTCACAAATAATCAGTCAACTCCTATAGTTATGCACGTATACCCAATCAGTACATGTTTGTAAGGTTTCACACACAATCTATGTCACAAAGTGTGCTTG
The DNA here is from genome assembly GCA_030545235.1 of Helianthus tuberosus. Lineage (NCBI taxonomy): Eukaryota > Viridiplantae > Streptophyta > Magnoliopsida > Asterales > Asteraceae > Helianthus > Helianthus tuberosus. The sequence continues at coordinate 191,770,360 of CM060448.1, forward strand.
GCAGTTAACATCATGTATCACGTAAGCAGTTAATCAATTAACAGGTTTAACAGAGTTAACGACTTAACGGAGTTAACATACTAACAGAGTTATCATGCTAACAGAGCTATCATACTAACAGAGTTATCACCCTAACAGAGTTAACACACTAACAGAGTTATCACACTAACAGAGTTAACACACTAACAGAGTTATCACACTAACAGAGTTAACATACTTAACTACTGTTACTTATAAGTTTCCGAGGAACCTTAACCTTCATCACGAGGAACCTTAACCTTCCTCAACTGAAGGTTCCCCAGGTAAGCATGATCATCGTCATCAGTTACAGAACACAGGAACCCTAATACATTCTAACAGTTACGACGGTTACAACAACCATTTGCTCAATCATAACAATTCATACAATCACTTTTAATTATTCAATTAACAGTTCGCATCGTCAATCATAACATCAACTTAACCACGAATTATACTACTCCAAATCACCCACACATACCAAACAGTAATACAAAATCCTTCGACAGCCAAACAATATGATCATCAAGCATTAACTAATGCATGAACAGTGGCCTAAACAACAGCTTTCATAACATAAGATCTATTCTACACGATTCATGACAGAAACATCAAACCATTTACATGCGGAACCGTATTCGGTAACCTAGTATCACAGAGTCATGATTTAAAACACACAATTAACGATAATATCAAACAATCAATCATGTGCGGATTAAACACTAACCGGAAAAGAAAAACTAATGGATTGATCGTGAAGAAAGGCTCCAATGTTGTAGTGCGGTCGCACAGGAGAAGAGTAGTTTAGGGTTTTCTAAAAGTGTTCTACCCTAAGCGATCTCACAAGATATAACGTAAATGTAATTGGGCCGGCCGAACAGTCTTGGGCAAAAGCCCGTGCCCGACGAAGGTTTCAAGTTCGCCGAGTATGTGGATGGGGAAGGTTAAGCTTCGTCAAGTATGAGGGTGACGAAGGTTTAGCTTCAGGTGTCTTCAGTTTCGAGGAAGGTTAACCTTCCTCGAGTGGTTGTTGTGGCGAAGCTTTCAAGCTTCGTCGTGTGTGTGTGTGGGTGGCGAAGGTTAATAATTTATGTCACATAATCGATTTTTACTTATTAACTAACACACGATACATAGTTCACACTTTAATATTTAAATAATCACATCCACATGTACCAACCATGAGCAAGTTGTAGTGCAAAGAATTACAAAAACAAATCATGAAACGAGTAATGTGTCAAGTAAAAACCTTGGAAACTCGGGTTGTCACAATGCCCAGGTCTTTCGAAAAGAGCCCATGGTCAGGAAGAGTGGACATGACCATCTGTCACTCCATGAACCTGATCTATGAAGCAGATGACGGGATACTGCTATGGGTCAAGCACTGCTGAATATGTCAAAGTACTGCTGGAGTCACAACAGTGGAAGGATTCAGCAGTAGTTTAGTTTGTTGTTATATAATGTATTGTAATTGGTGGTTAGCATAGAAGTATTTGTATTAGATCAGTTGTTAGAGTTTGTTGGGTTGTTAGATGTCACTTTCATGGTGACGTCAGCTTAGATGTTTCAGTGGTTTGTTTTGCCTATAAATGGAACAGTATCCTGTACTGTTTCATTTGATTGTCTGAGTGAGTTTATCTCCTCCAATCCTTTCATCTTGTGCAATCAACCAGTGAGCATCATGCTGAGGGGGAGCTTAGTATGTAAGCATATCTGTAATCATTATTGTATTGTAATCACTCGACTCAATGAGCAGCACGTGTTTACTAAAAACTATTTTCCTTTTTGATTGTGTTCACAAAGTTTGTTTCTATTTCCGCTGCATAAATCTTATCATATATTCAAGTTATAACAAACAAACACAATCATGAGACCCTCCGATCCTAACACTTTCTGCATTATTTTTCTTTCTTTTTTTTAACCTTGTGACGTGGATGTTTGAACGATGGTAATTTAGGATGTTTGCTATGGTTTGGTGTAGTGTTTATTGATGAAACAGGTACATACGAGGCTTAGAGTACTAAACATTAGTGCTACTAAAGCCGGGACAGGAATACCGAAGCCAGAAACCTGTTTTTCACCTTTGCAGACTGTCTACACGGGGTCGTGTCCGGCCGACACGCCCCCGTGCCCATTGCCCAGACCTGCTGTTTGTTAAAACTTTGCAGATTTTTGCCAGACACGGGGTCGTTCCCAGCCAACACGCCCCCGTGTCCACCTTCTATAAGTTCTCGTTACTGGCAATCTGACCATGGGGCCGTGTGTATCCAACACGGGGCCGTGTCCAGACGCCCAGTAACATAAAATTTTGCTTTTCACACCTTTTTACACATTCCAATCAACCTAAAAACTTATTTTTGGGACACATTGAGGATAATGTGTAATTTAAGTGTAGGGGATGCTAAAACCTTGAATTTTGCAAGTCCTAATTACAAGCCTTACACAAAACTCTATTGGAACCGCTAAACACCCCAACTTTTTTCAAAAATCTTTCATTTTTCTTACTTGTCTAGGTTTAATTTGGGAACTTCAAATTCTAAAAAGGTGATATTTTTACAAATTTACAACCGATAGCGTCGTGATAAAGAACCAACATAAGAAAATTATGAAACGGCATGACAAACCTAGTTAAAATTTGATTATATATACTTGATCATAAAAAAACCCATTCCCATAAAAAGTGAGTTTTGAGCCTTTATTGAGCATACAAATACACATCTTTAAACTAAATGCTCATTTTTCGTTTCTTGTGTGAATAGCCGCTTGGTTCCTACGACTCTAGAACTTGCCACGACGATACATTCCCAGTCCTTACCAACTTAAACCCGAGTAAGTAAATGATGGAGGCATTAGGACTAACCCTTTTTATTTCAACACCATTATTTTTCTTTTTTTTTACCACCTACCCAAAAAACCCACTAGTTAACCCCTTTGAGCCTAAACCTTTTCATTTCTTAACCCAAAACAAACACCCTTTTACCCACCAAAACCCTTTTTCATTTTAAACCCTTTATTTTAGTAACAAAGCTCGGTTTTTGTGTTACTTCCTTATTTAAAAAAAAATATTTGATTAAGAAGAAAAGAAAAATGAAGTTAGCAATAAACAAACAAAGCTCATCAAAAGAAGGCTTGTTTGAATAAAGCTTCATTGGAATAAAAAGTCATAAAAATATTTTGCGAAAACCGACGCGTTTTACGCCTTTCGCCCTTTTCCAACCACCTACCTTTAACCCAAGTCTAACCCTTCACCCCAAAAGTCCTCTTGATGTTTACAAAGGTATATAGTTAAAAAGGAGGAGAATTGATTGCTTGGCAAGCCTATGGTAGAAGTAAGGTCCATGCCGCTCTCGAGTGTTTCACAAAAATACATCTTCGGCCGAGTGTTGAGTGATCCCCCGTTAGGTATGTGAACTTGTATATAATGGAATTTTAAAAAGGCATGTTATGCCCTAATAAGTAATTAATCTTATGTAATGTTTTAGATAAATCATGACGAATAGGATTGTAAATAAATAAAAATAAAACTTAATAAAGAATCTTGGAAATCCTGACACTCTATCACAAGCCTAAAACCTTCTCTTCTACCCATTCCATTTGGGAGTGTAAAGCCACATTATAAAGAGTTTTGCTTGACGACAAGCAAAGATTCAAGTATGGGGGTATTTGATGTGTGCAAAATGCAACATATAAATTACATCAAATGAGGCGTAAAACTAACCCTTTTTTAGTACTAATGTTGGAAAAGGTGTGTTTTTGTCTTCCTTTTGTATTTTCAGGATAAAATGAGCTCAAATGAACAAAAGAAGCAAAATGGCAGCTAAATCTAACAAAAATACAAGAAAGGGGATAAACGTGGCATGCCCGACCCCTCGACAGCATCTTCCCAAGCAAAAACAAGAGAACAGAAGGCTGAACACGCCCCGTGCTCAGTGAGCTCGGGGGCGTGCCCAAGTATCTGCAGAAAAGACAAAGCTGTAGAAGCTTCTATCACCCATCACGGGGGCGTGCCCAGCGGACACGGGGCCATGGTCAACTCTAAGATTCGCAGAATCTGAGGAAATCTTGATAGTACAGATACGCTTCTGCACACGGGGTCGTGCCCAGCGGACACGGGGGCGTGGTTAACTAATGCAGACAAACTGCAATTAATGAAGAAAGAGAAGGAGGATGGACACGGGGCCGTGCCCGAGCTGCTGTTCAGGCTACAAATAGGGGTGCTTGGCTCATTTGCAAATCATCCCTTGGCAAACCACCTCTCTTACACTAGACCCACCCTCCACCACCATCACAACCCACATCCACCACCATCATCTGTAACAACCCTCGGTAAAACCAACACCCTTATAATATCTCTAACACTCTAATATATTTAAGAATGTCCCAATATGTCTTATATTACACCCCGTTTGTGAAAACCGAGCCCGAATTATGTTATAACATATAATATAAATTAAAAACAAGAAATTATAAGTTGAGGCGGGCCGCGTAGACCCACCCCAACCAGTCACGCGGGCGGTATCAGGGTCTAAACCTGATATCGTTGAAACCTTTAGTTCAGGCGGGCCGCGTAAGACTCTTTGTTAGTTAACACGGGCGCGAGAGATCATGAAACGCGGAGACATCCTGAAGCTGACACGTGTCGACATCGTGGCGAGTCTAGTAGCTGACCCAGCTAAGCTATAGTGTTGACCAGGGTTGACGCGGGCCGCGTAACCCTTGCCTGTGTTTTACGCCGCCCGCGACAGGACTAGAATCAGGAACTATAAATAGCAGGCATCAGTTTTCGTTTTCCGTCGCTCATTTCTTTCTTTCAATCTCGAATTCTGAAGTATTAAGCATAATAGTCGGGTATTATACCCCTAATTAGCGAGGTTCTGCTCCGTTGTAAGTATTATAACCCTAGTTTCGTAATAGTTACGCTGCCCGATTGATTTAGGGTTCCGTAACAACTGTCTTGGTTCTGCACGACGTAGTTGTTGGAATACCGTCTTGGGGAGGGTATCATTAATATTTTCAAAGGGGTACTAACCTATGTACATTTGTATAAATTATAGATTATATCCAGGAAACCCTCACAAGAAGTCTAAGATAGCAATGTGAGTTTATCCTCTTTTTGTTAACCTTTTTGGAATGTTTTAAAAAACCTTAATTGTTTACAATGTGATTAAGCGGTGATTGAGTCTTTGTAGTTCTTCAATTACTGCCGGTATTATGCGGTTTTGTATACAAAAATTATTACTACTTGCGAGTAGTAAGTCGGGAACGACAGTACGTTACAATTGGACAACGAGTTAGCCAATGTGTAACTTGACCATAGCCATAGATCCGGTCGAGTGGCAAATACTGAATGAGTAATTGTGTAGAAATAAACAATGTGATCGCTCTCAATACTGTCTTAATTGATAAAATGTTTCTTGATTAAACTGGGATTCACTCACCAGTATTTCCGACTGACAAATGTTTTTAAAACGCGTTACAGGTAACACAATGTGAACAGCCAATTAATGAAAGCCAGCTGGAGAGCACTGAAGGCTTGGGAAAAATGTAGCTATAAAAGTTACCTAATAAACGATGTTTTAAATACAATAAAATGGGGTTTGTCCCTATAAATGTGTTGTAATAAGAAACTTGGATTTTGCCCATGTGGTTATTAATATCAAATATGGTGGTTTTACTCTGATAAACATTTCCTAACTACTGTCCTGGTGTAAATACCGCTGCAAGATTAAATAACCTGATACCACCAAAACTCTGAGATCGCGTCCGCCCGTTCCCGGGAACCAGGGATCGGGGGTTGCGACAGAAGGTGGTATCCGAGCCTAGCCACTGGTCTGAGCCAAAGAAGTGTTCTGCTGACACTTAAATTCTAAATTTTATGTTAGGAAATAAATTATACGTGCATAACTGTATTTATTTGTTATATGTTATTTGACTATCTGTTAGTTTACAGTATGAGTGATCAAGGACCCTCAGACATGAATCGTCTGTTGTCTGAATCACCTAAGAGTGAAGGTACTTCGTCACAGCCTGCCCTTTCTGGGTATTCTGCTGATCAGGAAGAAGGAGTGTTTGCTCTTAGAGCTCAGTCAGAAGAGCCATTCCCGAATAAGAAACGAGGATGGTTCAGTAAGGAAGCTTATGCTCGTAGGAAGAGAATGCGAAAGTTGCAACAGCAAAGAGTTCTAGCAGCTGCTAAGTGTAGAACCGATGACCATACACAGGATATGCTTAATAGAAGCCTAGCTAATTTCCATATCCTAGCTACAACTGCTACTGACCCAAGTCTGGAACAACTAGTCAAAACCCAGATCAACCCATGGAGATAGAAAACCAGGAAAACCAGGTGGAGATGCATGACTTTAACCCAGAAGAAATTCCTAGGGTACCCGCACCAAACCCCCTAGATCCAAATTATGACCCATGGTGGGATGACAATAGGGACTTTGTGCAACGTTACCCTATCCAGGAATATCCACCCATACAGAACATAGAAGCCTACCCAGGTATGGACCCTTTAGATCCCTATTACCAAGATGAATATATTAGGGAAATTTTAGAGGATCCTTACCGATTTCAGGAATTGTCACCCCCATATCAGGAACCCGCACCCTAGATTCCAAACCCAGTCCGAGAACCTGCACCCCCAATGAGTGCAGAAAATGTTCAAGAACTTAGGACTTTTGGGGAGGAAATTTTAGAAAGCAGTGAGAGAATGCGTCAGGTGGGAAAGCGTCTCGTATGGAAATACGATGAACGCAATATGGATTTTTGGATAAATCCATATCCATGAATGTGAGAATGGAGGAAATGGTAGTAGTAATAATAATAAAATATAATAAAATAAAAATATGTGTGTATGGATGCATATTACTATTAGTGTAATTTTCTATCTGTTAGTATTGTAATTTTTATTTCTGTACTAGTGTGTAATAGACGCATAGTATATGAAAATAGAGTACAAGTCGAAATGATCGACGCTTTTGGCAAATATGCGTGTTATGTGATTAATTATATTAAGATATTAATTGTGATATTAATATGGGATAATTGTTTAAAATTCAGATGGCCGACGAAGGAAATCAAGGAAATCTGAATAATGATAACCAGAGTAACATTAACGTGGTTAATGAGAATCCAAGCATCAATAACAATAACAATCAAGTGGATAATAGTGCTATCCAACACATAGTAGCACAGGGAATTATAGATGCAATGCCATTTATTCTTCAAACTGTTAAAGATGCTGATAATAAAAGTAAGCATAGCAGTAAGCGACCAAGCGAACCAGAAAACAGCGTGAACAATGGACCTGTACTTCAAGTGCCCATTCCCAAAAGAAGAAGAACCATGCCTTATGGTTGTTCTTATAAGGAATTCTGGTCATGTAAACCAATGGAATTCTCGGGCAACGAAGGGGCCATTGCAACCCTACGCTGGATAGAAAAGACTGAGGCAGTCTTAAGGATAAGTAAGTGTGCTGAAGAAGACAAAATACTGTTTGCTTCTAATCTGTTTAAGAATGCAACACTAGAATGGTGGAACATTATCCTTCAATCAAAAGGAAGTGATAGAAACTACAATATGGAATGGGAAGAATTTAAGAACAAGGTAGAAAGGAAATTCTGTCCACCTAATGAAAAAGAACAGATAGCAAACAAATTCCTAAACCTTAGGATGACTGGTGTGGATAGCAAGGGGTACACTAAGTTATTCTTCGAATATGCTAGGATAGTGCCAAATCTTGCTTCACCAGAACCAGTGTTAATCTCTTGTTATATTTGGGGATTAATTGGAGAGATTAGACACGTAGTCAAGGCAGCTAGACCTCAAACCATAGAAGAAGCTGTAGAACTAGCCAATACCTTGACTGATGAGTTAGTCCGTACCCGAGAAGAGGATCAAAGGAGGAACCTAACCCAGAAGTTGACCCAAGAATTTCGTTCTGGAAATTCTAACCGTGGGAAAAATATAGGTTCCGGAAGAAAGCATTCCGGAAGATGCTCCATATATTGTAACTTTTGCAAAATATCGGGACACAAGGAAGAAAACTGCAGGAAGAAAGCTAACAGCAGGGTATGTTACAATTGCGGAGAACAAGGTCATTTCAAGCTAAATTATCCAAAATTAGCTCCAGCTCCAAACAACAAGAATAATAAAAATGCTAGAGCATTTGTTCTGACTGCAGAAGAAGCAAAAATGATCCCAGATGTCATAGCTGGTACGTTTTTAGTTAATGATGTTTTTGCCAAAGTATTATTTGACTCTGGTGCAAACCAAAGTTTTTTTTAATACATCGTTTTGCAAATTTCTAAATCAGTCATTAACTAAACTACCACAAGAATGCTTAGTAGAAACAGCTAATGGGGAAACTGTTAGAATTTCCGAAATCTTGCAGGGAGCAAGCATAGAAATTTTAAATCAAAAGTTTATTGCAAATCTTTATCCCATGAATCTGGCAGGATTCGATGTTGTTTTAGGAATGGATTGGTTAATAGCCAATAAAGCCAGTATTTTATGTGATCAAAAGTTAATTCAAGTAAATTCACCAAAAGGTAAAACGATCACAATTAAAGGAGATAAAATCTCTAGGTCTACTAAATTCATTTCTGTGATGAAAACTGCAAGTTGTATGAGAAAAGGTTCTATAGTGTATTTGATTTCCATAATCACTAACACTAAAGGAAAGGATTTAAAAGATATTCCAGTAGTATCTCAGTTTCCAGATGTATTTCCAGAAGACTTGCCAGGGCAACCTCCAGACAGAGAAGTTGAATTCAGAATCCATTTAATACCAGGAACATCAACGATTGCCAAAGCACCTTATCGGTTGGCACCTGCAGAAATGCAGGAATTGAAGAAACAATTAGACGAATTGTTAGAAAAAGGATTCATACAACCAAGTTCGTCGCCATGGGGAGCGCCGATACTGTTTGTTAAAAAGAAGGACGGATCAATGCGTATGTGCGTTGACTACCGGGAACTGAACAAAGTCACGATTAAGAATCGGTACCCATTACCGAGAATCGATGATCTGTTTGATCAACTGCAAGGAGCTCGATTTTTCTCTAAAATCGATTTAAGGTCAGGATATCATCAATTAAAGGTACATGAAGAGGACATTCCTAAGACCGCATTCAGAACAAGGTATGGCCATTATGAATTTACTGTCATGCCATTTGGTTTAACCAATGCCCCAGCTGCATTTATGGACATGATGAACCGAATATGTAAGCCATATTTGGATAAATTCATAATTGTTTTCATAGATGATATTCTAATTTATTCTAAGAATAAAGAGGATCATGCAAAGCATTTGCACGCACTTTTAAGTTTGTTAAGAAAGGAAAAGCTTTATGTTAAATTCTCTAAGTGCGAATTTTGGTTAGAACAGGTACAATTCCTTGGACATTTAGTTAATCATGAAGGAATTCATGTAGATCCAACAAAGATCGAGGCGATTACTAAATGGAAAACCCCTGAGTCACCAATTGAGGTTAGAAGTTTCTTAGGATTGGCCGGTTATTATAGAAGATTTATTAATGATTTCTCTAGAATAGCCATTCCCTTAACTAAGCTAACCTGTAAACCTGTTAAGTTTGAATGGGGAGTAAAACAAGAAGAAGCCTTTAGAATTCTTAAACGAAGATTAACCCATACACCCATACTAGCGTTACCAGAAGGAACTGAAGACTTTGTAGTCTATTGTGATGCTTCTAAATTAGGTTATGGATGTGTGTTGATGCAACGCCAAAAGGTTATAGCTTATGCATCTAGACAACTTAAGAATCATGAAGAGAATTATTCAACTCATGATTTAGAATTAGGAGCTATAATTTTTGCTCTTAAGATTTAGAGACATTACCTTTATGGTAGTAAGTTTACCATATTCACTGATCATAAGAGTTTAAGGTATATCTTTAAGCAAAAGGAATTGAATATGAGACAAAGACGCTGGATGGAATTTCTTAGTGATTATGATTGTGATATCCAGTATCATGAAGGAAAAGCAAATATAGTGGCAGATGCTTTAAGCCGAAAGTATCATGAAAAGCCAAAAAGGGTACGTTCTCTTAAATTAAATCTGCAAGTAGATTTAAATGATCAGATAAGAGAAGCACAAGATTCAGTAATCAAGGATGATTCTGAAAAATTAAAAGGTATGCTAAAAGAATTGGAACAAGAAACAGATGGAATTTGGAGATTCCATGAAAAGAGAATGTGGATACCTAAATTAGGAAACCTACGTCATCGTATACTAGAAGAGGCCCATAAGTCTAAATATACGATGCATCCAGGAAGTGATAAAATGTATCAGGATTTAAGGAAAAATTTCTGGTGGATAGGAATGAAAAAGGACATAGCAGCCTATGTTTCTAAGTGCTTAACTTGTTTACAAGTCAAAGCTGAACATCAGAAACCCTCTGGTTTGTTACAGCAATTAGAAATGCCAGTTTGGAAATGGAAATTTATAACAATGGATTTTGTTACTAAATTACCCAAAACAAAGAAAGGGAATGATACAATCTGGGTGATTGTAGATAGGCTAACCAAGTCAGCTCATTTTCTACCAATGAAGGAAACAATTAGTATGGAACAATTATCTAAACTATCTGTAAATGAAATTATTTCTTTACATGGCATTCCTTTATCAATTGTTTCTGATAGAGATAGCCGCTTTACCTCTCATTTTTGGTCAAGTTTCCAAAAGGCAATGGGAACCAAGTTAATGTTAAGCACGACTTATCACCCACAAACAGATGGACAAAGCGAAAGGACAATTCAGACAATGGAAGACATGCTTAGATCTTGTGTAATCGATTTCGGAGGTAATTGGGACGATCACTTACCTTTAATAGAATTTTCTTATAATAATAGTTATCACATAAGTATCAATGCTGCACCATTCGAAGCACTTTATGGACGAAAGTGCCGAACCCCAGTCTGTTGGGCATAAATTGGGGAAAAGCAACTATCTGGACCTGAGATAGTGCAAGAAACAACCGACAAGATTATTCAAGTCAAGGAACGACTGAAAGCAGCACGTGATCGACAAAAGAGTTATGCTAATAACCGACGCAAGCCTTTAGAATTTCAAGTAGGAGATAAAGTATTATTGAAAGTCTCTCCTTGGAAAGGAGTGGTAAGATTCATCAAACGGGGAAAGCTAAGTCCCAGGTATGTTGGACCTTTTGAGATTATTAGAAGAATAGGACCTGTAGCCTATCAGCTACAACTGCCAGAGGAAATGGCAGGAATACATGATGTGTTTCATGTATCTAATCTTAAAAAGTGTTTAGCTGATGAATCATTAATAGTACCTCTTAAGGATATAGAGGTAAATGAACAACTCAAGTTTGTAGAAAGGCCTCTACAGATTGAAGACAGGAAAGTCAAGAATCTCAAACATAAGAGACTAGTTCTGGTCAAAGTGAAGTGGGACTCCAAAAGAGGACCTAAGTACACATGGGAGCTTGAAGCAGAAAGGAAAAAGAAATATCCGCATTTATTTCAGTAGATCTCGAGGACGAGCTCTAAAACAAGGTGGGGAGAATGTAACAACCCTCGGTAAAACCGACACCCTTATAATATCTCTATCACTCTAATATATTTAAGAATGTCCCAATATGTCTTATATTACACCCCGTATGTGAAAACCGAGCCCGAATTATGTTATAACATATAATATAAATAAAAAACAAGAAATTATAAGTTGAGGCGGGCCGCGTAGACCCACCCCAACCAGTTACGCGGGCGGTATCAGGGTCTAAACCTGATATCGTTGAAACCTTTAGTTCAGGCGGGCCGCGTAAGAGTCTTTGTTAGTTAACACGGGCCGCGAGAGATCATGAAACGCGGAGACATCCTGAAGCTGACACGTGTCAACATCGTGGCGAGTCTAGTAGCTGACCCTGCTAAGCTATAGTGTTGACTAGGGTTGACGCGGGCCGCGTAACCCTTGCCTATGTTTTTTACGCGGGCCGCGACAGGACTAGAATCAGGAACTATAAATAGCAGGCATCAGTTTTCGTTTTCCGTCGCTCATTTCTTTCTTTCAATCTCGAATTCTGAAGTATTAAGCATAATAGTCGGGTATTATACCCCTAATTAGCGAGGTTCTGCTCCGTTGTAAGTATTATAACCCTAGTTTCGTAATAGTTACGCTACCCGATTGATTTAGGGTTCCGTAACAACTGTCGTGGTTCTGCCCGACGTAGTTGTTGGAATACCGTCTCGGGGAGGGTATCATTAATATTTTCAAAGGGTTATGGTACTAACCTATGTACATTTGTATAAATTATAGATTATATCCAGGAAACCCTCACAAGAAGTCTAAGATAGCAATGTGAGTTTATCCTCTTTTTGTTAACCTTTTTGGAATGTTTTACAAAACCTTAATTGTTTACAATGTGATTAAGCGGTGATTGAGTCTTTGTAGTTCTTCAATTACTGTCGGTATTATGGGGTTTTGTATACAAAATTTATTAATACTTGCGAGTAGTAAGTCGGGAACGACAGTACGTTACAATTGGACAACGAGTTAGCCAATGTGTAACTTGACCATAGCCATAGATCCGGTCGAGTGGCAAATACTGAATGAGTAATTGTGTAGAAATAAACAATGTGATCGCTCTCAATACTGTCTTAATTGATAAAATGTTTCTTGATTAAACTGGGATTCACTCACCAGTATTTCCGACTGACAAATGTTTTTAAAACGCGTTACAGGTAACACAATGTGAACAGCCAATTAATGAAAGCCAGCTGGAGAGCACTGAAGGCTTGGGAAAAATGTGGCTATAAAAGTTACCTAATAAACGATGTTTTAAATACAATAAAATGGGGTTTGTCCCTATAAATGTATTGTAATAAGAAACTTGGATTTTGCCCATGTGTTTATTAATATCAAATATGGTGGTTTTACTCTAATAAACATTTCCTAACTACTGTCCTGATGTAAATACCGCTGCAAGATTAAATAACCTGATACCACCAAAACTCTGAGATCGCGTCCGCCCGTTCCCGGGAATCAGGGATCGGGGGTTGCGGCATCATCCATCATCCATCATAGAGTATGTGTAGTAGTCTCGGGATCCAAGATTGATCGTAAGAGTTCTTGACAATCAAAGGCCATGTTTGCCTAAGTCTCTTACATCACTTGGTGAAGACAAGTGTCTAGTGTAATACTTTTTATTTTTAATCTTTTCGCACTTTTTATTTGGTTATGTATTAATGACTTTAATAACTAGTTTCTTATGTTGAAGGTGAGTCTTCCTTATCGTTTGTCCGTGGTGTCATGACATTATTTTACTATCTATATAAAATAAAAGATTTTCACCATTCATATCTCCACGGTCTATATGGAGGTATGTTGGCTACCTGGGTTCGGGGGTTAAGGGAACGGTTTGGTAAGAGTCTTGCCTTATTCAGTGTATAGATCCTGCAAGGACCTGGGTCAACTTTAGTAGGATCTCTTTCAATACCCACTGGTATTGGATGGCGGGGGTCCGAACTCCTTGATCCCCTCATATGTAAACTACTATTAATACTTTAACCCGGCTACTTAGGACTGTATCCCTGCTGACTTAGACTACTTAGCCGAGGGTAACGTCACCTCCAGAAGAGGGGCCTACCACAATATGCATTCATAACTTAATTAATTATCTTTCAATAATCCAACCCTTAAGGATTGTATCCCTGCTGACTCAAACTACTGGGTTGAGGGTAACGTCACCTTCAGAAGAGGGGCCTACTACAATAACTAAGATAATCTCTTAAAAAGTGCAAAAGTGCGGAAATAATCAAAGGTGACACTAAACACGAGTCGGATCCAAGTGATTCATCTTGTCTATCTGTTTTTATTTTATTTTATTTTTCAGCATTTTAGTTAGTTTTATTTTTCTAAGTTAAAAATCTTTTTCTAAACTTTTGATTTGATTAGACGTTGAGGATAAACCGGTATTAAAAGCTCTTGTGTTCTTGGACGAGCTCGGTATCTTACCAACGCTATACTACGCTCACGATGGGTGCACTTGCCCATATGTGTGTTTAGTGTTAGTAAATATCGTGTTTTATAAATTTAAAACTTGGCTAAAAAGTGTTAAAGGGCTTAAATTATACATTAAAACTATACGACACTTCACACGCATCAACCACCAATACTGAGTTCGCGGCCGCCCGTTCCCGGGACAGATAAGGGGCAGGGGTTGCGACACTTAGTCCCTGCGTTTTGTCCATATTACGACTTTGATACATATTTATTGGAAACTACATAACCGGTCCAAATTATGGAAAACATAACTTGGTTGGTCCCTTGCTAGGGACTAACCGTGTAATTAATTCTGAAAACTATTAAAATTCATATATGGTCAGGGACCAATCATGTCACGTCTACGCATAAATTGGGACCAGTTGTGTAGTTTCTTATAAATATGTATCAAAGTCGTAATACGGACTTACCGCACATAGACTAATCGTGTAATTAATTCATAAATAAATAAATAGGGGTTTTTATGTAATAATACAAGTTAAATTAATGAGGTATTTAATGGATTAAGATTTATAAGTTTTTTTTTTACAGGTGAACTTCACAACAGACGGCTAATTCACACCCGCAAGATGCAGGCCCGCCACCACTCATTACCAGGACTATGTTGTCTTAACCGGGTCCACGCCTGGTCGAGAGGGGCGTTACGCTGTCCCCGAGAAAAATTCTAGCCTCCTGCCACATGACAGGAGTTGCACCCTCCACAAGAGCCGACCCTCTAGAGTAAATGCACTGTAGTAGAAAACTCGGGTGGGATCAATGGTCGAACCTGGGTCCTTCCCCATCATTTCCAATGCATCAACCAGCTGGGCTGGAATCATTTGCAAGATTTATAAGTTATATAATGGAATTTAGAAAATATGATTATTTTTCTTAATTAAAAAATAAAATACGAATGTATGAAATAAAAGAAACAGAAAAAAAAATCTTGTGCTCGTATAAATGTGACTTGTGACGGAACCAAAATAAATAGATGTAGGTGTTCAATCCAAAACTTTTTATCTCATCATTGTAGAATAGCACATATACACCTATATGGCCTATTCTATACACCCCCTGTTCCTGATTACACTCCCCCTTGTGAGAGGAAAACTGTCCGTCTCACGCAGGCTCCACCTGTAAGTATGTGAGAGGAGGGAGTGAAAAAAGTAAATAGGGAGGGTGTAGAAAGTAGCACCCCACCTATATATGTTACATAGGTAGGTTTTAGCTAAGTTAGTTACAAAAACCTAATTTGATAAACAACAAACTAAAAAATTCAACCAGATTTTGACTCAGTCTAAACACATAATTTAATCCCTATATGTGATAGAGATACATAGGTTTGACTTTACAAACACAAATCACCACCTTGGTGCCTATAAAGCACATCCTTCATTCCAAGTTTCCAACCAATTTATTCAAACAAGCAAATCTCATTACTAATTTATAATGATGTACCCTACTAACTCCAATTACTCACAACCAGCATTCGATCAATCAATGCCGGCGTCAGCAGCACCACCACCACCATACGGTCAACCCGAACAGACACCATACAATCAATCAGTAGCACCACCACCACCACCGTCTATGATGTATCCCAGCCAATGGTCCTCTAGCCTTTGTGACTGCACCTCTGATGTCTCAAATTGTAAGCTTGTAACTTACCTTTAGTTATGCATCAATTAAGTATTTTGTACATATAAGCGAATTATATTATAAGACAAAAGATTAAATACAAATAACTTTAACGTACAAAACGTACGAACCGAAGGTTTTGCTGAAAAAACGTTGTGGCATTTTCGTAATTATTAGTAATTATCAAAATTACCCTACAAATGATCATGTGGAGTAATTTTGATCTTTTTAGAGTAATTTTGTAAAATGTTATTGTAGAGTAATTTTGATCTTGTAGAGTAATTATCAAAATTACTCTACAAGTGTATCAAAATTACTCTGCATCAAAATTACTTTTACAAGTGAATCAAAATTACTTTCCAAGTTTATCAAACAATATACAATTCAAAATTACTCTACAAATGATTATGTAGAGTAATTTTGATCTTGTAGAGTAATTTTGTAAAATGATCCTGTAGAGTAAATTTGATCTTGTAGAGTAATTTTGTAATTTTTTTTAGCATTTGTTGAGTAATTTTGATAATTACCCTACAAGCAAATATTTACGAATATGCCACCGCGTTTTTTTGTCTTTTTCATGCGATTCGTACGTTTAATACGTTAAAGTTATTTGTATGTGAACTTTATTCTATATTATAATCCGTTAAAAGGTTAACCAAGATAGTTGTATTAATGTTTTGATCGTTACACTTCTACGATAATGTAGGTTGCCTTACGTGTTGGTGTCCATGCATTCCATTCGGACAAATCGCTGAAATCTTAGATAAGGGAACTACTTGTAAGTGTTTCTTTGAGTTGGATATATGCATTATATTCATGAACCATTTATATCATTGAAAAATTATTATACAAATTAATGATTTCGAAAATAAAAATTAAAAAATGGTTCATGCCACCAAACTGTCAAGACTGAATAATCAAACGATCGTTAAAACTTACTGACTCGATTGATTTGACTTGTCGCCTTTTGAAACTGTAGTCAACGATTCGACATAGAATTTTCATCAAAACCAATTGAACCAGAGCTAACCAGTTCTAAATTTTTTATTACCTAGAGCATTCACATTCCACCCATCAAACCATCCACCATCATCAAATTTTAAAAAATTCTTATAAAAACACACTACATCTCATCCCCTATTTCTTTCCCCTAAACCTAAATTTTAAAAAGCTGCAACACTAACTTTTTAAATATAAAAAAGCTACTCTTTATCATCCATCAAATAATTGTGGGTGTATAAAAAGGATAAATATAATAAAATAAGTGTTTTTGAGCAAGATAAAGATAAAAATGATGGATGAGTCGATGAGATGTGGAAGGATTTCTAAAATGAGAGATAAATTTAAAAAAAGCATCATATTTAGCTAAATTACAAGGTAAAAAATGGTTGCTCTAATAAATTTGACTTCACGTACAAATTAAATATTTTGAATATAAAAATTTTAAAAAAGGTTTATACCCAACTGCCAAAACTGTATCATCAAACCATTAAAACCTACTGACTATTATACCATATTATTATTGTTATTAGTGTGAGCCCACGGATCCAACTTTCATCAAAGCCGACAAAATTCTAAATTTTTTAACGTTGATGTGCAAACGCAGCTAGCGCCGTGCATGGGGCTCTTTACACCATACTTCTGCTACTCACAGGATGTCAATTTATATATAGTTGTTCATATCGGTCTAAAATGAGACAACAATACATGTTGCCTGAGGAACCCTGCAACGACTGTCTTCTCCATTTTTGTTGCGGGCATTGCGCCATGTGCCAAGAGTATCGCGAGCTTAAGCACCGTGGATTTGATATGTCTCTTGGTAACGTGTTATAACTTTATTCTTCTCCATATCTCAAACTCCTCCCACTATTCCCACACTCCTAAAATCTTATTTTCACACCCCTACCGCTATACAACTCGTATAGAAGTTATACAGACTGTATAGGAGAATCTTGCACAAAAAATGTTAGAGAATGTTTTTTTGTTCTCTATGTATAAGAGGCGTAAAACATTATACGACCCATATAATGTTATACGACCCAAGTCTCATATAATGTTATATGACCTGTATAATATTATACGGCCCGTATCTATACGAGCCGTATAACATTATACGACCCAATATTTGCCATGTTAGATTATTCTATACGGGCCGTATAACCCTATATGACCCGTATAGAGGGTGTGAAATTAAGATTTGGAGGTGTGGCTTTATTAATACCCAATATTAAGTATAGATTTAATTAATTTTGCAATATATATTTAGGATGGCATGGAAACATGGAGAGGCAAAACCATCATCAAGCCGTCGTGACGCCACCATATGCTCCAGCAGGAATGAAACGTTAATAATGAAGTGTTGAGTGCATAATAATATATATCTTGTTACAGTTTGATCGTGTGTTCTGAATTTATTGCTTTTAAAATAATATATAAATGTTTGTTTATGAAATGTTTTAAAAATGAATGTACATGGTTGAATTTGGCTCTTTTTGTGCAGGGATATTTTTTTTAACTTTTATTGGGTTTCATTTTTTAATGTGTTTAATCTAAATCTTTTGTTAGAATATCATTATGAATTTAAATCTTCACTGAAAAATATAAATGAGTATCATTAACGGCTATATCTGTCGGTAAATAACAATGCTAAGGGAAATCTTTCAAGAACCACTCTTCATAATATTACTTGTAGAGTAGTAGGTGATCTCATTTGCGATGAATCACCACCCTCTTTACTGACGGATCACTGACAACGTTTGTAAAGTCGTTCAAACTGACTATCACTGATGATTACCGACGAAGCAACTAATTTTAGACGAGGATTACCAATGGATATTCCATCGGCAACATTATATAATTTTGTAAACAAATAAATAAATTCTAATAAAACGATCAAAAAATAAACTAAAATTATAATTTCTGAAAATTAAATTAACAAAAAATATCGTAAACTAAATATAATTATTATCTATATGAATTTGAATTGAGGATGAACAGTGATAAGAAAAATTTTTAAAGTATTCATTTTAATTTGAATTTTTTTAAAGTATTCTTTTTAACTTGATCGTAATATTTTAAGTATTTTGTTAAACTTATAACTTGCGTAGATTCACTTTTTATATAGATCTAACTCCACAACTATATTAATTTTTTCCAACACTGCGATAAATTTTTTGTTGAACATGAATACCGTACCGCTATCGTACCATATCGAACAGAAACCGACAATGAATAGCATTTTATTTTCATATCTTAAAATTATACGTGTGCCGATAACAATATTAAAAAAACGTATTTTTTGTATCATTAACTATACGAATATTTGATACGTGACAAACCGAACCGATTTCAACTGAATAACATCGGTACCGATATCGGTAATACCGGAACCAGTATTCTTTTTTATGGTTTTCAATGGATTAAAACACGTGTCAATATCCGTTTGGGCATATCACGGCTTTATTTTTTAGTTTTACCTTTAAGCTGCTATAGCGAGTGTTGTTACCAAAACAAAGGGAACCGATACCAATTGAATTTTCGTCGCGTAGCGCGGTGGAAAACCGCTAGTTATAATTACAATAAAGTTAAATACATAATACTTGTATAATAAGTACATACAGAAAAATCTAGCAAAAAAGAGGGAGAGCGAGACAGTGAGGTTGATTCTGATCATGAAAATTGTAATTTCATGATATTTTGCATTCTCCTTTCCTATTTTTTTTGGTCATCTTCCATCTTTTAAGCTCCTCCTCCATCATCCATGTACATTACATTGCATGGCTTTGGGAAGATGTGGGAGAGTGTTTTTTTAAGAAATTCGTCAAAAACCGACCACAGAAGTTACATAATTACAAATTTACACCACTCCTCCCACGATGAGACAATATATTTAGATCTATTACTAAATCACAAAAACCCCAACGACTTAACTTCAGCTATAATCTTCTAGACCTTGACTTAAGCATTTGAACCTCAACTCGATTCTCGCTTTTCAGATGCTCCAACATCCAATTATCAGATCCCAAGCTTTCCTTTCGTTCTCTTTTAATCCCAAATAATTGTGGCATTCCAGTAAATGTGGGAGAGTGTTCGAGAGCTTCAAATTAAAGATATTGTATTTTGACCATTGTAATTTAATTTATTTTCTAATATTTTTTAAGGAAATTGGTTTGTAATAATCTCACCTAAACCTTATTGGCCATTAATTATCTCACCTCAGAATATTCCCCCCACCAGTCCCATCTTTCACATATTCTTCCTACAATGGTCACCCGTTAAAAAAACTTAACGGAGTTAAGTCTTTTTCCAAATTACAAACAGATTTTTAGGGCTTTTGATCCTAACGACGATACGAGTCCATTGATGTAAAACTTGCCTCAAAACGGTGCTCCTTCTGTCTCCTTCTGTTTTAGGGCTTTCCAAATGTCGTTTGTTTCGGTGTTACCGGTTCATCCCACAACTGTCTCCTTCTGTTTTGGTTCATCGAGGCGTATACATTTACAATTACCAATTCATCCTGTTCACCTTTGATTTTCCCTTTTAGTAAGATTAAGTGCTGCTTTTTGACTTCTTGTTCCTTTTGAACACATTAGGACTCCAAATTGATAATAAACCCCCAGATCTACCTTCCGAATTAACTTTTGAGTACTCAAAAGCTGAGTTATCCCAAAATCTTTTAATAATTCTTTCGGGTAGATCAACAAACTGTGTTTCTTGAATCGCTATAAAAGTTAGACCATATTTTGATAACATACCTCGGACTGCTGCTGCTTTGCCAGCCCCCTGCTCCTTTAATGTTTATGGTTCCGTAGTTCATTGGGACTTTGCTTCCTCCTGTTCTTCCAATAACACTTCTCTGACCAGGTCCTCTTTATCTTTCAGATTCACACCCAATTTTGACCCTAACTCGCTTGTTTCTTTAACTTCCTTCGTTATGTCCTCCTCTATTCGTTGACCGGTGCCACGATTTCCCTCTCTGACTTGCGTGTCTTCCACTAGTGTGTCGTCAGATAGTTGCTCCTCCTCCCAATCTGAGTTAAATCCGTCATCGGGTATTGTTCCACCTACCACGTTATTGAAGATGTCTTCAGTCACCACTTTTAGTCTTGATCTATTTTTCTATTTCCGATTCACCTTTATGGGTCTCATCAACGTTCTCCTTCTAGGATGAATTCTAATATCCTCCGATAATTCGACATTTAAGTCCGGTAATTTTCCTTTGTTTATTTTGGTATTGGGCTTTAGTGTTTTGGTTCGAGCTTCAGCCAATTTATTTCTCTTTCTTTTCTTAAGTATATTAGAGGAAGGCCCAGATAGATCCACCTCCCTAAGCCCACTTTTATTTAATCCTGGTACTCGTGTCACTTGGGTCCCATTATGTTGTAGTATTTGTACCGGGGGCCCTTCACCTTCTCTTACCTCTGTATTGGGAATACTAAATATTCCATCATTAATACTCCTCTTTAGTGGTGCATGCTCTTTATCGTGTCCTCATTAATCTCGTTCCTATCTGACCTTTCATTGTACCTTTCTCGTATTCCAATGACCGCCTATTCGTTTCCCGCTACATGCTCCAATGTCGGTGCCGGAGAAGTTCTTACCGGAGAAGTTATTACCGGCGGTGTGTTGTCAACTGCCATTTTCTCCGGTGACTTTTCTTGGGTAGTATTCTTTTCCTTTTCATCACTTCTCCGATGGTTACTTTCATCTGGGTTCACCGTATTATTCCTAATGGGGGCTCTCCTTCTTGCTATGCTTCCTGGTATCCATGGATCATTTACTTCCGAGACCCATACTGTGAATGTTTGTTCCTTCCACTTAACTGGTATCGCTTCTTTGATGTGGAGCCATGGTTTACCTTAACTCCGACAATATCAAACTGTAGGTTCAGGTTGTATTTGTCTGCTTCTGATCCTTGTACTATTCTTCTGAACCTTTCTGCAAATTGCATTCATTACTTCACTCATCCAGGTATTGGGACCCCTTTATCATCAGCCATGCTATGCGTTGGTATGGTAGTAACTGTCCTTCCCATACCTCCATCTTCTGGAACCATTTTTTCCACAGTTGTTCTTTATCTTTCACGACAGACTCCATATCCTTAATTTCTTTAAACATATTGAGAACACTCAGTCCGCCTAGATACCATATTATCCCTTTGTCTAACTTTAGTTCTTTGGAGGACTTGTCTGTTTCTTTTATTTGATTGATATTATGGTATTCACAGACCAACACTTTCTTGTACCATTCTTTGTAAGCTTCGGATTCGTTGGCGAACCTCATTTGGTCTTCGTCTTCTATCGTTGGTTTTTTACCCCTCACCGTATCAGCATACGATATTCCTTTCTTGATTCCTACTTGCCCACCTACTGCCCGGTCATTTAAGCTTGCAGGTCTTATCTCTTCCTTTCTAACCCAGGTTTTTGTACTCTTATCCATTGTTTTTTAACAATCTTCACAAACCTTGCCACTTTTGTTCTGATTTTCCACCCAAAGAAATTCATCTGGTTTAATGCCTTTGCCATCTTCTCTCCATCTTTAACGGTAACGAATCTGACGAAACCAAATCGGTTTCCCCACTTGTCTCGCTTATGTGCGATATAAGCGTCTACCAAGTGTCCGAAGTTTCTGCATTCCATCCATAGTTCACCATCAGACACTTGTGGATGTATGTTGGACACATCGAAAGTTATGGCATCCTCGCTCCTGTATTGTTTTTCACTATCATGGTTATTATATCTTGCCTGATTCTTTTCTCCGTATTCCGACCGTCCATTTCCCACACCTGAGTTTTCCCCTTTTTCTCTCCCCATCACGGATCTTTAAGAGGTTAATAGGATTCGTACCAATCAAGCTGAACTATCAAGATAGCCGCGATCGATAACAGACCTACTAAGAAATCAAGAACCGGATAGAGCTCGAAACTTTTCAAAATGAGAAAAACAAAAGGGCCTGAAGACAACTCAATCCAAACTTCCGCTAACAATGCTCGTATCGCACCGGAGGAGAAGAATTCCAGCAACACAATAACAGGATTGCTACACAGAGTTGGAAACAAATCGCTTAGGCCGAGGAGATGTATACCTAATAGCAATACCCAAGAGGCGAATGGAAGAATCAGAAAACAAGTTAGGATGAAAGGTAGAACTAGATTCACGGCCTGGAAGTGAATCACAGCAACCTTGCACGCTAATCCGAGATCTTCATCTTCGTCGAGCACTCTTGACGTATCGCCTACCTGTGGTTGGTATCAAGTATTCCACTTTTTGGTGGTATTTTACTTAAAGAAGAAGTTCTCTTGATACCTTATGCCAATTAGTATAATTAGATGATGTGAAGATGACGAGCCAAAACAATGAATAAAAATATGGATATATTCCTAGCAACATTTTTGACAAGTGTCCACATCTATCTATATATATATATAAATGAGATGGATTTGGGCAATGTGGCATGTGATTTTGGACATTTTTGTTGATGTGGCAACCTTTGGTTGAGGTGGATTTAGAGTTTAGGAGGGAATTGAGAATAGAATTCTAAATTCACTGAATTGTTTACTAATGGATGCGGGATCCGAATGGAGTTGGGTCGGGCTTTGTATTCGGGTCACCAATAAATGGATACTATATATTGTTTTTAACAAACCCTAATGCTTCACAACCGCAGTTTTTGCTCATCGCTCTGTTGGAGAAACTCTCTTCTCCAACCTATTCAAACCCTAATTCCATGGCGGACTATCACATCTTCCATCTACACTTCACTTTTTAGTCAGTTATAATTCTTTGAGCGATTTGATGAAGATTGCTTATTCGTGGTGTTCAGGTAAGAGATTTATTGCTATTTGATGAAGATTTCTGCTTCGTAGTGTTCTGGTAAGAGATTTATTATAGGGGATTTGTTTTCTGTCTCGATGTTTTTCTATTGACTAAGGTGTTATCGTTTGAATTTAGATCTATAATGTTAAGATTGATACTGTTGACAATCATGTAAACCCTACCCTCCCTCACATTCATCGCTCTACTGCTATCATCATCGTCTTCTGCAAATGATTCAACAAACAGGTACACTCTTTGACAAACCCTAGATATCAACACGCCTGTTCTTCTACGTTGATTCATCATCCAGAATTTATCGGTATTATCTTTGTCCATCCATTTTTACAGCTTGATGTATGGGTTAAGTTTCATTTAATTAGGGTTTATTTTCTGTGCTGCCTTGGATTGAGATCGAGTTTTGCTTTTTAATCGATTATGCACTCTAAATGGTTTGGGTGGTGTTATTGAACTCTTTAACCAAATTACATTTTTTATTAATTTGTTAATTTCTGGAAGCTTTGAATAAATTGGTGGAGACTTTGATACGCTTATTATTGTATAAAATCTATCAATTGGCATTTAGAATTTTAATTCGGATTTCAAGGAAACAAGATTTGGAATTTTGATATTTGGTGTTAAAATGTAACAGGTAACTCACGGAGCTAAATCTGATTATGTAGTGTTTGAACTCACAGAGACTGATCTTCGTCAAGTCATAAAGGCCATTGATGACCTGACACGCGAACAACACCGTTTTTCTTTCCATTAAATGCTACGAGCATTAAGGTATATGCTCACAAGTAACTTATCAATATCAGTTCGTTGATGTTAATATGTTATGTACAATTGGATATCTGAGTTTGTTGTTTGTCACTGTTATTTTTACAATACCCTTTTAATTAATGTTAAGTTATTTTGTTTACCTGTGAATGTCTAAAACAAAGGCTGCCTAACTACGTTTAAAGTGCTCCTCTTGAGTTATATTTTATAACTTTAATTTAATTCTGTTACATGTTATTTTCAGTTTGTTGTTTGTATTTTGATGGGATTGTAAGGCAGCCATTGGTTTGTTAGGATTTCGTTTACTTTTTTCATATGCATATATTAGGCTTCCCTTAATGCTACTCAGTCCTCTGTTAAAGAGTTTAATTAAGAAGTTGGAGTCAATACATTCAAATTACTCGATCTATTTGTGCTCGGTTGTATATTTTATATGATATGTATTATCTGTAGAAATTGATTAACAGTTTTATATAACTGTAGTTGTTATTCACTGATTTTAAAGTTATCCCTACATATGATATATTTTGCAAAGTGTGTGTTCGCCAAGGCGGTCTGGTGGCAGGTCTGCATGTGGGTTAAAGTTCTGGTTCCCGGTGATCTTCAATCCATCAGTTCTTCTTTGAATGTAGTTGTTGTACGTTTTCGTTTTATTTCTATTCGTGTAGTTGTTGTTTACGTTTCCGTTTTATTTCTATTCGTGTGATTTAAGTATACTTCTTACTTTATTAACGGGGCCCGTTTTGGTATTAATACGTTACGTACCCACGGGGCAATGACCGTGGGTAACTGATGTTATTTAATTTGTATTGTAGGCTGCTTCCATATCTGTGATTTTTTACTTGGCATGCTTAATCTTTTTTTTAGGGATGCTTTCATATCACAAGTTAGAAAAATAAGAAATCCAAGAAGATTACACGCGCCCAACAAAACTGACAAAGTAAACTATGCTTCTTGCTATTTACTACAAGGTAAAACCAACATGAATTGGTGGCATTTGGTTGTTATTGAGAAAGTTGTTGAGGTTATGAGCTTGTGTTTATACAGTTGCATGGACGGTTGCGACTATCAGTGCGTTTATTAAGCGTGGACATGAATCTGGTTATACCAAAATTACATTGAGAGGTAACACTCCGAATGAGAAGATTGTTATAATATGTAAGATAGATGCGCATAACAGGATGACTGGCTACATAATGGTGAGTTATTGTTTACATTATTGAAAATGATTTTAATGCCTGAACTTTGTTGTAAAGATTATAATTATGTCAGATGATGCTTCTGATTTGCCCTGTTAGCTAATCAACTTGATTTACACTCATAAAATTTGATTGTTGGATAATCTTATTATACATCATCAGTGCTGACTGCCTGCATGTTTTCATTTTGACTTATGATATACTTCTTTTACATGAGTAGCAGTTTCTAAGAAAGAAATAACCGATGTAATCCAAAAGTTTAATATACAAGTGAGCAATCTGGAGAGGAGAAAAATGAATGTTGTGATTAATTTTTCTTTTTAATATGCACACTTTCAATAGGTGAGAACCAGGTAACCTGAGATGAGGTGTTCGAGCATGATTCGTGGGTTCGAGTGCGATTAGAGGTGACGTGGGAGATGGGTCTAGGATTCGATTATGGCTTAATTTGTGGGTTCCGGAAAAACCGCTATACGTAATTTATTCGAATATGTTTTCTAAAGAAGCTAATAAAGGGTGCATGGTGCTGAAAGATGTGACTCAATTAATGGGCAAGCCAGTTTTCTCTTGGAACTGTATAACAACGATTATGGAAGCAGCCGAGCTTCTGAATTGGGATGTTGACCGAAAGTTATTCTCACCGACTCTCGATGATTGCTTCAGGTATGACATTTATCGATACGATGCAATTAACACATTTCTAATTAAGATTGATTATAGACTATACAACCTACTTGAAGCATAAATCGTAACATGCCAACAACTAAACAGAGGTAGCAACTGATTATGTTTTTTTTCTTCAGGTTATGTTGATATGGTTTGAGTATTCATATATATAGTGTTTCGATGTTAGTGAATAGACTTAAAAAGATCTAAACATGGATCAAATGTCAAGAATTTTAGAATAAGATCCATAGTATTTAGAGAAACTGGGATCTTTGTGTAGTTATGGACGAGGCAAAAGCGTGCGTTAGTGCATATTGTTATTTGTTTTGAAAATTGTATATGCTATTGGATACACTTAGGGATGAGCAAATGGTACCGGTACCGAAATTCTGAACCGACATAATTTTCGGTAACGATATTTAGCGTTTTCGGTACCGGTATAGTACGGTACTTTCAAATATTGGCCTGTACCGGTACAGTATGGTACTTTCAAATACTGGCCTGAACCGACATAATTTTCGGTAACGATATTTAGCGTTTTCGGTACCGGTACAGTACGGTACTTTCAAATACTGGCCTGTACCGGTACAGTACGGTACTTTCAAATACTGGCCTGTACCGGTACCGGAACCGAACCGTATCGTACCATACCGGGTATTTTTGGTACAACTAAGTTCATTTGTAACTATCAGTTCACAACTCAAGTTTTGTTTTCTTCTCTATGTTAGATTAGACGATGACTTTTATTTTCTTTGTTTTTCTCAATTTATTGTGTTAATTATATTATTTAAATGCTCACCATCATTTTTTTACTTCATCACTATAGGTCAAAACATCAGGAAGTTGGTCAACGATGGTTTTATGATTTGAAAGCCGACTAATATTCACTCGAGGTCTTGGGCACGTCGCATAAACGAGGTTAAGAGAAAAGGTTGTCATTCTCTATATGGTAAGTTTTATTTATGAAGTTTCAGCTAGCACTTCTAGCCTTTAGGTACAAACTTACAGCACAAGCTGCTTTTGTATTTGCTTTGCAAAGTAGTGTGTACTTGCTTTGTTGGCGATCTTCATCACAGATGTTTTAGTTAAATGCTTTTTTTAATGAAAAAGGATCCGGTTGTTCTGTGTATTGCTTTGGCTAACTATGTCATTTTCAGCCAATCATGGAGGATGGGTGGCCAACACACTTGTGAGCAAAGGGTTGTCTTGTGACCACGTTCAGAAAAGTATAGATAAGGAGATACTCTTGAAATATCCTAATTCAGTTCTACTAGATACTTTTTAGTTGTTTTTGCTTAATAATAGCAATTCCTAGAAGTTAACGTGCTGTTGATTGTTGACTGTTTGGATAGCTATATGTTTTAACAGGAAAAAATGAATGAAATATTTTGTTGTTTGTATAATGTATTTTATTGTTTGGAAAGTTTGTTATAAAATTGAGAATTGAATGTGGAAATTAGGGTGATTGCCTTTTTCAGGGGATGTTGATAATGTTTACTTTGTGCCAAAACTATCTAATGAAGCTGCATCTGTTATGTATGACTCATCATTTGGTGCTCTCGTGTGATCTTAACAAAAAGATGAAAATCTATATTAGTTTTATAGTCTTTATTATAGTTTTGGTTATGAGGTCATTACACTTTTACACTAGGGGTGTGAATTTCAGACACGACCCGAAAACACGACACGAACCTAACACGAAATTTGCGGGTTTAGGTTTAGTCTAGATGGGTTCGGGTCAGTTTCAGGTTGAACCCGCGAACCCGTTTAGGTTAACGGGTTGGGTTCGGGTAAACCTGATCAGGTTGGCGGGTTGACCCGTTTAACACATTTATATTATATTATATTATATTATATTTTTTTACAACTTATTTTATGTCATAAATTAAATGGGGGTGGCCATAATTATAACATAAAAAGAGAAATTTGCATAAGATTTTATAATTTAATATAGTTCTGTTATATACATTTGTGTTCTTGCAGCAGGTAAACTCTAAATTAATCACATATTTTTAATGCCTGATTAATAGCTTTGTTAGTAGAGAAAACTCAGAAGTATAGTACTGATGTAAGTTGCAAGGGTAAAGTGGGATTAAGATGAAAAACTTTGTATATATTTGGATACGATTACAAAAGATATATCATGTCAATAATTATCTATCTAATCAGTTGGATAATATGATTTAGGAGCTTTTATTCATTTAAAGTAACTCTAGGCCACTTTCGACCCATATAACATGTTTTCTTCAACTATTCTTTATACTGATTAAAGCATAACATCGATAAGAAGCTTCCCTTCAAAAGAATTCTATGATTGTTAATAAAGTGATTGTATTGATCGTTGTCGTAACCTGTATTATTATTATTATTATTATTATTATTATTATTATTATTATTATTATTATTTTAAATTAACAGGTCGATTAAAGATTGTATTTGTATCTTTATTCATATCCTCTTTGTTCGCTTTGCAAACTATAAACCAATATAAGTGTCTTTCTTTCTACTAACTAATACACGCCCATTAGGTACCCACGGACCCAAGCACAGCGCTCCCGCACACACCACACACCTTCCTTTGCTTCATACTATAAGATGTATGCGTATTTACTCATCATTTCCTGTCTTTTCTACACCATCATAGCTAAGGACAGAGCAGAACCCATATATGTGTGTGTAATCAGGAAATGATTCTCTTATCTGAATCAAGATTAGGTTTTGTTATTTGTTTGTCGGCAGAGAGGTAACTACACACAAACGTAAGCTATGCATATTAATACCCTATATAAATTAGGCTTTACTTTTATTTGTTCATTATTATCACAAAGTTAAACGCATTATACATATCTAAGGCCAAATTCTTTCTTTACACGATTTAAAAAATGCACAGATTTGGGATCAAAACCCCAGCTTCCTTTTATGAGTTTTTTTTTTTTTTTTTTTTTTTTTGTAATTTTAATGAATTTTGTTATTTCTTAAGTAACAATGAAGTTCCCTCATACATTCCAAGTTGGGCTCTCAGTTATGTGTTATCAAGATTCTCACATGTACACATTATGTGAGGCAGTGAGGGGTTATTTTGGTTTGAGGAAATGGGTTTGATGCTCACATAATAGGGAAACACGTACCTATAACATTACTTTTAGAGATCCATTCTCATTCCCTTGCTTTTGACCACAAAAACCATGGAAACATCGGTACGAAACGAATCACTTTGATACCACCTGACAATATGTTTTGTAATGACAATAAACAAAAGTCAATGACAATCTCTATCAAGGGTTGAATTGTACTTGAAATATCCCATTTTCACATATGGCCAACTTTATGTCGCATTGTCAAGAGTAAAAAGTAGAGCTGGTGTAAAGTGACTTATATTAGATAAGGATAGAAATTTACAAATAAGACAACCAATGTGGTGTATTGTGGTGTACGAGAAGACTTTTAGTCAAATAAGACAACCAAGAGTAATTATATTTCTTAACTATCGTATGTATTCTTAACTTTAATTTATTAATATTGAATAATATTTCATTCTATTTTCATACTATAAATTAACAACATCTTGGTGCTTTATGAAGTTGTACATTAAGTATCGGGAGTTTTCCAAAAAAAAAAATTTAATTTTCCACTTCTAGCCC
Organism: Helianthus tuberosus; assembly: GCA_030545235.1. Taxonomy (NCBI): domain Eukaryota; kingdom Viridiplantae; phylum Streptophyta; class Magnoliopsida; order Asterales; family Asteraceae; genus Helianthus; species Helianthus tuberosus. The sequence continues at coordinate 191,800,142 of CM060448.1, forward strand.
AAATGTTTTATTTTTTGTATTCTAACCCCTTTGATTTTTTTACTTTTACCCCAAAACTTTTCATCTTTACAACTTAATCTAAACACTTTTTTATTTTCAATATTGATCCCCCATGTTTTTCATCTTTTGCAAATTTTTCGTTTTATATTTCGTTCTAAATTTTGCAAGTGAACACGTCGCAACGTGCGTGTGGAGTTCAACGTTTTTTCATCTATTTTTTTCCCGTCTGACGGGCCCATCGCAAGTCGCAACGTGTCTATTTTCCCTGTTTGACAGGTTCGTCGCAACGCGCGGGGTCCTATATCGACTTACTTATTCTTTTATATGTTTCAGTCTAATTTTTTCGCATTAACATACCGCAACGGGTATCCGTGGTTCAACAATTTTACGTCTACTTTTCGTTCGGTATTATTTTTTCCTTTTTCTTTATTTTGTTTTTACGGGTTTTTTCGTGTAGTTTTGGTGCTACTTGGCACGGTTAACGCCCCCACCGCAACGCAGGGGCCTTAATACTAGTTTTTATTAAATCCTAACAAATTCAAACTAACTTCATTTGTTAAACCTAGTACCTTATACATGAGTTGGTGATTTTGATGAAGAAAATAAAAAGATTCGAAGTAAAGATCAATACATATAAACAAAGTCCAATAAGCATAACACTGTTGTTTTCATACAACATGACACGAGGATGGTCATGCCTCTTGGTGGTCGCGGTCATGCTTACAAGAAGACCAATCTACAAATTTAATTGGTTGTGGCTCTTCAACATGCATAGTCTACGGTTCAACAAACTAGGTCAAAGGTGAGATCACAAGCACGATCGTGCTAATGTGGGGCACGATTGTGTTCATGCTGGGCGCGACGTGCTCCTGCCTATGTAAGGCATCGCCTTGCTTCTCCACAGCATGCGCCAAATCTTTCACTCTTTTATGAAATATTCTAATTCTTTTCGTATATTTGTTGAATCATCAACTAAAGTTGGAAATTCACAATTTGCATACGTCAAATCTTTCACTCTTTGATGAAATATTCTAATTCTATTCGTATATTTGTTGAATCATCAACCAAACCTGGAAATTCACAATTTAGGCAAGTAAGTGTCGTGAAATTTCCAATAAACATACTCAAAACGAGGATAAAGCTATAAAATAAAGATGTATAATTCTATACACATTAGTTATAAAATAAAGATGCGATTCCAGGAGATGTTTACACACATTTGACGCTAAGGCTAGCTAATCCATGTATGAAAAAGACGAAGACCAATAACTGTTGATTGAACATGTTACATTATAGATGAATTATTCATTGAACATGTTACATGTTTTATTTCTAATCGTGACAAATACCTAAATATATGATCAGTTATTGAAAACAACAAAAACATAAAAAGACTTGAATTGATTGATTTGAGACAAAACCTCAAATCAACAATACGAATTCATTACCTCTAAATAAAATTTTAACACGAGGTACTAAAATATTTGATCAAGAACATGTATTTTTTTTTTTTTGGACATGAGGTAATATTGGGAGAAGAACTTGAAAACCTCACTCATGTTGGGGCAGTCTAAGGGGCTGTTTGACAACATCTGAATGGTTAAGTGCTGAACCAGTAAGAGGTCTGAACCATTAAGTGCTGAACCAGCAAGAGGTCTGAACCATTAAGAACCTGTATAATGCTTAATCGTTCAGAGGTAAATGTCTGACCAATTCAGATTAGAGGTCTTAACCATCCAGACTCTATATAAATCTTAACCATTCAGAGGCAAATGTCTGAACCATTCAGACATCTGCTCATGAAACAAACAGTCTGAACCATTAAGTGCTGAACCATTAAGATGTCTGAACCATTAAGAGCCTCATTAAGAGGTAAACAAACAGCCCCTAAGAGTATGCTCGATGGTGTTGACGACGGGTAAACCGACTATTTTAGTGACTGTAGTTAGCTAGTGAGAATAAAAGATCTAGTTTTTTTTAGGATAATACTGTTGGAAATTTTATAAATAATATTATATTATGAATTAATATAATGATTATTTAATAATTAAGCCAAGATGAATTAGAGATCTTGTGCATTAAGTTTGTGTGTTGGAACCATAGACATGTGGGAAATTGAGCTTGTCCCACATAGGTGGAGAGATAAATCTTTTGTGGATTTATAATTAGAATTCTCAACACGAATGTATTCTTGTATGACAACTCACACCCAGTGGTAGCCAGGAGGGTGCGAAGCACCCGACACGGGCCCGCGCCCGGGCACTGGACCGGGACGAGGGCGATGGGCGCAATGTGGCGCTTTGATGACACACTCTTGTTTCATGTATTTTTTTCAGGTGCTAGGCTAATCCCGGCAGTACAATCTGCTTAGGCTGTTGTACCCTGGGAAACAGACGGGTTCACCTGGGTGTCCCGGAATCTGTTTTAAGGGAAACGTGATCTTCACGTGCCTCAGTCACAATTGTTTATGTTTTTTCCTTATATTTCCATTGTAATATGTTTTTAGTTTAGTTTACTTTTCTTGTACTGTATTCTATTCAGTTTGCTTCTGTTCTTCCTATGAGTTGTAATTATAAAATTGATTAATAAAATCGTTATTTTATTTGTTTTGTGAACGAATGTCTTACAAGCTTAAAACAGATTTTAAAACCCGTTCACTGTTTTAGTTTAAAAAAAATACAAACAGTTTCTTTTTGTTTATTAGCAAACTTGTGTAGTTTGCATTGGTTTTCTGTAAACCAATCTGTTTCTTCCATAAACTGAGTGTATTTTATTCTTGTTTCAGAAATGGCTACTGTTTCAGCAACCACATCAACCACTGTTGGATCCACATCCACTACCATGGGACCATTGGTTGGTACCCAAGCGGCTCAAGCAGTTACTAACCATGCTGAAAAACCAGAGAAGTTCACTGGTTTGAATTTTAAGAGATGTCAACAAAAGATGTTGTTCTATTTGACCACTCTAAATCTTGCAAGTTATTTGACGAAGTCCTCTCCTGTTCTCGCAGAAGGGACAACTGATGTCCAATCTGTGAGTGTTGTTGAGGCTTGGAAATATTCTGAGTACCTATGCTGCAACTATGTGTTGAATGGCCTCTCAGATGCCTTGTATAACGTGTATCTCAAGGTTCCAACTGCCAAAGAATTATGGGAGTCATTGGAACGGAAATACAGGACTGAGGATGCGGGCACTAAAAAGTATGTTGTGGCTAGGTTTTTGGACTATAAATTGATTGATTCAAAAACTGTGAAGAGTCAAGTCCAAGAACTGCAGATTATTCTTAGTGATATTCTGTCGGAAGGAATGAATCTGAGTGAAACATTCCAAGTGACAGCAATTGTTGAAAAGTTGCCTCCTAGTTGGGTGGACTTCAAGAATTACCTTAAGCGTAAGTGTAAGGTCTAAAAATTCTAATCAAAGCATGAAAATTTTCTATGACGAAAGAACCAAACGGGTCAAAACATGAGTTAGAAAATCCTGCATTTTTTTTACTTCATTACAACTAGTTGAGAAGGTTTACAAAAGTTTACAACCCAAAAATATCTTACAACTAACATAGTTTTTAAACTTCAACTTCCAACATCAACTAATTACTAAATTAAGATAATTACAAAAGACCCATTTAACAAAAAAAGAAACCATTCTACAAAAGTTAGACCTATTAACTTGCATCATCGCGGAAGCGTGCAACATTAGTGTGTCCGTTCCAAGTAGCGTCGTCTATCAAGAAGATTTACCTACATTCAAACAAACTATTAGTCATTTAAAACTCGATCAACCATAAAGTTTAAACTTCCCTTTTTAAACTAGTAGAACTACTACAAGTATTCACTCCAAAATTCTTATTACATAATTTCGATACCATTCCTTTACATCGCTTCATACTTACAATAAATGTAGCATTCCGAACTCATCATTATCCAATTCTACTCATTTGACCCATAACCTTAATACAATCTTTGTATAAGATTCATGATATGTAATTTGAAACTAGAATATTAAATATCATACACGTTACATGCTACTAAATTCGTAAGCGTGAAAACTTACCTTTGTCGCTATTTGCTTGCGACCCGGAACGATTTGAATCTTCTTCTTTTATTCCTACAATTCCCAAAATTAACTTACTTTAAACCTCATGTCATAATTGCGTTCGTTTTCTTGGCATAAAAGCATTAACATCCAAAGTTTCTAAATTCTAACATGGTGGTGTTGTCTAACATGATTTTCACTTCATTCAAGCATTTTAACAAACACTTGGCATGCGTACAACTAATTAAGCATAATGTACAAGCATTATGAACATAACATAACCATTACATATCAACACCATCAAGAACATCAAATTCCATATGTAACTTTCATTTTAAATTGTTTCTAACTAACAATCCCTTGTCAAGAACACCATCATACTTGTTTTGGTCAAAAATCAAGCAAGGATAATGCAACCAAATCTTTTGTTGTGAGGTGTGATGCTTGAATCTATGAACAATTGTATGAACAACTTGCAAATCAAATAAAGAGGCGACACAAGGATTTATACGAGGAAAAAGCCCTTGATCAAGAGTTGATCTCCGGCACAAAAAACCTCGGGTGATGGAAACTACCGATCACCAACTAAGATTAAACAGAAAAATGGTTACAACTCGGGATGATAACAAGCTTGTTACAAGGATCACTAGTGTGCAAAAGTGTTAAAATGTATGGAATCGCCAAGTAAACTGTCGCGAGCTGTTCGAGAGTGTGTGTTTTGCTAAAATTAGCCAAGTGTTCTAAATCAAGCTTGTTATCCCCTATTTAAAATTAGAAATAACCACCCTAACTAACTGTCCGCTAATTGTGCAAGTCTTCCACGATCTCCATAACGTTCACAAGAACCAAGCACGTGCGGAATATTGAGGGAATATGCTCCAGGAATTTCGGTAAGACTTGGTCCATGCCTTTGCTCCTGCAAAACAAGCTTACGCATAATGAAGACAATTGTTAGTATAAGGATAACAATAAGGATCCTGAATCCTGATCCTGCAACACCTACTGAGGATCCTTAATTCAAACAGAATTGAGGATCCATGATCCTGGCAGTACATGAGGATCCGTGATCCTTAGGATTGGAAAATTCTCCCCTAACAATTGCCCCCAAAATATAAGGAGTAAAGTGTAAATTAGCGAGTTATACTTTCTGATCTTATCTGCAACTAACTAACGAATATATAGCCGTTAGGATCGAACTAGCCGTTATCGATCATACATCATTGAAGCGACATCCCTGCAGAATCATCATTATAAATTCAAGTTAGAGATAAGGGTTATGAAGCATTTAAATTCGTGTGTTACACCATTTAAATCCTCATTCGAAGATCAAGCAGGTACTTCTCTCCCTTTTCTCTCTTCTCCTTCTTACTCTGTTCTTCTTTAAAACCTTTGAATCACGATGAAGTTAAGAACATCCCCCGCCAAGGATCATCAGAAAGATAGTCCTTTGAAAAGCCAAGGAATCATCAAAGATTCTTCGAAGGAACGTTGCTGCTTCACTGATCCTGAGATCGACAAGATTCGTCATTGCTTTCCGGCGAACGCTGTCTTTAAACCTTTCGAGCCTACCGCCTTAAGTGACTTCGTTTCTGCAACATGGGTTGCTTTTCTGGCTACCCCATTTCTGATAGGATACTCCTATCCTTTCCCTGCTTTTACCCAGTCTTTCTTCTCCCTTACCGGCATATCCTATATCCAGGTTATGCCAATGATGTGGAGGGTCTTATATACCCTTGAGAGAATCATTGAGCAGGAGGATATAGAGCTGGGAATGTCGGAATTTTCTGAACTATACAACCTCGTGAGACATGGTTCACACCGCTTTCTATTCAAACACAAACCCGGTGAGGCACACCCAATCCTGAAGACCACCAAGAATGACACCAATTGGAAGAAGCGATTTTTCTTTGTTAGGAGGGATTCTATCCCGGATGGGAAGGATCTCCCATTAAAATGGACCACCCATGGTAGGATAGAGGATCCTTATAGAAGGATCATAGGATAACCCTGTTTCCGTTGAGGATCACTAACATCTTTTTGGTATCTTTTGTGCAGCTATCTCTGTTTCTCATATTATTTCAACACCTGCAACCAAAGAGAGGATCGTCGCTTTCCGGAATCTTGATCCTGCAGTAAGGTCATTTCAAGCAAACACCAAGGATTCTCAAGAAGTATCCTCAGGCTCAGTCACAATGTCAAGTAAGTATCCGAGTTTGTATATGATTAAATGTTGAAATGCAAAAAAACAAGAATACTTATCTGTTGTTTTGGATTGATAGGTGCTGGAAAATCCTCAAGGTCAGCCTCCCGCTTTAGTGTCAGTGATCTCAGCACTGTGGCTCCCAGGTCTGGGAAGAAGAAGACAACTGCTAGCCCTAGTGCTCTAGTCCCCAAGCCTGTCACCTCCAAGGGGGGAAAGAAGAGGAAGGCCACTGAAGCTGAAAATCTTGAAGGCTTGCCTCTTATCCGCCACCAGTTCCAAGAATACTTTGCTGATGTAAGGATCACTGACTTAGCTTGATTATCCTGCCCACTTGAGGATCACGGATCCTGAACTTTACTTTGTCTTTTTTGCATAAATTCGCTGAGATCGAAATGCTGTTTGATGCATATGTTGAGGAGGCAGAGCAGAAGCATCTGGAGTTCCAAAAATTCTTCCTGGCTAAGGATGAGACTATCTCTCGCCTTGAGAAGGATCTTGCTCTGGCAAAGCAGCAGGTGGTCATGGCCCAGATAAATGCTGATCATGAGAAGCACGACCTGCTGGAAGATGCTAAAGTCTCTGCTGCCATCACCATGTATAAAATCAAGCTGCAAATGGCCCAGGAGGCTGAGGATCCTGACTTCGACAGGACCACTTGGGACAAAGAGGGCTAGAAGGCGAAGCTGGCTGAGCTAGACGATGAGGAGGAGGCTACTGAGGTCTTGGCGATTGAGGCAAGCGGCAGCGGGAAGGATCAAGCTGGTGGTGATGATGCTGGTGGTGGTGCAGCCAAGGTGTGAGCTGCAGAAATGGGCGATGATGGACATTTCTAGACGCGGCCGGAGCCCATTTTTTTAGGATTTGAAAGTTTTTTGGTTGTGATGTTTTGAAACAATGTTGGGTTATACTTTGAACAATAGTTTTTAGGGTTGTGGATCATGGATCCTTAGACAATAGGTAGGATAATTGGTGGTGGAGGGATCCTCTGTTTGGGGGATGAAACCACTTGTTATCCTGCCATCTTTTATTTCCTGCACTTTCAAGACCTGTTAACAATGGACACCCTTTGCCAACCCAAGTGGACGGGCCACGTTTTGCTGGTAGGAGCTTGGGTTGGCAATTTTGACAACCTTTAAGGGTTTAACATTTTGTGAATAAATAAAACTTCAATCTTTTGGCTTATCATGTGTTGTTTCATTTGTATACATTTTATCTTTCAGTTACTACACACTTTGTTTGAATTTACTAAGTGAAGAAGAAAAGTTTAATAAATCTTCTCAAAAAGTTTAGGATATGATCAAGGATCAAATATCCTATAATCGACAAATTCTAAAAAGTAGTATAGTTTAAGGATCATAAGTCCTGTTGTCAAAGGATAAGGGTCACTTATATGGATAATGAATAAAATTAAAGTAGTTAAGGATCATACATGAGAATCCAAGTTAGGATCCTAAACCTTTAACATTTATAACCAGGATAACCAAAAGACAGACCTTAGTAAAAGGTAAGGATCAAGGATCCTTAGCTGTTTAGCTTCAAAATACTGAAATGGAACATAACTCGGGACTAGGCCAATATAAGAGAAGAGTTAGCAACTGGGGACAAACCCAACAATTCTGGGGACAAGCCCAATGTACTGGGGACAAGCCCAAAAAACTGGGGACAAGCCCAAAGGATCTTGTGTAAACTGGAGTATGGCCCTCACTGGCGACTATCCAAACTTGAGCGACATGAAAATGCCGAAACCGTAGCTAACGTGAAAACGTTAGAAACCTCAGGAACGGATGTATGATACGTCTACCATTATACGTAGGATCCCGGATACAGCCAGTACAATGAAATTGTCAGCCCCTAAAGCGAGTACTGGTCCCATTGCCATGAACTGTACCAGGATCATCGTGCGCTACTGGCGATACTGGGGACAGGCCCAAAAGACTGGGGTCAAGCCCAAATAACTGGGGTCAAGCCCAAAAAACTGGGGTCAAGCCCAAATAACTGGAGACTTCTGTGGATACTCGATCCTTAGTTAAGGATATATGAACCTTCTGCAAAACTCAGAATCAAGTGAAAAGAGGATAAAGGATCCAGGATCCTTATCCTTGTATATAGGATAACTAAAGAATGAAATAGTTTGAGATTAGAACATTACCAAAAGAGTTAAATGCTTGGTTGGTCCCTGTGGTTTTCAAAAATTGCAGACTTGGTCCCAATGGTTTACTAATTACACGCGTGGTCCCTGTGGTTTTCAAAAATGCACTCGGTTGGTCCCTAGCCCTAACATTAGTTAAATTTCTCAGTTAAGTCCATGTTAAATGACCCAAATACCCTTGCTTATTAACAAAACCTACCAGATCTTCTTCAACCTCCATACCCTGTTCTTCCCCCTCTCTTTAAAACCCACCAGCCACCTCCATCGACACCTTCAACCCACCGCCTCCATCTCCACCATAAACCCACCACCACCGCCGTCACCTTCAACCCACCACCTCCGTAGTCACCTTCAACCGTCTAACCGTCGATTCACGGCATCTTCCCCAAACAAACCTGCAATTTAGGGTTTCATCTTCAACCACACATCCTGCAACCCACCGCCTCCACCTTCCCTTCGACCCACCACCACCGCCGTCACCTTCAACCCACCACCTCCGCCGTCACCTTCAACCCACCGCCTCCACCTTCACCGTAAAACCACCACCTTAAACCCACCACAACCACTGTCACAAGCACCCTCACCGTCGTCACATTCGACCCACCGCCTCTAATCGATCGAATCCGGATTCAATTGGCGGTGCGGCAGTGGGTTGCGGAGCAGGGGGGATTTGGGGTGGTTAGGGTTAGGGTTGATGCAGGATTTGGGGTGGTGGTGAGCTTTGACTTCGTCTCCAACAAGCACACCCGTAACCCCCTGCTCTCCGGTGACGGCGGTGCTGAGGTTTTCCGTCGATGATGATGACGATGATACAAAATGATGGTGAAAGGTGGAGGCGGTGGGTTTTTACTGATGGTGAAAGGTGGAGGCGGTGGGTTTTTACTGATGGTGATTGTTCAAGACTCCAATTGCAGTTGCATTCCCTCGTCTCCGGTGCTCTTTCTTCTTGCGACTAATACCATTTGATTTGATTGATTCAAGACTCCAAGATCACAACTGATGGTGATTGTTGAATATAAAGGTGGGTGGTGGGTTTTTACTGATGGTGATTATTCAGGGGTAATATAGTCATTTCACACATAGTTAACTAAGAAATTTAACTGATGTTAGGGCTAGGGACCAACCGAGTGCATTTTTGAAAACCACAGGGACCACGCGTGTAATTAGTAAACCATTGGGACCAAGTCTGCAATTTTTGAAAACCACAGGGACCAACCAAGCATTTAACTCTTACCAAAATGAGGATCATCTATCCTCTAAAGATCTTTCGAGGATACTTGTGATGAAAATAGTTAAGGATTCTGGATCCTTATTACATGAAGTATTTCTTCAGGTGGACAGCATTCCAAGCTCTTGGTAGCAGATCACCTTCCATCGTTAGCAATCGATATGCCCCCTTTCCTGCCTCAGCTTCAATCAGGTAGGGGCCTTCCCACTTTGGTGCCAATTTTCCATCATCAGGATTTGTGGTATTCTGAAATGATTTCCTTAATACCATATCACCAACTTGGAACTTCCTGATCCTGACATTTTTGTTGTAGGCTCCAGCCATCCTTTGTTGATAACTAGCCATCCTTATCTTTGCCAAATCCCTGTGTTCTTCTATAGTATCCAAGTCTTGAACCAAGTTTTCAGCATTTCCTTCAGGATCACAGATGCTTGTTCTTGCAGTAGGAACCACCATCTCTGTAGGGATCACTGATTCTGCCCCAAATACCAAAGAAAATGGAGTTTGGCCAGTAGCATTCTTGGGAGTTGTCCTATCAGCCCATAGTACATAAGGTAGTTCTTCTGCCCATTTTCCTTTCTTGGACCCAAGCTTTTTCTTCAAGTTTTTGATGATGATCTTGTTGGATGATTCTGCTTGACCATTAGCTTGTGGGTGGACTGGTGTTGATGTTATCATCTTAATCCCCCAGCTGTCACAAAAGTTAGTAGTTCTACTCCCAATAAATTGGGATCTATTATCACAAACAATTTCAGAAGGAATACCAAATCTAGTAATAATATTTCTTTTAATAAAGGATATCACTTCATTTTTTCAGACTTGAGCAAAGGCTTCAGCCTCTATCCACTTGGAGAAGTAATCAGTCATAGCAAGCATGAATACTTTTCCACCAGATACCTTAGGAAGCTTACCAACTATATCCATTACCCATCTCATGAATGGCCAAGAAGAGGGTATAGGATGCAATAGCTCTGCTGGTTGGTGAAGGATGTTACTATGTCTCTGGCAAGGATCACACTTCTTAGCATAATTCACAGCATCCTTCTTCATACTAGGCCAATAGTATCCTATCCTCAGGATGCTTGAGAATAATGCCCTTCCCCCAGTGTGGTTTCCACAATCTCCTTCATGAAAATCCTTTAGGACTTCTTGGATTTCAGGATCCTCAATGCATCTCAGATATGGTCCTGCAAGAGATCGTTTACATAACATATTATTCAATATTGTAAACTGAGATACCTTAATTTTGAAAGCCCTGGGGTTTTCTCCTGTAGGAATCTCTCCATGTTGGATATATCTCATGATTGGAAGGATCCATGATCCTGAATGGGATTGTGTATTATCACTAGGGATGATTGCAGAGTCCTCTCCTATCTCCATAGCTACATGATCCTCGATAGCAGGGGTTAGGATATGGATAATAGGGATCCTGATATCCTCTGGAATCTTCAAGGATGATCCTAGATTGGCCAATGCATCAGCTTCTGCATTCTCTTCCCTTGGTACCTGTGTCAAACTAAAGGAAGCAAAAGAGAGTGCCAATTCTTTGACTATCTCTAAATATTTGATTAGCTTTTCACCTTTAACAGCATAGGATCCATTGAAGTGATTAGTAATTAACAATGAATCTACATGTACCTCAAGATACCTGATCCTCATATGCTTGGCAATTTGCAAACCAGCTATCAAGGCTTCATATTCAGCCTCGTTGTTAGTAGTTTGAAATTCACAAGCTATGGAGTGGGGTATTATGTCCCCCTGTGGCGATTTTAGTAGTATTCCAAGTCCTGTTCCTTTGACATTAGAGGCTCCATCAGTGAAAAGTATCCAAGGATCCTTAGTTTCTTCCAACTGTTGGACTTCTAACTCAGCTTCCTTTTGCAAGTCACTACTAAAATCTGCCACAAAGTCAGCTAAGGCTTGGGATTTAATGGCAGTTCTAGGTTCATATCTTATATCATAAACACTGAGCTTTACTGCCCACTTAGCCATCCTTCCTGACATTTCAGGTTTCCTGCGAACGTTCTTAATTGGAAAGTTAGTCTTAACAATAATGGCATGAGTTTCAAAATAATGTCTTAATTTAGTAGATGCCATAATTAACGCAAGGATAAGTTTTTCTAAATGTGAATACCTGGATTCAGCATCAAGCAAACTTTTACTTACATAATAGACAGGATGTTGTGTACCTTGGTGATCCTTAACAAGGACTGCACTTACTGCTTTAGAGGATACCGCCAGATATAAGGATAATATATCCCCTTTTTCTGGTTTCATTAAGGCAGGAGCTGAGGATAGGTAATCCTTAAGGGCTTTGAGAGCATTTTCAAGCTTTTCAGTCCACTCAAATTTCTTGTTCTTCCTAAAAATGTCATAGAATTCCTTGCATTTTTCTGAGGATTTGGATATGAACCTGTTCAAGACTGCGATCCTGCCTGTCAATCTTTGCACATCCTTGGCATTGGCGGGAGATTTGATATTCACAATAGCCTTAATTTGCTCTGGACTTGCTTCAATGCCTCTTTTTGTCACCATATAGCCTAGGAATTTACCTGCTTTAACACCAAAGTGACACTTGGAAGGATTTAGTTTCATATTAAATTTATTAAGGATATTGAATGCTTCCTCCAAGTCTCTAAGGTGATCCTCAGCCTTCTTGGACTTAACTACCATGTCATCTATATAGACTTCCATAGTGTGTCCAATTTGTTCCTTGAACATCATATTGACTAGCCTTTGATAAGTAGCACCTGCATTCCTTAGTCCAAAAGGCATAGCAATATAACAATATATACCAGTTGGGGTCATAAAGGCTGTATCCTCTTGATCAGATGGTTCCATCTGAATCTGTTGAAATCCAGATGAAGCATCCATAAAAGTCAACAACTCATGACCCGCGGTAGCATCCACCATGGAGTCAATGTGGGGTAATGGGAAAGGATCCTTGGGACATGCCTTGTTTAAATCAGTGAAATCGACACATACCCTCCACTTTCCATTTTTCTTTTGAACAACAACCACATTGGCTAACCATCTTGGATACTTAACCTCTCTTATCATACCTGCCCAGAGTAGTTTATCTACTTCTTCCTGGATAATAGCATTCCTTTCAGGTGCAAACTTCCTCCTTTTTTGATGAATTGGCTTGAATGACCTGTTAATGCCAAGTTTATGAGTAATTATATCTTTAGATATACCTGTCATGTCCTCATGCTTCCAGGCAAAGGTAGTTTTTCTCCTTTTAAGGAAGGATACTAGATCCTGTTCAATGTTGCTGAGGATCCCTGATCCTATGAAGACTATGGATTCAGGATCATGAGGATCCATAAGGATTTCTCTCACATCCTGCTCTATTGCCTCCAAGACATCTCTTGGAGGATGCTTTAATTGCTATTGCTCCCTTAGTCTTGAGGCTGGTTTCATTGATGACGTGTAGCAATTCTTAGCTTCTTGTTGATCACTCTCAATTTTCACCACCCCCATGGACTAGGAAGCTTTACGTACTGATGATAGGTAGATGGGACTGCCTTCATGTCAAGTATCCATGGCCTGCCAAGGATAACATTACAACAGGATAAGCAATCTATAACACATAATTTTTAATAAGAATGAAGTCCTTCAATATAGATGGGGAGTTTGATGTCCCCCAATGTATTCTTGGTTTCTCCGCTGAATCCCACAAGAACTGAGGATCTTGGGACAATGTCTGATTCAGGAATGTTCATTTTCTTGAGGACATCAAGCTGAATGATGTTTACTGAGCTTCCTCCGTCTATCAGGATCCTGCGAACAAAGTGGTTAGAAATAAACAGAGTAATAACAAGACCATCATGATGAGGATCCTGAACATCAACACGATCATCCTCATCAAAGGTTATAACTTTCTCCTTCGTAACAGTAGAGGTTCGAATGGGTCTATCCGCGTTATCCATCTTGGTTTCTTTAGCATGTCTCTTGGCTACTGAAAAGGAAGTACCACAAATGTCTGATCCACCCGAAATGAAGTTTATAACTTGTGCATCTGCTGGAGGGACAGGAGCTCTTTCTGGAACCTTTTCAGGATCCTGGATCCTTGACTTTTTTCTTCCCAAAAGCTCTTTCAAGTGCCCCTTGCTTAACAAGTAACCAATTTCTTTTCTAAGTGCAATACACTCTTCAGTGAGATGCCCAAAATCCTCATGATATGCACACCACTTGGACTTGTCCTTTGTAGCAGCTGGTTTATCACTTTTCCTTGGCCATCTTGCTTTCTCACCTAGATTCTGCATTGCAAGAATTAGTTCATTGTTATCAACAGAAAAACAGTATTAAGAAATTGGAGGATAATCCTCATCATCCTCTTCTTGTTCTACTGCATGCACATTCTGGTTATCAGACTTGTTGTATGACTTGAACTTGTTATTCTTGAAGTAGGATCCTTGCTTTTCCTGTTTCGAGGATCCTGCCAATCTCTCCTGGATCCTTTTATCATCTTCTAATCGGATGAATCTAAGGGCCCTGGTTCTTACTTCATCAAGATTCCTGCATGGGGTCATAACAAGATCATCATAGAATAATGAATCCCTAAGCAAACCCATTTTAAAGGCTTCCACAGCCGTGGCTATATCCAGGTTAGGAATGTCTAAGGATTCTTTACTAAACTTAGTGATGTAATCCCTGAGTGATTCATTTTGACCTTGTGTTACCCTATATAGATCACTAGTTAAACGTTCAAATTTTCTGCTACATGAGAACTGACTATTAAACAGGTTAACTAGATTAGCAAATGAAGTGACAGAGTAAGGGGGAAGACTTAGCAGCCATTTAAGAGCAGATCCTGTGAGTGTGGATCCGAAACCCTTGCATAAGCATGCTTCTTTTAACCTCTCTGGGATGGGGTTGATCTCCATCCTCTCTCTATATTGAGCTACATGTTCTTCTGGATCCGTTGAACCATCATACAGCTTCATAGTTGGTATTTGGAACCTTTTGGGCATTTCAGCATCACAAATGGGTGGTGCAAAACGAGATACCCTATGGCTCCCATCTGCAATTTCAGGAATGGGATTAACCACTCCTGGAACGCTGGATATCATATCCTTCAGCTTCTGTAATTCCCTAGCCATAGCTTGATTGATACCTGTATCCTGCATAGAGCCATGGTTAGTGTTAAAAGAATTATTGAAAGTGTTACCTCCCAGTGGATTCAAGTTTGGAATTGCAGATGTGAATCCATATTGACGGGATTCTAGTATGATTGAAGGACCAGAAGAGGCAATGGTCTGCATTGGAATGAAGTCTCCTTGATGAACATCTGTGCTTGAGGGTTGTACACTTCTCAAGAATCCTTGATCCTGAAAGACGTTGGATCCTTGAACCTGGAAGGGGGATCCTTGAACCTGAAAGGATCCTTGCACCTGTGAGGATCCTTGGACCTGAGAGGATCCTTGGACCTGAGAGGATCCTTGAACTTGTGAGGATCCTTGAACCTGTGAGGATCCTTGAACCGTATGCGTTCCCATATATCCTCCTGAGCTGACGAAGGATCCCGGATGCTGGAAAGAGGATCCCGAAGGCTGAAAATAGGATCCTTGAGGCTGAAAGTGAGACCCAAAAGCCTGACTCATAGTTGTTGCTCCATAACGCCTTCCCAATGGTTCAGTTTGGTACTGGATATCTAAGGCTGCAGATTGCTGGGCAGTTATAGTTGGAGTGTCGAAATCCAGTGACCTTGGTATCAGAGGAGAGTGATCCTCCCCTGATCTCTTCTGTTTCTTGATGTCACCGATCTCCCGGAGGATCCTTTCGTTGGTTTTGTCCTGCTCTTGTATGTGATCCCTCATCTGCAAAATCAAAGTAAAAAGATCACTAGTAGTAGGATTAGAAGAAACAGAGGAAGTTGGTGGTTTTGGAAAAATGGGGCTTTGTCTCTTTGCAGCATTTTCAGCATTCTTCTGGGATCCAGAAGGTGGTGGAGGCAAAGGAGGAATGCCCTGTGATGAACTCATTGCCGGTATTGAACTTGAAGTGCTCTTTGCTGAAGAAGCCATCTGCTTGGTTGTAACGAACCGAAATGATCACAAAAACAAGAATTTCTTAGGAATGAAGCACCAATTGCCCCACGGTGGGCGCCAAACTGTTTTGGTCAAAAATCAAGCAAGGATAATGCAACCAAATCTTTTGTTGTGAGGTGTGATGCTTGAATCTATGAACAATTGTATGAACAACTTGCAAATCAAATAAAGAGGCGACACAAGGATTTATACGAGGAAAAAGTCCTTGATCAAGAGTTGATCTCCGGCACAAAAAACCTCGGGTGATGGAAACTACCGATCACCAACTAAGATTAAACAGAAAAATGGTTACAACTCGGGATGATAACAAGCTTGTTACAAGGATCACTAGTGTGCAAAAGTGTTAAAATGTTTGGAATCGCCAAGTAAACTGTCGCGAGCTGTTCGAGAGTGTGTGTTTTGCTAAAATTAGCCAAGTGTTCTAAATCAAGCTTGTTATCCCCTATTTAAAATTAGAAATAACCACCCTAACTAACTGTCCGCTAATTGTGCAAGTCTTCCACGACCTCCATAACGTTCACAAGAACCAAGCACGTGTGGAATATTGAGGGAATATGCTCCAGGAATTTCGGTAAGACTTGGTCCATGCCTTTGCTCCTGCAAAACAAGCTTACGCATAATGAAGACAATTGTTAGTATAAGGATAACAATAAGGATCCTGAATCCTGATCCTGCAACACCTACTAAGGATCCTTAATTCAAACAGAATTGAGGATCCATGATCCTGGCAGTACATGAGGATCTGTGATCCTTAGGATTGGAAAATCCTCCCCTAACAATACTTAGTCATCAAGCTAACTAACATAGAACTTTTACATAATTCTTCTCATCATCACACTTTTAAGTGGGTTTTCATATTCTTTATCAGTTTAGTTAAATTCAAGCATCAATCATGTTCTAATGGTGTTTTCTAATCCTTATTCATACTAATTTCACCAAAGTTCATGGATTTATGAACACCCATCACATTCAAACTCATCAAACACCAAAATTCTACTTACCTTGTGTTCAAGAATGCATAGATTATCTAAAATCAAGACATGCATGAACTCAAGATCACATCCAGGGCTTTAATTTGCTGAATTTATGATGATAAGGGGTTTTCCCCCTTGTCCCCTTCCTGATCCACGCGACACACACACCTACCAGTGTGTGTGTTTGTGTTTTAGTTCTATTTAACCATTCAAGTTGCCTTTTTATCATATTTGCCCCCTAGGGATTCAATCCTTTATTATTTTTGGCTATTTTCTTTCTTTTTAATTAAACCTTACTTATATATATTAGCCAAGATAGTAATTTTCATTTATCTTTCTATTATTAGTTAATCCCATACAAATTCTTACTATTAACATGAACACACACACATACACATATAAGGATTATATGTGTTATAACTTTCTTGTAATAAGTTTTTATGTTAATCTAAATATTTGCAAATTTATAAATTTAGGGGCGTTACAAGTCCACCCCCCTTAAGAAAGGTTTCGTGTGACACCTCGTAAAATCATACCCAATGAAATAAGGACACGTGTCATGTAAGGCAAACGTGCTATAAACCGGATCGAGTTAAAAGATGTATGGTAGGATTCAAAAGTGTCGACATGTTAATTAATACCTCTGAGCGACCTAGTTATGAATCCCAAGACCCTAATATATTTTATAAACATCTGAGATGCTAAAATCCGGTTATCCCTGGTAATGTAAAATTCAAACTTTGTAAAAGATGGGATTCTAGGTACTTACGACAAAATTCTTTTAATGTCTTCTTAGATAGGTCCAAGAAACCTAATGTGCATGGTAACACATGCAAGGCCTGTCTACATGGTCCCTCTACTGATTTAAAGCATAAGATTCGAAGTGGTAAAGTTGCATGGTCAAGACCTCAAAGTTAACAAGTTTTTGTCTTCTGATGAAGGCTTACGGACCGTAAAGGTAAACCCATACGGTCCGTAAGAGAGTGGAGCTGGGCGATGGTTCTGAAGGACGGTTACGGACCGTAAAGCCTAAGGCTTACGGTCCGTAAGACATGTATCTGGGCAGAATTTTGGACAGATGCCTGTTAAAGAAGTTACACCGCCTTATGATAGTGGTATTTGAAAATCAGGGGCCCTATAACTGGTTTTTAGCATCATAGGGACACCTGGGAACATCTTACAACAATTGTAGACTGATTTGGAGTGATCTTGATGCATCAAAGTCACCATATAAGAGAACCTCTTGTTGCAACATTTGGTCTTTCATTTGCAACTCACTTCAAGCGGGTCTCTGGAGCTCCTCTGGTCAGCAAGCAAGTTCCCTTAAGTTCCAAATCATACTTAGGACCTTTGTAAGTGTCCTTAATCCTTCTTAACTCAGTTTAGCTTAGTTAATTAGCTAAAAGTCAAACCGTCGTAATTAAGGTTTGACTTCGAGATTAATCAATAATTGTTCAGTCAAATCTCGAATTAAAAGTACCTATAAGTAGGTAATTATGTGGGTAATAAACCCTTAAAAGGGTACTCTCTGATTCCCACTCTAACTAGGTCAATTATCGGGTCAACTTGATATT